>JBBPBR010000005.1:40928980-40948443 GCA_037974775.1 Cicer pinnatifidum
TATTATTATTATTATTATTATTGATATATACAATATTATTTTTAAATTTAATCAAATTAGTCTCATTGCTTTTATTTGTCTTCAATCTTTAAAGAATTCTGCTTATTTTTTTCTTAATCTAAAAAATAATTGAATCATCCCCTTCATTTGTCAACACATACTTACAAAATATTACACATGGAAAAAAATAGTAATATATTAGCAACAAAAATCAACTATATCATAAAATACATTAACACAATTTAAATGCATTACAATATAAAAATTTTATTAATTAAATAACTTATCCAAATATATGTGGATATGTATATTATTGCATCTTTATCTATTAAGCAACGAGTAATCAAAATATCAATTTAATTAACCTACTAGTATCTCTTAAGCTATATATATCTCTATATTCGTTAACTGATGAGTAATTCAAATAATCGCTTATTTTACTTACGAGTATATTTTAAGCATATTCTATTCCCTTATATCATAGGTACAATTTTTTTTTGTCATCCATTATTTTGCCCAATAAGAAAATTTGAAAGATAGTAACATAATTTTATTCCCAAATATTGTGGATATAAATTTGTTTATCATCCCTAATTATATCGAGTCTGATAATTTAAAATTCGAGACAAAATATTCAACTTAACAAGCAGTGGCGGAGCTTGACTAATAAGCTTGGGGTGGCCGACATAAAAATATAATGTCGGGCATCCCATTTTTTCATTTTTGAAAACTCATTATTATTTTCTTCAATTCTTGAATTCTCGAAGATAGTTTCCGATTTAAAAGTTATAATTTCTTCATCTCTTTCACTCTCACAAATTTTTCTCTTAAAAAAAAATCAATTCTTTTACTATTTTTCATTCTCACAAACTTCTTTAAATCAACCAATTAAAGAAACATAAAACATATTTTCAGTGAAAATTAAATGGAAACAATAATCGAACACCTTATATGCAACAAAAAAAATCGAATATCCTATATAGGCAAAAAATGAAACACCTTATGTGCAACAACAAAAAGTCAAAAAAATTTAGCAATAACATCTAATTTGAAACAAACTCCAAATAAACAAAACTCCTAACAAACACAACTAAAAAAAAAACTCCAATATAGGCGAAAACATTTCTGATTTTTTATTTCAATTCTGATTTTTGATTTCAAAACAAAAAACTCCAACCAAAACAATTCTGATTTCAGATGATAATACGAATTGAAATCCGTAACTTTTGAGTTTTGACGAACGGCCAACCCAGCGGAGGCGAAGGCAACTGTACGAGGGCCGACGGCGACTGAGCGAGACGAGAAACTTAACGTGCGACTGAGACGAGGGCGACTGGGCCGAGGGCGACTGAGACGACGACGAAACCGAGTGTAACACCCTAAATTTGATAATAAACTATTTTATTAATTAAATAGGATTTTAAATAATTAATTTGATTTTAAAATTATTGTAGAATATATATTGATAAATTTTGTGAGTAATTTTCGTTATAGGGATGTTTTCTATGATGTGGTGGTTTGATAGATATTATATTTAATGAGCAATATAAATAATAAATATTTTACTTTCTTATTTTATATATTTTTATAAAAATAAAAGTATTTTAGTGTAATAATTTAAAGAACAAGATTTTATATGATTTTAAGTGTATATGTGAGTTGGCAATTAATATGATATTTTCTTATATGTTTGACTAATGTTAAGTGTGTACATATTTATATTTTAATCATTTTTAAGTATCTCTTATTTTAATTATTTCTAAATATATCTTATTTTAACTATTTATTCTATAAATAATTATATTGAGATCGTAGTAATATTGTGTTTGATTTTCTTTGTTTTTATATATTCATTTTGAAATTGTGATTATATATATATATATATATATATATATATATATATATATATATATATTATGATTTAGTAATTAACATAAAATATTATTGTTATATTTATTTATTTTATACTTTTAACTATTTTCTAATATGATGGTATTATTATAATATGAATATTCTGAGAAATAAATATAATTATAGGGATTATTTTGAATGTGAAAGTTTCAGTCATTAGTAATATGTTTTTATATACTGCTTATTTTAATTACTCTAATTTATAAAATATTAGTAATGTTTGGAAAACTAAATGGTATTTGGAGGAATATTAAAAGAAGAGATTAAATAATTATTAGTTTATTTTAACAAAACAAAAATAATAATAGTAAAATTTAAATAAAGAGACCAATTGGTTTGACTCTATGAACCCTAATTGTTAATAAAATAAAACAAACCAATGAATGGAAGGGAGTTGGAAGGGAGTTGGAAGGGTCGTGTAACACCCCAAATTTTATAATAAACTATTTTATTAATTAAATATAATTTTAAATAATTAATTTGATGAAGAATATTATTTTAGAATATATGTTGATAAATTTCATGGCTAATTAATTTGATGTTATATTTATTCATTTTATCATTTTGACTATTTTATAAAGATGATAGTGTTTTTATAGTAATATTATAGTAATAATTATAGTTATTATAAAAATGTGTTTTATGGGTTAGATCCATATAGAAGAATAAAACCTAATTAAACATATTATTTAAAAAATAAAAAAATAAATATCCATATAATTGTTTCTTTAAAATAAATAGATAAATAAATAATAATGATACATTAAAATATATAGGACAAGCTAAATTGTAGAATCCGATTGATATATGTAAGGTAGGCATGAGCTCTTAACTAATTTTGCAAATATTTAGATGAGTTTGTTAGGTTTTGCAAATATTTAGATGAGTTTGTTAGGTTTTGCTAATATTTAGATGAGTTTGTTAGGTTTTGCTAATATTTAGATGAGTTTGTTAGGTTTTGCTACTTGTTTTCTATCCGCCGCTTTCCAAAACCAAAATATAAATAAAGAGACCTTGTGAACCCTGATTTGTACTAAAATAAAACAAAACAAAGAAAAGGGAAGGGAGTTGAATGGGAAGCCGTAGAACCAAAGAGTAAACACAACAACAAACCTATCGTTTTTGACACCGGTGATCGATAACTGTTCCGTAAAAGCTTCTCCGTTCTCATCCAAATTTGAGTACGTTATTTCATTCATTTAACTTGTCAATTAAACATAATTTTCCAGATTTTTAACAACCCCAATTTCTCTCTAAAATACCCGACTTCTTCGTTTGTAGAATTCGTTATTTTGCATCGTTCTCCTTAACTGTAAGTCCGATTTGAGTGAAACCAACGCCAAAATGACCGTGTGAAAAGTGACTATATTATCCACTGATTGGGTTTCTAATTTATGGTAATTTTTCTTGACCGAATTTCGAATTTAGTTTTAGAGTATCTTCTCATAATTTATTTTTAACGTTTACTTATAAACTATCGAGTTAGATCGATTGAAGGACAAAGAGTCAATGAACAAAGGTTGTTTGCTCGTGGAATCGCATTCGTGTGTGAAAGTTTCAAAATAAGGTAAAGGGTGAGAGAGCGTTTGAATTCATGAGTATAATATATTGTGAGATGAACGGGAAAACCGTATTTCCCAACGATTCATCCGGGACTTGCTGCGTACGGCAGTAGCCTTTTGAGAGATAAATTGATTAATTTAAAATATGAGAATTGTGAGATTAAAAATGTGAAATAGAAATTTTATAAGGTGTTGATTGATTTAATTTTTGATACTTGTGTGGTAGTTGATATTTGTTATTATTGTGATGTTGGATGTTGAATGAAATTATGTGTACATGTTTGCTTAGATGAAGTTATGTGATGTGATAAGAAAATATGGATGCATGGTTTGATATATGCTTACGTGATGATAATGATGATTTTTGATTGATGATATTGATGTTATAAAATTGTGATGAGTTTATATGATGATCATGATTATTTACGATTAATGAATTATAAAATTGTGATGAAAATATTGATGTACCCCATACTTGATGAGATAGTGATGATTCTTAAATATGGTGCTCTTAATGGGGTAGTCTAAGCTAACGGGGGGAGAAAATAAATATCGGGAATTGTGAAGTGAAGATTTATTTTGTCATCATATAGGTAGGGCCTGACAAGCCTAGTGATTCTGGGGAAGTACAACTGAATGAGCCTGATCGTGGAGGACTACAGTCGAACTGTAAAGTAAGACTGATAGACCTTGGGGGTACACCTAGTGGGGAATTCCTAAGTGGATTAGTGGGTTATTCCCTAAGGCCGGGAGCTACCGTGCAACACAAGAGTACCCCAACCGTCGCGTATATGTGTCTCGGGTTGAGTTGAAGGGATCTATGATGACTTGGCCATTCATGAATTATCCGTCCACTCTTGTAGTGGCATAGTATCAGGCCTCCTAACCAAGTACTTCAGAGTTAGAATGGTACCACATTGTGAAGTAGAGTCTAAGCTCATGTATAGCATTGCATTTCCTTGTGATTGTTTTGTTGTGATTGATGTGTTTCAAAGGTAATATTAATTAGATGATTTGATGCATATTATAATGAGATGATTATTTTAATTGGGTGACTTTGATGTTATAGTATGATATTATTTAATTAAATATTTTGATATATCGTAAAGTGATTATGATACGGTTCTATTATGATTGTTTGCGTGTTCTTGTTACTAATATTATACTATTAACATGATTTCAAAACTCACCTCCTTCGTTGTTTGTGTTTGACTGGCTGGGCTCTGCGTTTGCGAAATCGCAGTTATAACAGGTTAATGAGTCTTGAAGTTCAAGTTTGGGAGGAACCACGCTCTGATAGGTGATACCGGGAATAAGGGTTTTAATTTGTATTTTACTTATTTAATTTGAATCCAATTTTAAAGGAATATGATATAAACTATTATATATATATATATATATATATATATATATATATATATATATTATTTTGGGATTTAGGGTGTCACAGGCAGCCGTAAAACCAAAGAGAAAACACAACAATAACCCTATCGTTTGACATCGGTGATGTTCCAGAAAACTTTCTCCATTTTCGTCCAAATTTGAGTATGTTATTTCATTCATTTAACTCGTCAATTAAACATAATTTTCCAGATTTTTAACAACCCCAATTTCTCTCTAAAATACCCGACTTCTTCGTTTGTAGAATTCGTTATTTTGCATCGTTCTCCTTCACCGTAAGTCTGATTTGAGTGAAACCAACGCCAAAACGACCTTGTGAAAAGTGGCTATATTATCCACTGATTGGTTTTCGGGTTTATGGTAATTTTCTTTGACCGATTTTCAAAATTAGTTTTTAGAATATCTTCTCATAATTTATTTTTAACGTTTACCCATAAACTGTCGAGTTAGATCGATTGAAGGACAAAGAGTCAATGAACAAAGGTTGTTTTCTCTTGAAATCGTATTTGTGTGTGAAAGCGTTAAAATAAGGTAAGGGGTGAGAGAGCGTTTGAATTCATGTGTATTATATATTGTGAGATGAACGGGAAAACAGTATTTCCTAACGATTCATCCGGGGCTTGCTACGTACGGCAGTAGCCCTTTGAGAGATAAATTGATTAATTTGAAATATGAGAATTGTGAGATTAAAATGTGAAATAGAAATTTTTATAAGGTGTTGATTGATTTAATTTTCGATACTTGTGTGGTAGTTGATATTTGTTATTATTGTGATGTTAGATATTGGATGAAATTATGTGTACATGTTTGATTGGATGAAATTATGTGATGTGATAATAAAATATGGATGCATGGTTTGATATATGCTTACGTGATGATAATGATGATTTTTGATTGATGATAGTGATGTTATAAAATTGTGATGAGTTTATACGATGATCATGATTATTTATGATATTATAAAATTGTGATGAAAATATTAAAGTACCCCATACTTGATGAGATAGTGATGATTCTTAAAGATGGTGCTCTTAATGGAGTAGTCTAAGCTAAAGGGGGGAGAAAATAAATATTGTGAATTTGTGAAGTGGAGATTATTTTGTCATCTTATAGGTAGGGCCTGACAAGCCTAGTGATTCTGGGGAAGTACAACTGAATGAGCCTGATCGTGGCGGTCTACTGTCGAGCCTTAAGGCAAGATTGTTAGACCTTGGAGGTATTCCGGTGGGGAATTCCTAGGTGACTTGGAGGTAGCACTCCAAATGTCGGGAGCTACCATGCAAGACACGTTTACCTCGACTGTCACGTATATGTGTCTCGGGTTGAGTTGAGGGGATCTATGAGGACAGGGCCAATTTGAATTGTCTGTCCACCGGGATGGTGGCATAGTATCATGGCCTCCTAACCAAGTACTTCAGAGTTAGAATGGTACCACATTGTGAAGTAGAGTCTAAGCTCATGCTTAGCATTGCATTTTCTTGTGATTGTTTTGTTGTGGTTGATGTGTTTTAAAGGTAATATTAATTAGATGATTTGATGCATATTATAATGAGATGATTATTTTACTTGAGTGACTTTGATGTTATAGTATGATACTATTTAATTAAATATTTTGATATATCGTAAAGTGATTATGATACGGTTCTATTATGATTGTTTGCGTGTTCTTCTTACTCATATTATACTATTAACATGATTTCAAAACTCACCTCCTTCGTTGTCTGTGTTTGACTGGCTGGGCCCTGCGTTTGCGAAATCGCACTCTATCTTAAATTAAAATTCATTATTCATTTGGATCTGATCACTTATATTATGAGTTACCAAAAAAAAAAATATATCTTTTAATAAGTTATTTATTAAAAAAATTCTTGAATAAATATTATATATATTTAATAAAGGTTTGACTGAAAATCATATTTAATAATTATAAATACTATTTAGTTTTCTTTAAAAAAATAGTTTTACTTTTAAAAACTTTATTGAATATGTTTAAAATTTAATCAAAGAAATGAAAGTAATATAGAGTGCATATATGTGATGCATATAAATATGTGCATTGTGTGTGTATATTTATATGTGTGTATAATTCCTCTTGTTTTAGGTAGTCCTAACATATATTTTTAGAGTTTCAATTGAAAATATCATCATGAAGATAGGAAACATTTTCCTAACAATTGGGGTTTTATTTGTTCTCTTCAGCCTTGCCTACGTATCTGGTATATTTAAGACTAAATTCAATGCCAATATGGTCTATGAATGGAATATAGATGGTATGTCTGAATGCAACATCCAAAGTTTCCTTCAACAAATGACAATGGCATCAAATGCCTATAAAACCTAGGAAAATATACATGACAAAGCCATAGTTGAACTCCTAATAGCTGGATTCTCAAGCCAGCTCAAAGGTTGGTTGAATTACCATCTCACACCTCCTCAACACTTAGAAATTTTGAATGCAATTCAAACCCCAAAGGAAGGAATTCCCATCCTCGACGAGATAGGAAACCAAATACCTGATGTAGTTGCAACACTAATTCAAACAATTAGCTTGCACTTTATAGATGATCCATCTCACTTAAAAGATAAGAATGTAAAACTCCTTTCAAACCTCAGATGTAAAAAACTATCTGAATTTCAAAATTACAAAAACACTTTCCTAACTAGAGTTATGCTTAGGGAAGACTCAAACCAACCTTTCTGGAAGGAGAAATTCCTTGTAGGACTCCCAATCCTTTTAGGAGAAAAGGTTAGAAACAATATTAAAGAAGTTTATGGAATGAACCAAATCCCATACAATCAATTAAATTATGGGGAATTGGTTAGTTTCATACAAAAGGAAGGTTTAAAAATTTGCCAAGATTTAAAACTTAAAAACACCTAAAATGGGAAATAAATAGAACTAGGATCTTTTTGCAAACAGTTTGAAATATCTACGACAAATGTTTCAAAAGACTGTGGAGGATCTTGATCAAAACCTAATAGAAAACCTCAGAGAAAGTCTTTCTCAAAACCATGCAAACATGGATTCTATAAAAAATATAAACTTCAAAATCCTTACAATCAAAGAAAACCTAATATTTACAAGAAAAACCCCTTGCATAAAAAGTTCGAACCTCAAACTTCAAAACAAATAACTTGTTATAAGTGTGGCAAAATAGGACACATCTCAAGATATTGCAACATAAATAAAAAACTTCATGAATTAAAATTTGATGAACAAATAATTCAAAAAGGTGAGGCAATACTTCTAGAAACCTCAAAAGAAGACACACTTACAGATTTTGAAATAAGTTCATCAAAAAATGATAAACCTTGGCAGTTTGATGAATTAGGAACGTCCGAATCCCCTAGCGATTCGAAATATAGTCCAAAATCAATCAATGTTTTTTCAAAAGATCAAGAATTAATTCTTGATATAATAAAGCAAGTTGAAGATACAAAACTCCAAAAAGAAATAATAGGAAAGTTGTTATATACTTTTGATTCAAAACAAAGTCAGCCTTCCACATCCTCATCAAAATTGCTTCCAAAAACCACTTATGATTTAACAAACATATTAGGAACAATAAGAAAATCCCACACCCCTTCCACAATCCAATCTCTACAAGAATAAATTAAAATTGTAAAACAAAAGTTAAGAACTCTCTAACAGAAACAGGAATTTGATTCCAATATTCTTCAAAATCTTCTTTCCCAAGTTCTAAATTGAATATCTTCTGACAATGAAGGAGAAGAAGGAGAAAACAAAATTTAACTCATAAAGATTATTCACTACCCATAGAAAACAAAATTGAAAACCTAGAAGAAATCCCATAAGATTTCTTGTTTGTTTTAAGAACAATAACAACAAGAAAATATTTAATCAAAATCAATTTAGTTTTTTCCGAAGATTTTAAGTTTGAAACAATTGCACTTTTTGATATGGGAGTAGACTTAAACTGTTTAAAAAGTAGCATTGTACAAAACAGATTTCTGTAAAAATCATATGAAAAACTTGTTGCTGCTCACAACTCCAGCATGATTATAAAAAGTAAAAATGAAGCTTCCATTAAAAATGGTAATGATTCAATCAAACCATCTTTTGTCTTATTAGAATATATAACTCATAGTGTCATTTTAGGGACTCCTTTCATTAACATGATAACTCCCTATTCTGTCAATTATGATAGTATTTCCTACAAAACAAAAGAAACCAAAACCATTTTCCCTTATATTGAAAAACCAAGTACATAAAATTTAAATCTTTTACAAGATTGTTCTGTTTATAACAATTTTTCTGATAAAAAAATCCCAACTAAAGCCATGCCTATCCAAATGAATTATGAGCTTGAACAACTTTACAAAAAAGAAATTAAAGACTTGGAACAAAAACGTCTAATAACAAATTCCAGATCTCTCTGGAGTTGCGCAACTTTCTATGATAACAAAAATTCAAAAATTAAAAGAGGAATACCTAGGCTGGTAATTAATTACAAACCCTTAAACAAAGCTCTAGAATGAACTCGTTATCCAATTCTAAACAAAAAAGATCATTTACAAAAATTGCATTCTGCATTTGTATTTTCAAAATTCGACATGAAATCGAGTTTTTGGCAAATACAAATTGATCCTAGAGATAAATACAAAATTGCTTTTACTATTCCATTTGGACAATATGAACAGCCTGTAATGCCCTTCAGATTAAAAAATGCTCCTTTAGAATTCCAAAGAATTATGAATGACATTTTTAATCCATTTTCAAAATTTTGTATCGACTATATTGATGGTGTTTTAATTTTTTTTTTCTGAAACAATCGAAGAACATTTTAAACACCTTAAAACTTTCTTTATGGTTGTTAAGAAAAATGGATTGGTTGTTTCAAAGTCAAAACTTTTCCTTTTCCAAACTAAAATTCATTTTTTTAGGACATTATATTTCTCTGGGTACCATAACCCCTATTGAAAGGTCCTTATTATTTGCAGAAAAATTTTCTGACAAAATTCTTGATTAAACCTAATAACAAAAGTTTTTAGGAAGTCTGAATTATTAGATTTATGTCCAAACATCAATTGAATAGCAAAATCTCTCCATGATAGATTAAGAAAAAAAAACCATGTCACATGGTAAGATGAACACACTAGAATAGTACAAATAATCAAAAAAAATAAAAAGTTAAAGAAATACCATGTCTGCATCTAGCTGATCCATCAGCCCAAAAAATTCTTGAAACTGATGCTTCAAATTTAGGATATGGGGTATTCTAAAACAAAAAATAAATAACAAAGAACGCATTGTCTAGTTTACATCTGCACACCGTAATGCTTGTCAAAAGAATTATTCTACAATTAAAAAATAAATTCTTTCAATTCTCATGTGCATTACAAAATTTGAAGGTAATTTACTCAATCAAAAATTTTTGCTTCGAATTGATTGAAAAATCTGCAAAAGAATTTTTACAAAAAGATGTCCAAAACATTTCAAAACAGATTTTTGCCATATGGGAAGCAACCCTTAGTACTTTTGATTTTGAAATTAAATTTATTAAAGGAGACCAAAACTCAGTTCTAGATTTTCTAACCATAGAATTTCTTCAAAGTAGAACTTGAGATATGCCCAAAAAATCCAAAAAGAATAGAGGTCTAGAAGGACCAACTACAATAAAATCCAAAACCCATTTCATCTGCAAAACCTATCAGATCTCGGGACCAAGCCATCGAAGAGGATGAAGCCCAAAACCAAATTCATAAGTGGCTTGATAGCCAACAAGTTTCTCAACCTCAAAACATTGAAGCACTAGAAGCTTCAATAGTAGAAGAAAAGCTTTGTTCACATTTAGATGCTCTCGACTACTCTAACTCTATACACCAATTCCCAACAATTAGAACACTTGAAACACGAACAATTTAATATTTACATAATCATATACACATTCAAATAATTAATCCAAAAATTAGTACCAAGATTTTACGTTCATCGCATAACTCAAACGATGATTCTAAAAATGAAACATATTCTCATAGAGGTCTAACTGCTCCAAATTAATCACGATTAAATTTTCTTTTGAATTAACTAATAACTCTTCATCATATGCATAATTTTCCACTGTTTTAGTCTTATTTATCTTCAATCATCAGTTAAATTAAAGATTTATTTGAAACATTCGGTTTATTTTTGTTCTTTGAAGTTATTAATAGGTTATGCTTGTATTTCAGTGATTTAGTAGGAGTTTTTTCGTAATTTTACATTACGTTTTGTTTTTAAGTGCAATGCTGAATTTTGGTGAAAAATCAACATGATACATCTGGAGTATTTCAGTCATATCTGGAGTTCTAGATGTCCAATTAGAGTCATACCAAGTGCTAATGAAAGCTAAGATCCATATCTACAAATTTCATGAAGACACCAGGACCAAATTCAGACTCGAAAGCCAAGAAAAATGCAAAATACGTCATACATCAGATGCTGCGCGCCTGGGGCGCGTCCTGCGCGCCTGGAGCACATTTTACAGCATTCAGTTCTACCAACGCGCGCCTGAAGCGCGCCCTGCGCGCCTGGAGCGCGTGACGCGCATCAGCAATCATAAAAACGCTATTTTTGACTGTTTTAGACATCTTTTTGACTCTTGGGAAGTTGGGAGACTTGTGCCCTAGCATAGAAACTCAAAGACGGCCTTTTCTAACGCCATTGAAGCAGTTTTATCAAGAATCATCCATGAATCATTCTTGTAATTCTTCTTTAATCCTTATCTTTTGTATCTCTGCCATGAGTAACTAAATCCTATTTGTTAGGGATGAGTGTAACCAGATGAAACCCTTATTTTTCTGATTTGATTTCTAGTTATATGAATGAGTTTATTGAATTGTTTTTCTCATCTCTGTGCTTAATGCTTTTTATTGCTTGATCAACATTAAAATGGTCTACGATTTGTAATTTGAAACGGAAGTGGACTTTACGAATGCTTGAGATGAGAAATTCATGAATTTGTAGTCTAGGAATAGATGCAGGTCATGAAACCAATTAAATTAGTTGCAAAGCAATAATTTACAAGAGAATTTCTATACGGTAATGCTTAATTCTAATCTTAAATCTACTAAGGAATTAGAAGTTACTTTGGAATTAAAGGTTCTGTCACTAAGACATTAGGGCAAGAATAATAAAGAGAATTCGGTAATAATTCAATAAAGGAATTCAGTAACTAGGATCAAATTAGATACCAAGGTTGGATTCGAAGTGAAACTCATCCCTGACATTTTTCTCATTATAAAAGATCAATTTTATTATTGTTGTTAATTTCAAACATTATTTCAATCAACTTGGGAACCTTTTTGTTCAATTTTAGTAATCAAATATAATTCAATAGTAAAACGCAATCCTTGAGTTCGACACTCGGTACTACCGTTTTATTATTACTTGCAACGATTCAGTACACTTGCTGAAACGCTATCATTAACCATCACTTAAAAGTTACAACAAATAGAAACATATATAGATTTTCTAAGTAGAAGATAAGATAAATAATTATTTACTAGATGATACAACACATTACCAAACCAAATTGAATCAGGTAGTGCAAAAACCACTTTCAAGGTTACACATCATTCTAAAAATTGATTTCTTGACTTAAATTATTATTAAAAAATACCACTAACCATTTAGCACCCAAAAAAATCATTGAGAATTCCAAATTTTCCTTTAAATTATTTTTCAATAATTCAAGTCTAAATAAAACAACTAAGATAAATCACGTTTATAAATACAATACAAATAAAATAGATCACATATATTTTTAAAATCTATAAGATTTCTAAAAATTCATTCATACGCTAATCATCAAAAACACATTTCTAAATAGTTAATCACTGTAAAAATTATTATTTTCAACTGATATTTTGAAATAAAATTTAAACTATATATATAGATAGATAGGAAATTTTACAATTAATTAACACTTCTAAAATAGTTCCAATTTATTTCCTATTTTATCAAACTTAAAAAAAATGTATATTTCTATACATCAAAGTAGTGCACATGACACAAAACATAAGACATATGAAAACAATAATGAATTACACTAATTCATAGATCTACAAAATAGTAGCCTCCTCTCACACTAACTACTTGAAGTTTTAATCATATAATCCATACGGAAATCAATGTTTCAATCAATTAGTTATTAGATCAAATACTTTAAACAAATACATATCAAAACTAAATTTTTTAAATTGATTAAGGGTGAAAGTCGAACTTTAAAACAACTAACTAGTGAGGTATGACATTTGATAACTAAGATTACATGAATGAGATTAATAACTTGAAACATACAGTTGGTCAATCAAAATTATTACTTCCAACTATTCATATAAAACAAGAGTGTAAAAATCATAGTTCAATAAAAAAGTAATAAGCAACAAGTAACTAACATAATCTTGTCAACAATTAAAATTAACTCAAGTCTTAACAAGTAATTTCATTGTTTATTTACTCACTTAGATAGGAATTTAGGATCCATAACACAATCAGAGTAAGCAAATAATAAACAGTTAATTAGTAATCTCAAAAATATGTATAAATAATACAAATGAATATAACCCTTAACACAATTATATAACGGGAAAACATCATAGTGAAAATAATTATTATACAAGAAAACACAATTGACATGACTGACATTCGTAACACATAATCGACATTCGACCCACTCGGCCTGATTGGACAAACCAGGCTCTGATACCACTAATGTGACACCCTAAATCCCAAAATAATATATATAATAATTTATATCATATTCCTATAAAATTTACAGCGCATAAATAAAAATATATTTCCAAGATAATAAAAACTTTATATTTAATTTAGGATATCACGTTTTTCAAAAATAAAAATAAAAAGACTTTAAACTTATTTTATTCATTAAAATAGTGCAATCTCGATAAGCTTGATTTAAGTATAATTACTTGATTTAATCCTAAAAATTTACTAGTACTTCTAAGGTTTTCATACAAAAAAAATTGATTCAAATTAAATAAGTAAAATACAAATTAAAATCCTTATTCCCGGTATCACCTATCAGAGCAGGGTTCCTCCCAAACTTAAACTTCAAGACTCATCAACCTGTAATAACTGCGATTTCGCAAACGCATGGCCCAACCAGTCAAACACAAATAATGAAGGAGGTGAGTTTCGAAAGCATGATGACAGTATAATACAAGTAAGAAGAACACGCAAACAATCATAATAAGACCGTATCATTACACAAATATTCCATCAAGAAAATATTACATTCAAAGGTCAAAATCACTCAAGGAAAATCAATAGATTTCATTGTAATATCAGATTGTCTAAGAGAAATCATCACCACACACAATACATATTAATAACAACAAAACAATTACAATAAAATGCAATGTTATGCTTGAGCTTAAACTCTACTTCACAATGTGGTACAATTCTAACTCTGAAGTACTTGGTTATGAGGCTTGATACTATGCCACCATCCCGGTGGATGGACAATTCAAATTGGCCCTGTCCTCATAGATCCCCTCAACTCAACCCGAGACACATATACGTGACAATTGAGGTAAACTTGTGTTGCATGGTAGCTCCCGACATTTGGAGTGATACCTCCAAGTCACCTAGGAATTCCCCACCCGAATACCTCCAAGGTCTAACAATCTTGCCTTAAGGCTCAGTAGTAGACCGCCACAATCAGGCTCATTCAGTTGTACTTCCCCAAAATCACTAGGCTTGTCAAGCCCTACCTATATGATGACAACATAATCCTCACTTCACAAATTCACAATATTTATTTTCTCCCCTCGTTGGCCTATGATACTCCATTAAGACCGTCATCTCAAACACAAATTGGAATCAAAATTATTTCACCAACTATGGAGTTACTTCAATATTCTCATCACAAATTCACAATATCACTATCATTAATTATATCTCATCAGATAAACTCATCACAATTTTGTAGAATCACCATCATCAATCAAACATCATCATTATCATCACATAAACTTATCACAAATTTATATCATAAATCACACATCATGATCAAATAAACTTACATTATACACTGCATTCACATAAATTCATTTAATCAAACTTATGCACCAAGTTCATTTGAAATCAAATATCATAATGATATCAAATATCACAATAATATCAAATATCACAATAATTTAAGGATCACAATAATATCAAACATCACACATTAAACGAAATTAAATCAATCAACACCTTATAAATATTTCTATTCCAAAATTTAATCCGCAATTTCCATTTTGCATATTAATTAATTTATCACTCAAAGGGCTACTGCCGTACGTAGCGAGCCCCGAATGAATCGTTGGGAAATACGGTTTTCCCGCTCATCTCACAATATATTATACTCATGAATTCAAACGCTCTCTCACCTCTTACCTGAATTTAAGCTTTCACACAATGAACCCGAGCAGTTTATTGAACATGTATCATATCTTAGTTGATCGCCGTGTTCTATAGTCGTTTCTTATAGAACAAGTTCAACATTGTGCTTGTCCTCCTCCTCCTTCTAAAATCGGAGTCTATTAACTCCCTAAGAATTAGGGGTGGGCAAAGTTCATTTCTGAACTAGAACCGCTTGAAAATTGAACCGAATTGGTTTTCAGTTTGGAAAAACCGAACCGAACTGGTTTTCGGTTCAAAAAGCCGAACCTAACCAGTTTATAAAAGTGGTGAACCGGTTTATTATTTTGAACCGAATCGAACTGATTTAACTTAGTTTTTTTGTTCATATAGGCCAAAATTTACATAATTATCCCTAATGACTTCTAAAAAAAAAAATTCGATTCATGTTTTTTGAAATAAAAATTGGTTTGGTTCGGTTTTTTAACAAAAACCAGTTCGGTTCGGTTTTTTTGAACTGAAAACTGGTTCGGTTCAGTTCTAGTTTTAAAAAACCAGTTCGAAAATAGTTTGGTTCTTAAACCAGTTCAGTTCAAAACCAGTTCGGTTCAGTTCGGCAGTTTGGTTCAGTTTTTGATTTTTTTGAACACCCCTACTAAGAATGAGAATGATGGATTTAAATTTTTGGGTGCAGCGCTGTTCTTATTATTTTAGACGATAACTATATTATAATTAGCAGCGAATGATAATTTTGGTTTTGGAAAGTGGCGGATAGAAAACAAGCAGCAAAACCTAATAAACTCATCTAAATATTTGTAAAATTAGTTAACAGCCCATGCCTATCTTACATATATCAATCGGATTCTACAATTTAGCTTGTCCTATATATTTTAATGTATCATTATTATTTATTTATCTATTTATTTTAATGAAACAATTATATGGATATATATTTATTTTTCAATAATATTTTTAATTAGGTTTTATTCTTCTATAATATGGATCTAACCCATAAAACACATTTTTATAATAACTATAATTATTACTATAATATTTCTCAAAATCAACCCATAAAAATACTATCATCTTTATAAAATAGTCAAAACGATAAAATAAATAAATATAACATCAACAATTTATATTAATTACTAAATCACAATAAAGATGTATAAAATCATCATGTCATATGTTATACATAAAAGTAAAGGAAATCAATCACAATATTTCTAACATCTCAAGATAATTATTTATAAATTAAATAATTTAAAATAGAAAGTAGCTATAAATAATTGAAATATAACTATGTACATACTTAACATCAATCTAATGCACAGAAAAATATTACATTAATTGGGTACACGTATATAAACGTAAAATCGCATAAAATCTTTTATTTATTTTTAAATATTACACTAAAATATTATTATTTTTAGAAAAATATATAAAATAATAAAATAAAATATTTATTATTTATATTGCTCATTAAATATAATATCTATCAAACCAACACATCATAGAAAGCATCCTTATAACAAAAATTACTCACAAAATTTATCAACATATATTCTAAAATAATTTTAACATCAAATTAATTATTTAAAATCCTATTTAATTAATAAAATAGTTTATTATCAAATTTAGGGTGTTACAGGACCAACTACAATAAAATCCAAAACCCATTTCATCTGGAAAATCTATCAGATCTCGGGACCAAGCCATTGAAGAGGATGAAGCCCAAAACCAAATTCATAAGTGGCTTGACAGCCAACTAGTTTCTCAACCTCAAAACATTGAATCACTAGAAGCTTCAATAGTAGAAGAAAAGCTTTGTTTACAAAAAATCACAAAGCTCCAAATGCTCCCAAAGGAGATTGAATGTCTCTCAAAGGAACTGTCATTTCTTCAAAATCCAAATAAGGGAGAGTCTTCATCTTCAAAAACCCTTCTCAAAACATTCAAAAAATTCTTTCAAAACTTTCATAGGAGGAATCATCCTGTAAAACCATTTCAAAACTCCCACAAAGGAATTTTCAAAAATGATTTAAAAACAAAATGAATCTCATGTTTCCTTTACAAATTTTAAACCAAAATCTCAGTATTTTGTTAAAATAGAATTTCAAAACATTTGGACAATAGAGGACCACTTTTACAATAAAAGTCCTCAGTTAGTCATTTCAAAGATTTTTCTAGAAGACTGGTTTTTCAAACCATGAGATTTATCAAAAACCCAACCTTACTACGAATCTATTCTTGAATTAACAAGATATGTAACAATTCAAAACACACCACAAACCCACAGACAGAGAACACATTTTTCATCCTTTAATGCTCTTCTATAAAAAAATTCTTCTTACCATGGGTTTTAGCCTGATATTTTGAAATTGATCAAAAGGATGCCCAAATAATCCTTGTCATAAGGTACAAACTCAGATGGTGGACGAAATTCTCTATTCCACCTAGTATCAAAAAACAAGACGTATCCACATGGGTCCAAAAGTAGGGATTGTAGAAACCTCACCCAATGCTAACTCAATTCTTGGCTAAGAAATCGTTTGCACAAACTCAGTTAGCAACAGCAAAAACTGAAGATGATAACTTTGAGATCATGGCCCAACTTCTCAATAGCAAGGTCCAATCCTCAAAAGCTTCCTCATGTACTAATTCCGAAAGCAACATTTAATTTGGGAGATAATAATGAAGACGACTATTTTGGTCTCTTCACCCTTATCAAATAATCAACACATTGGTTCAGATATTTTAGGCCCAATTCCAAATTTGTATCCAAAAAACTGTTTAATCCGTCATGTATTAGGCCTATCCCAATTTTTGTTATGGACTTTCGTGGAAAATTCGTTCTCAAATGAAATCAGAAGACAAAAGCAAAAGATAAAGTTGTCTATCACTTGTCTGCCACTTCTTTTACCGCTACCACCGAAAGCAAACAGGAGAAGGAATCTCATCATTTCCTCCACTACACAAGTCAGCAAAAGAAGGATTTCTTTCATATATAAGGAATGCTCCCCTTCACTTCCAAAGGGGAGAGTTTTAGCACAAAGACAAACACATAGAGTTAGAAATCTTAAGTGTCTCCAATATTTCAAAAACCTGTAATATTTTCTTTTAAGTTTTTCAAAACCATTGTAAGTATTAATCACGTATTAATCTTATTCATGTTTTAATATTTTGCATTATTAAAACCTTATTTTCTTTCTGCATATTAAGTATGCTCTGCACTTGCAGATCAGGCTGATCTTGTGCATCAAAAACTCTGTTGATTTTTCATTTATTATGAACTTTGCCTACTTTCAATTAGTTTTTCAAACTGTTTTCTTATTAACAACGAAGTTCGACATTTTTCATGACGAAACACCATTATTTTCACATAATTTTTAATGGATTATGTTTTGCTTTATTGAATTATTGTCTGCTTCATCTTTTTAGGATATCAACACGGTGATGCTCACCCTTGAATCCAAGACATGTATGGTATATATATATATATATATATAGAGAGAGAGAGAGAGAGAAGATTTTTGAATTGTAACTACTTTTGGTTTCTACTCCAAAATTGTAAATTACTTGTATATAATCCAAAGCAAGCAAAGTTGGCAAAAATAACATAGAAAGCTACAGTTTTAGAAAGTGCAGAAAACTTTATAATCATTTTCATCTCATTATAGTGATAATTCAAAGTCGGATACAGTCACCCAGACGTAGGAGTTCATCTTTGAACTGGATTAACAATTGTGTGTGTTCATTTTATCATTTAAAGCTTTAATTTTGTTAGTCAGAAAACGAAGAATGTTCTCTATTTTATATCTGATCAATCTCCGTTTCATTTTCAATCAATCTGCATTTCCTTTACATAAACCAAGAACGTTGTTAATTTAGTGAATGATTGATCTCCGTCTTTAACAGCAATATATAATAATAATAATAATAATAATAATAATAATAATAATAATAATAATAATAATAATAATAATAATATCTATATTTATGTCATATATATATTCAAAAAAAAAAAATTATAAAGTAAGGTAATCTAAATATGGTAATGTCTAGGTCTCTCTTTCATATTCATTTTCAAATTTTTGTCAAATTAAATTATGTTTGTTAAATTTTTGTTATTTTCTTGAAATAAATAGTAATAATAATAATAATAAATAATGATGATAAAAATAATTATAATAATAATAATAATTATTATTATTATTATT
>JBBPBR010000005.1:40974027-40998349 GCA_037974775.1 Cicer pinnatifidum
TATCTTAAATTAAAATTCATTATTATATTTGGATCCGATCACTTATTTTATGAATTAGCAAAAAAAAATGTATTTTTCAATAAGTTATTTATTAAAAAATTTCTTGAATAAATACTATATATATTTAATAAAGGTTTGACTGAAAATCATATTTAATAATTATAAATACCATTTAGTTTTTTTTTTTAAAATAGTATTATTTATTAAAAATTTATTGAATATGCTTAAAGTTTAATCAAAGTAGTTAAAATAATATAGAGTGCATATTTGTGATGCATATAAATATGTGCATTGTGTGTGTATATATATGTGTGTTTAATTCCTCTTATTTTAGGTAGTCCTAACATATATTTTTAGAGTTTCAATTGAAAATATCATCATGAAGCTAGGAAACATTTTCCTAACAATTGGGGTTTTATTTGCTCTCTTCAGCCTTGTCTACGGATCCGGTATATCTATCACTACTTATTATTATTAGAATTATAATTTATGTTGTATAAATTTGAATGATTTGTGAAATAATTTTGATGTTGATAATATTTGTAGTTGATCCCTTAAGACTTTGCCATGAAAGTATGACATTGAGTGGAAAATGTAGCTCCTAATCAAGTTTCTCTCCATCTAGTTGCTTTGGAGCATTCAACAGTAAATATGGAGCAAGTGCCGTCACTCAGAATTGTTCTTGTAAAGATAATAATAATAATACGCACGTATGCACATGTTGTATTAATTGTGTATATGCATCTACTCAAAACTATTGTTCTTAGTAGTCCAATTTTATTACCTAGTAGAAAATATATATTATGTTATCATTTTTTAAAATTAAGGGAAATAATAATAATGACCGCAAATCTAATGCATGATTTGTTTATTATATTTTTCATTTTATTTTTGTCTTTTTTTGTTTTTTCTATTAATGGAAAATATTGCCAGTAATTATTATTAGCCCGATTCCTTTTAAATTATTGATATATTAATGATAAAACACTTCAAAAACACCACAATAGGAACTTTAATTTCATACATATAGGTCTTGTCTAAGTTGGAATCAAACCTCTAACTAGGGAAGGATTAAACACTTCAATCCTATGTGCCTTAGGAGATGCAAGGACCAATTTAGTTTAAATGGACCTCATCAAATCTATACAACACCTCAAAATAATAATGAGGAACAACAAAATATTTTTCCACCAACTTCACCATCTTTTTCCGCAATAATTGAAAAAGTTATTAATGAATTAAATGTCATAGAAAAAGAATTTAAAGTTGATAAAACAATTCTCCATAATGATTTACATGCCTCAAAAAATATAGAAAAAAGAACATGGTTCTTCAAAAACTTTCTAAAACAAAGAAAAGAAATTCAGAATGAATTTTATGAGTTCATTTTACAAAATAAAACTCATATTTTATTTTTTGATTGGTTTGAAATTTAGGCAACGCAAAACCAAATTTCTTACCTATTCGAACAAAACTGAAATTCAGTAAATCCCATAACTACTAGAATTAAAACTGCATAATAGAAAATGTCAAATGGTATGAAAATACAATCTGAACATCCACCATTAAGACAAATCAAAATAACACACTTAGAAAAGCCAATAGAAGCTGCACCTTTCAAAATCCAAGTGATGGTCCTTTTTTTTAGCAGAAATGATATATTATGTTATAACTTTTAAAAATAAAGGGAAAAAATAATAATGACCGAAAATCTAATGCATGATTTGTTTGTCATATTTTGTGTTTTTGTCTTTTTTATTTTTTTTTATTAATGGAAAATATTGTTAGTATTTATTGTTCACCCGATTTATTTTAAATTGTCGATATATTGAAAAGTATAAAAATTTCTATTTTGCTTTTAAATTTTAAGATTGTGTCAACTCTTATCCTTAATTATATTATTTTTAATTAATTATTTTATAATTAAACTAATAAAAAGTGTAAATAGAGTAATTCATTATTAATATAGAAATAATGAATGAATAAAGAAACTCTTATGTAATCTATAAATCACTGAACGAACTATTAATACTTTCATAAAATAAAAAATAAATTTCAACTGATTAATACCTTCATAAAATAAAAAATAGATTTCTGCTGTTTATGTCAAAATAGAAATCAAAGTATAAGTTTAAAATGAGTAAAACTATCACAGATTGACATGCAAAATATTTCCTTTCAATATTATATATAATTAATTAAAATAAATAATTGATTAATAATTTTATAGAAATGAATCTCACAATGACATGTTCATATATATATATCAGATGTGATATTCTATGAGAAGATTTTTGAGTTGTAATTTGTTTTGGGTAGGGTTAATTCAAAGTAGGATCGAATCTCCAAGACGTAGGAGTTCATCTCTAAACTAAGTTAATAGTTGGGTGTGTTCATTTTGTCATTTAACGCTTTAATTATGTTAGTTAGTAAACGGAGAACTTTCTTCGTTTTACTTCTGGTCAATCTCCATTTCATTTTCAATCAATTTGCGTTTATAGAAACCAGGAACACTCTTGATTTAATGACGGATTGATCTTTGTTTTTAACAACAACTGGTATCAAGAGCATAGATGTATTTGATTCAAATATGGGAAAAATTCGATGGGAATAATGATTTTGGGTTATGGCATTTCAAGATGAAAGAGTTACTGATTCATCAATGTTTGACATAAGCACTTGGAGGAGAGAAAGACATGGCATCCACACTACAAGAAAAAAGAGAAGAAGGATATCATGAACAAGGCTCATAATGCTTTAATCTTGAGTCTTAGAGACAAGGTTCTGAGGGAAATGTCAAGGAAGACCTCTACATGAGGTATTTAGCTCAAATTAGAATCTTTATACATGACAAAATCATTAGCAAATCCTTTATACTTAAAACAAAAATTATATACTTTCAAGATCATATGGATGAGTTTAATAAAATTGTTTTAGATCATGAAGATATTGATGATAATTGGATGATGAGGAACAAGCCCTATTGTTGATAAATTCATTACCAAGCTCTCTTGAAAATTTGAGTGATACACTTCTTTACTGTAGAGTCAGATGGGAAAGAAGAAAACAGTGCTGAAGTATTGTTTTTCAAGGCCAAGGTATGGAAGAAGAATCAAAAATAGAAGAATAAGTTCAAGAATAAAGCAAATGACTAGTCTAAAATGAAATGTTTCATATGCAAGAAAGAGAGGCATTTCAAGAAAGAATGTCTAGATTGGAAAGGAAAGAAATGATTAAATAGTGATGATGATTATGGAAATGCATCTATAGCATGTGAAGGATATGAAAGCACATAAAATCTTATGGAAAATTCAACTGAAATCATGGATGATGACTAGGTGCTTGACTTGAGGTGTTCATATCACATGACCTCAAATAGAGATTGGTTTCTTGACTACAAAGAAATTGATGGAGGCAAGGTGATTATGGGGATCAAATAAGCCTGCAAGGTAGTTGGAATTGGCTAAATCAAGTTGAACTTGGAAAATGGAACCATGAAGATTTTGACAAAGGAAAGACATGTTCTAAAGCTAAAGAGGAACTTAATTTGTTTACGAATGCTGGAAGAAGCCGGATGTTCGTGCAAAGCTGACAAAAGGCACTCTAAAAGTCATAAAAGGATCATTGGTAATCATGAAGGGAACAATGGATCATGGTATCTACCTTCTCAATGGTCAATCAGTGACAGGAATGGCAACATTAGTTGTCTAAGCATCAAGCAAAGCCACCCTGTGGCATCAAAGGCTGTGACATGTAAGTCTAAAAGGAATGCAAGTTTTAGACAGGGATAGCATGCTAGGTGGGGACAAAATTAGTGATCTTGAATTTTGTGAGCATTGTATGTATGGAAATATGCATAGGGTCAAATTCTCTACAAGGAAACATTGCTCAAAAGGAATTGTGGAATATGTTCACAGTGATCTATGAGGCCCTACAAAGATTGTTTCACATGGAGGTAACAAGTACTTCATTATTTTTCTTGATGATTATAGTAGAAAAGTATGGATTTATTTGTGAAAAAGTAAGGATGAAGCATTCTAAACCTTTAAAGACTGAAAATTTATGGTTGAAAATAGAATTGGCAAGAAGATTAAGACCTTAAGGAAAAACAATGATCTTGAATTTTGCAATTAAGAATTTGCTAGATTTTGCAAACCTCATGGTGTGAACAGACATTGGTTTGTAAGACACACACCTCAACAAATTAGCCTGGCTTAATGATGAATAGAACCTTGCTTGAAAGTATGAGATGAATCTTGTCAAATGCAGGCATGCTTGCTTAGTTTTTAGGGGAAATTGTCCATAAAGTTTGCTATTTAATAAATTTAAGTCCTTCAACTGCAATTGAACTCAAAACTCATCAAGAAATATGGAGTAGACATGCTGTCAATTACAATCACCTAAAATTGTTTGGATGTGCTGCATACTATGATGAAAATGATGGGAAGCTAGCCCCTCGATCCAAGAAAAGGTACTCTGTTGGATATCCAAATGGTGTAAAAGCTTATAGGATATGGTGTCTTGGAAGTAGGAAATGTATCGTCAGTAGAGATGTTAAGTTTCACGAGGCTAACCTATACAACTCCTTAACCAATGCTACTAATAAAAATTCACATCAAACTAAAGCTGAGAGGTTTGATCTTGAGGTGGAGCAAGCTGCATAAAAGGATAAAGATCCAAAGGAGAAAGATCAACAGAAACCAAGAACGTTCTTGGTTTCAGCCACAGAAAAGGAGAAACATCAACTAAAATCAAGAATATTCTCGATTTCAGAACAAGAGCAGGTTCAACAAGACAAGATTTGATGCAAACCCAGTAGAACATGTTGTACTTCATGAAGGGGAATTATATTATTATAACCTTATTAGGGACAAAGGAATAATGACATCAAAACACAATCAAAGATATGGCTATGCAGACATGATCAGCTATACTTTACATACAACTGAAGAGATCATACAAGAAGATCCCAAGAACTACAACGAAGTTGTCAGGTATCAAGACAAAGACAAATGGATTTTAGATATGACCTAGGAGCTGAAATCACTGGAGAAGAAACACATTTGGAAACTCATACCTAACCCAGTCAACTCCAGAATTGTAAGCAATAAGTGGATCCTCAAGAGGAAGAAGGGAATCCCAAGAGTTGAACCACCCAGGTTCACAAGAAGGCTAGTAGAAAAAGGATTCACTCAAAGGAAAGGTGTAGACTATAATGAAATCTTATCTCCAGTAGTCAAGCATGCATCTATAAGAATAATTCTAGCCATGGTAGCACACTATGATATGGAGTTAGAACAGATGGATGACAAAACAATATTTTTCTAGGGTGATCTGATTGAAACAATCTTAATGCAACAACCAAATGACTTTAGGACTCAAGGAAGATAAGATTAGGTCTGTTTGTTAAAGAGATCACTCTATGGCCTAAAGAAATCACCAAGACAATGATATTTGAGGTTTGATTCATTTATGCTCAGTTAATGTTATGTTAGAAGTAATTTTGATATTGGTGTGTATTATAAAAAAGTATCATAAGTCGCATGCATTTACTTGCTGCTTTATGTTGATGACATGATAATAGTATTTAAAAGTATAAAAGAAATAGAAAAATTGAAAGGACTGTAACACCCTCAATTTGATAATAAACTATTTTATTAATTAAATAGGATTTTAAATAATTAATTTGATGTTAAAATTATTTTAGAATATATGTTGATAAATTTTGTGAGTAAATTTTGTTATAAGGATGCTTTCTATGATGTGTTGGTTTGATAGATGTTACATTTAATGAGCAATATAAATAATAAATATTTATTTTATTATTCTATATATATTTTTCTAAAAATAATAGTATTTTAGTGTAATATTTAAAAATAAAAATAAAATATTTTATGCGATTTTACGTGTATATACGTGTACCCAATTAATGTAATATTTTTTTGTGCATTAGATTGATGTTAAGTATGTACATAGTTATATTTGAATTATTTATAACTACTTTCTATTTTTAATTATTTAATTTATAAATAACTATCTTGAGATGTTAGAAATATTGTGGTTGATTTCCTTTACTTTTATGTATAACATATGACATGATGATTTTATACATCTTTATTGTGATTTAGTAATTAATATAAATTATTGATGTTATATTTATTTATTTTATCATTTTGACTCTTTTATAAAGATGATAGTGTTTTTATGGGTTGATTTTGAGAAATATTATAGTAATAATTATAGTTATTATAAAAATGTGTTTTATGGGTTAGATCCATATAGAAGAATAAAACCTAATTAAACATATTATTAAAAAAATAAATAAATATCCATATAATTGTTTCTTTAAAATAAATAGATAAATAAATAATAATGATACATTAAAATATATATGACAAGCTAAATTGTAGAATCAGATTGATATATGTAAGGTAGGCATGGGCTGTTAACTAATTTTACAAATATTTAGATGAGTTTGTTAGGTTTTGCTGCTTGTTTTCTATCCGCCGCTTTCCAAAACAAAAACATAAATAAAGAGACCTTGTGGACCCTGATTTGTACTAAAATAAAACAAAACATAGAAAAGGGAAGGGAGTTGAATGGGAAGCCGTAGAACCAAAGAGTAAACACAACAACAACCTATCGTTTTTGACACCGGTGATCGATAACTGTTCCGTAAAAGCTTCTCCGTTTTCATCCAAATTTGAGTATGTTATTTCATTCATTTAACTCGTCAATTAAACATAATTTTCCAGATATTTAACAACCCCAATTTCTCTCTAAAATACCCGACTTCTTCGTTTGTAGAATTCGTTATTTTGCACCGTTCTCCTTAACCGTAAGTCCGATTTGAGTGAAACCAACGCCAAAACGACCGTGTGAAAAGTGACTATATTATCCACTGATTGGGTTTGTGATTTATGGTAATTTTTCTAGACCGAACGAATTTAGTTTTTAGAGTGTCTTCTCATAATTTATTTTTAACGTTTACTCATAAACTATCGAGTTAGATCGATTGAAGGACAAAGAGTCAATGAACAAAGGTTGTTTGCTCGTGGAATCGCATTCATGTGTGAAAGTTTCAAAATAAGGTAAGGGGTGAGAGAGCGTTTGAATTCATGAGTATAATATATTGTGAGATGAACGGGAAAACCGTATTTCTCAACGATTCATCTGGGGCTTGTTACGTACGGTAGTAGCCCTTAGAGAGATAAATTGATTAATTTGAAATATGAGAATTGTAAGATTAAAATGTGAAATAGAAATTTTTATAAGGTGTTGATTGATTTAATTTTCGATACTTGTGTGGTAGTTGATATTTGTTATTATTGTGATGTTGGATGTTGAATGAAATTATGTGTACATGTTTGCTTAGATGACATTATGTGATGTGATAATAAAATATGGATGCATGGTTTGATATATGCTTACGTGATGATAATGATGATTTTTGATTGATGATAGTGATGTTATAAAATTGTGATGAGTTTATACGATGATCATGATTATTTATGATTAATGATATTATAAAATTATGGTGAAAATATTGAAGTACCCCATACTTGATGAGATAGTGATGATTCTTAAATATGATGCTCTTAATAGAGTAGTCTAAGCTAACGGGGGGAGAAAATAAATATTGTGAATTTGTGAAGTGGAGATTATTTTGTCATCATATAGGTAGGGCCTGACAAGCCTAGTGATTATGGGGAAGTACAACTGAATGAGCCTGATCGTGGCGGTCTACTGTCGAGCCTTAAGGCAAGATTGTTAGACCTTGAAGGTATTTCGGTGGGGAATTCCTAGGTGACTTGGAGGTAGCACTCCAAATGTCGGGAGCTACCATGCAACACACGTTTACCTCGACTGTCGCGTATATGTGTCTCGGGTTGAGTTGAGGGGATCTATGAGGACAGGGCTATTTTGAATTGTCCGTCCACCGGGATGGTGGCATAGTATCATGGCCTCCTAACCAAGTACTTCAGAGTTAGAATGGTACCACATTGTGAAGTAAAGTCTAAGCTCATGCATAGCATTACATTTCCTTGTGATTGTTTTGTTGTGATTGATGTGTTTCAAAGGTAATATTAATTAGATTATTTGATGCATATTATAATGAGATGATTATTTTACTTGAGTGACTTTGATGTTATAGTATGATACTATTTAATTAAATATTTTGATATATCGTAAAGTGATTATGATACGGTTCTATTATGATTGTTTGCGTGTTCTTCTTACTCATATTATACTATTAACATGATTTCAAAACTCACCTCCTTCGTTGTTTGTGTTTGATTGGCTGGGCCCTGCGTTTGCGAAATCGCTGTTATTACAGGTTAATGAGTCTTCAAGTTCAAGTTTGGGAGGAACCCCGCTCTGATAGGTGATACCAGGAATAAGGGTTTTAATTTGTATTTTACTTATTTAATTTGAATCAAATTTTTGTACGAAAACCTTAGAAGTACTAGTATGTTTTTAGAATTAAATCAAGTAATTATACTTAAATCATGTTCACTGAGATTAAATTGTTTTATTTGAGTAATAAAATTTGAATTGTTGCATGTGTACTTTGAGAAACGTGATATCCTAAATTAGTTACAAAAGTTTTTATTTTCTTGAAAATATAATTTTATTTATCCGCTGCAAATTTTATAGGAATATGATATAAATTATTATATATATATATATATATATATATATATTATTTTGGGATTTAGGGTGTCACAAGGACAACTGAAGAAAGAATTCAAGATGAAAGATGTAAGACCCTTAATTTTAAATTCTAATTTATGTATTTTGGGGAATTTTGTTCTGAATTTCTGAGGATTTTCAGCCAATTTTATGGCATTTTGTGAGTTAAATGCCAAAAATATCTTTTTAGAGACCCGATTAAAATTATTCGTCGATGAATAATTTTATTTAATTACGGTGAATCTTTTCTCGAAGAAAAAAAATTTTCTGAGATGCAGTATTTTTTAGAAAAATTCATCTGCCCATTGAATTACGGTGAGAGTAGATATTTTTTTTGAAAAAATAATTTGTGATGTGATGTGAGGTGACAGACGTAATGATGATTTTTATAAAAATATCTAGATATTTATTTAGATATTTAATATTATTATTATAATATATTATTATTATTTAAATATATATATATATATATATATATATTATATATATGTACTTAAGAAAGAAGGAAGAAACATAACCCACAGAACCCAAAACAGCCTCGCCAGATTTCTTTCCTTTCTTGCTAAGTTTTCTTTGTTGTTAAAATCCACAAACAACAAAAATCTTCACTTTGCTCCTAGATCTAAGCTTCGTTCCGAGAAGTGACACAAGAGAAAGTTGCTCCTTGCCACGCTACCGGAATTAATTACGGCACCGTAATCGCGTGTTAGAGCTATCGTTAAGGTAAGGGCTCCTTCCAAACTTTTATTTTGCATTTAGGATATTATTTGTGATTTTGTGGAAAAGAAATTTGATGTATTTGAGATGTGATTTTGTGAAAATTAATTTAATGTGATTATGTGTAATTTAGTGGAATTTAAGTTTGAGGTGTGGTTTGTGGTGATTCAAGTTTGGTGTGATTTATATGTTCATAATTATTATTATGAATTTTTGAGATGTGATTTATTTGTGGATTTTGTAGAAAATGAATTGAAGAAATTTGGTGGTTTATGTGTAAAAATGTGGAGTTTTGAAATAGGGTGAGTTATGTTTCAATTGTTGAAATTTAATTGAGGTGTTATATGTGTGTTGTGGAATTGAATTGATTGTTGTCGGTGTGAATTGGCGATAATTAAATTTGATGAGTTTGAGTTACGTAATGAGTTATTATCAAATAAATGAGTTTGAACTGAAATTGAAATTTTACAAAAAAATTAGCGTTGTTAAAGTTGTGAAAAAGTTCAAATTTTAGCTAAGTTAAAGAGTTTGAGCAAAAAGATAGATTGAAATTAAAAATGGTTAGAGTTTAAAATGTTACTCTTTTAATTACTCTTTGATTGAGTTTAAAAAGAAAAAAAGTTTAGAGTATTTTATTAACTCAAAAACTTTGGTGCTTTAATAGTCGAGTGTGTGTATGGGAAATTTTGACGATATTTGTTTTATTTAGTTTTAAGTAAATAATATAGATTATTTGGTTTTAAAACTTTGGTGTGTGAGAAAGATTTAATTTTGGAAATTTTGTTGTGTTTGGATTTGTTTTATTGTGAACAAGTTGTTATAAATATTCATGTTTATGTAGTTAGCTCCTTGAGTCTCGAAAAGAAATCGAGACCGTTGGCACCGAGATAGCGGTGGGGAGAACTCTGATATATTAATGTTGTTGTGATGATTTATGGTTGAAAATTTTAGAGATTGAATATGGTGATTAATGTTTGGAAATTTTGGTGATTTATGTTAGGTGAAATTGACGTGTTCATAATTAATATTATGAATTTTTGAGATGAAATTTATGTGTGACTTGGTGGAAAATGAATTTAATTCAATTTAGGTGTGAATGGATTTTGGAGATGTGATTTATGTGTGGTTGTGGAAATTTTAATTGGTGTGAATAAATATGTTTGAGTATGCTCTGTGTTGTGTTTGAAAAAATCATTAGTGTTAAATGAGTATTAAAAATTGGGAATCTTTTAATAGCTGCATTTACTTAATGATTGTGGTGAAAAGAGTCAGAGTATAATCATGCATTTCATAGTACATGGTGACCGCGATGGGGCCATGGTGATAGTGGTGACCGTGATGGGCCACGGGATGATGCCATGTGAATTGTTGGTTCATCTTATCCTTGCGGGGATTGTTGCGTCGTGCTGATCTGTGAGAGATTGCACTCTAAGAATGTGTTGATCTGTGAGCGATTGCACTCTAGAAAATTGTCCTGGTCTGTGAGCGACTGCACTCTTGTATGTCGTGCTGGTCTGTGAGAGACTGCACGCTAGTAAATCGTGCTGATCCGTGAGAGATTGCACCTCGATAATTAGTACTGGTCTGTGAGAGGCTGTACAATTATGATTTACGCCCCTCGAGGAGGGTTTTGGTTTGGAATTCCGGAATGATGCATTTTGGCATATACGCATTGCATTAGGGGGCTTGGCACGCGAGTCATGTTTGCTATACTTTGATGATTGTATATACATATTCGGTTGTTGTTGTGACTTGTCGTAATTTCTTTGAGGTGTGAAGTTGGGTTGATTAAGTTTTGATGTATTTATGTGTTCATAATTGATTTAATGAATATTCAATGTGTGATTGAGGTGTGAATTTGTGGAGATTAATCTGGTGTTAATTATGTGTTCATAATTGATAATATTAATGTTTGAAGTGTTGATTGATTCAGAGCCATTTTAGAATAGAAAATCTGCCTTTTCTCAATTGTATTCGGCTACGACAATGCAGTTTGTCAAAACTTCATTTTTCAACATTGTTTATGCTTTTTTGGACATATGAAAACCCTTTCGAGGAGTATGCTAAGACGAAAGGTTCTTTTGAGCATTTGAAAATATAAGATTTTGTTATGTGATGTTTGTTAATTTCGGTTGGTGACCCTTTACAATTATTGTCGAAATCTGGGCTTTGCCCTCAGATGAGAACCAGGATCTTCCTACCGGTTAGTATCCTGTAGATGGGGTGGTAGTTGGACACACTAGTCTGAAGCTGTGTTAGGAGGATCTTGCGAGGCGTGTGGAGATCACTCAGGTCGTATAGTTTTGGTAGTATGATTAGATTAGACGGTTGTATAGGGGCTAGAGGTCTTCCTTTTGTGGATTTATTTACTATATGTTGGAAGATTGTACCTACACTAATATTGTCAGGTTGACTTTTATTTTGATGAATCCATGTACTACTTTTTGATGTGACGTGGGGGAGAGTTAAAATTCTTGGGGCAGTGCTTTTGTATAGGTCTGCCAAGAATACCCTAGGGGTTTGAGCTATGTCTGATAGGCTTCATAGCCCCGGTGTATTTTGATGTTTGAATACTTTGGATTTTTATTTCAAAAACTATTCCGCTGCTTGTAAATATTTGTTGACTTTGTCGTTATGTTACGACTAAAATATTTATCCAAAAGTATTTTCTTCTTTAATTCTTTGTTTTTAGAAGAAAAAAAAATACACCCGCGCTGTTAAAAATCGGGGTGTTACATTGTGGTATCAGAGCTTTAGTTTAGATTATAGGTTAACTTGTAGGTTGGAAGTCGTTATCTGATCATGCGTCGGGTTAAGTTGTCTGAGTTGTTAGGTTTGGTGTAGTTGTTATGTATTGATGTAGTCAAAACTTATTTTTGGAATTATTCTAAGGAGTGTTGAGATTTCTTCTTGATGTTGGTTTTGAGGAAACAATGCCTCCAAGAAGGGATGACGGTGCAAGAGTCAACGTCAATGGGGATGATCAAATGGCTGAAGTTATGAATAACATGTTTGCTGCACAAACTGCTGCAAAGACTCTGCGAGATCTGAAGAAGAGGGAAATAGAAATTCGTGCTGCTGAGTCAAGGGGATTGGAAGATTTATGTCATTACAATCCTCCAAAGTTCATGGGTGAGGATAGCCCAGAAAAAGTTGATCAGTAGATTCAAGAAGTGGAAAAGACCTTCGAAATGATTAATTGCTAGGCGGGGTTGAGGCGAATCATGACGACATGAGATTTATGAATTGGTTCCAAGGACATAGAGGCTATGTTGTTGATGGTAACTTGAAGATGATGGGTATGGATGGATTAAAGTTAGACTAATAGGCAATTTCATGTAAAGATCTAAGTGGAGAGCTTTTTAAGAAAAGTATTAGGTGTTCGCTTGGTAGATTTCATGATGAGATTGGATGAAGTTTGATAATTGCCAAAGGGGTGTGAACACCATGGAATTATTGAGAAGACAGGGATTCCATTTGGAATAGCATTTGGTGCTTAGGTGTCAACGAAAGAGACTTGTATTGAAGTTAAGGGGCTTTGCACGTTAGGGTGTAAATACTACCTTGGTTAGATAAAGTATACTTTGAGGAATGGTCGATACCTTGAGGAGTAATGTCGAGCATTCGAGTTAAACTAGATTCGCGACTTATATTATCAAGTATGAATCTCATGAAAATTATAGGAGTGAGAATATATATTTGTTCGATAAGTGACAGATCTTTGTGTGGATTAGGAGATGGTAAGTACGGATAGTGATATTGGATGAAACTATAGACACGTAAGTGTGAATTTTGAGTGATGTTTGGAAAAACATAAGGAGTTAATACTTGATGTATTGAACCGCATGTTACTATGAAATGGAATTGAAAGTACAAAGTTCAAGAATACTTAGAGATTGTAAAGATGTAAGCTTTGAGAGTCTATACAAGGATGGTAATTACTAGAAGAATGTTAATATTTTGATAGGTAAGAGGAATTATTTGAGATTTGATTTGGGACCCTAAGATGGTTGATCTATAAGTCAATGATTTAAAATCCACAAGGTTGGATGGAGGACCAAGTAATACCTAAAACTGGTATAATTGAGGTAGTTGAGGTAGGCAAGTGATAAATAATTTATGTTATGGATGAAAGTGTTTGAAGATGTACTAAAAAGGTCGTGTTATGATTTGAAGAGTTTTTCTTAGTGAGATTACTAATACAGTTAGAGTCAATGATGAAAAAGACCTGGTATTGTATCTTAAGATGAAATGGAGGAAATTAGACGGTGTGATGAGTATTTGGAGATTTCGAGAATCAGATTTTATAATCTTATTTAATGGTAGAAAGTGAAAAAAGAAGAAATGTAACAAATGATTTATGGTTTAGATGTTGATCTTTGGAAGTCAAGCATTAAAATTTAAAATGAGTGTTTCAGTGACTAGATGACGATGAAAGGCATGTGGGTCTTTGAGATATTTTACTGCAAATTTATGAGGATGGGGTTTATAGATCATTATTCCTTAGAAGATGCTCATTGGGAACGAATAAGAATCCAACAAGTGGACCAAATTTTGGAAAATGTGCCAAGAAAATTTGTCAAAACAGCACATGGAGATGTAGCTTATGACAATTAAAAATTCATGAAAGGAATTATCCCACTTATAATTCCAACATTATTATTATAAAGGGAAAAATTGAGCATGAAATGGAAAAGTTTGGTACGTACTAGTAAGGCTTGATTTATTGAAATCACAATAATGAAGATGTATCAAGGTTTGAGGTAGAAATTTAAGGTTTGTATAAATGGAAAAGAGATGGAGTGAATACAATATGTTTGACCTGTCATAATGAAAAGATAATCATCAAGCTGCAAATAAAGGACGTGACGAAAATGAGGAGTATCTGAATGAATGTTGGAAGTAGATGTAGGAAATTATTTTCATGTTTGTCCAGAATTGTGACGTATGTATGAAATGGATTAGTGAAGCGTGAATTTGAGGTGTTAAGGCATGAGACAAATGTAGGTCTTAATCAAGAATGAAATTCAAGTTGGATTTTGTTGGAGACGTGACTCTTGAAACGAAACACTAAACCTGAAGGATGTTTGTGTGTTGTAGGTGGTATAGTTCTGGCATGTTGTCGAAAATAATTGAGGAAACTTTGATCACCAACCGGATGTTGGGATGTAATTATTAAAGTTAAAATTAGACAAACATTTTGATAAGGACATTGTGGTTTGATGTAGTTGTGCGCCTAAAGTAATCAAGGATTTGTGGACCATGGAGACATTTAGGAGTTCTCGGCGGTAATAATTGGATGATTCGTACCAAGTGGATGTATATGAGGCTATGTGACATAGCTATGGGCAATAGGATCAAATTTATAGGAAAATAAGGAAAAACTCAGTGGAGCTTGAGAAGATTGTTTAACCGCTTGTGCATTAGAATAACCTTAAGTGCAAGTCGCAAAGAGCGCTATTACAGTTCGGTTAAGATAGTCTAAGCCACCATCATGGTTGTTGGCTACTTATTGACAAATGGAGGAACTGATCATCCTTAATCTCTTGTTGATAGTAAACAAAATCATGTTGAATGGAACGGGTGAGTCTTACCGGCTATGGTAATGTATAGAGTTATTAAGCACCCTATGAAAAGGGGTAAGCAACACTTTCTTCTAGTGGGTCGGGCGAAACAAGTTGTGACTTGTAAGTTGAATTTGAGTACAAACCTAGTGTGAATTGTTACTCATATTTTAAGTTTCGAGGACGAAACTTCTTTTTGGAGGGTAGTAATGTAAGACCCTTAATTTTAAATTTTAATTTATGTATTTTGGGGGATTTTGTGCTGAATTTCTGAGGCTTTTCAGCCAATTTTATGGCATTTTGTGAGTTAAATGCCAAAAATATCTTTTTAGAGACCCGATTAAAATTATTCGTCGATGAATAATTTTATTTAATTACAGTTAATCTTCTCTCGAAGAAAAGAATTTTCTGAGATGCAGCATTTTTCAGAAAAATTCATCGGCCCACTGAATTACGGCGAGAGTAGATATTTTTTTTGAAAAAATAATTTGTGATGTGATGTGAGGTGACAGACGTAATGATGATTTTTATAAAAATATCTAGATATTTATAAATATCTAGATATTTATTTAGATATTTAATATTATTATTATAATATATTATTATTATTTAAATATATATATTATATATATATGTACTTAAGAAAGAAGGAAGAAACAGAACCCAGAACAGCCTCGCCAGATTTCTTTCCTTTCTTGTTAAGTTTTCTTTGTTTTTAAAATCCACAAACAACAAAAATCATCACTTTTCTCCTAGATCTAAGCTTCGTTTTGAGAAGTGACAGAAGAGAAAGTTGCTCCTTGCCACGCTACGGTGCTAGTGGGCTAGTTTTCGACGCGACGTCACGAACTTAAATTTTACCGGAATTAATTACGGTACCGTAATCGCGTGTTAGAGCTATCGTTAAGGTAAGGGTTCCTTCAAAACTTTTATTTTGCATTAAGGATATTATTTGTGATTTTGTGGAAAAGAAATTTGATGTATTTGAGGTGTGATTTTGTGAAAATTAATTTAATGTGATTATGTGTAATTCAATGGAATTTAAATTTGAGGTGTGGTTTGTGGTGATTCAAGTTTGGTGTGATTTATATGTTCATAATTATTATTATGAATTTTTGAGATGTGATTTATTTGTGGATTTTGTAGAAAATGAATAGAAGAAATTTGGTGGTTTATGTGTAAAAATGTAGAGTTTTGAAATTGGGTGAGTTATGTTTCAATTGTTGAAATTTAATTGAGGTGTTATATGTGTGTTCTGGAATTGAATTGATTGTTGTCGGTGTGAATTGGCGATAATTAAATTTGATGAGTTTGAGTTAAGTAGTGAGTTATTATCAAATAAATGAGTTTGAACTGAAATTGAAATCTTACAAAAAAATTAGCGTTGTTAAAGTTGTGAAAAAGTTCAAATTTTAACTAAGTTAAAGAGTTTGAGCAAAAAGATACATTGAAATTAAAAATGGTTAGAGTTTAAAATGTTACACTTTTAATTACTCTTTGATTGAGTTTAAAAAGAAAAAAAGTTTAGAGTTTTTTATTAACTCAAAAGTTTTGGTGCTTTAATAGTCGAGTGTGTGTATGGGAAATTTTGACGATATTTGTTTTATTTAGTTTTAAGTAAATAATATAGATTATTTGGTTTTAAAACTTTGGTGTGTGAGAAAGATTTAATTTTGGAAATTTTGTTGTGTTTGGATTAGTTTTATTGTGAACAAGTTGTTATAAATATTCATGTTTATGTAGTTAGCTCCTTGAGTCTCGAAAAGAAATCGAGACCGTTGGCACCGAGATAGCGGTGGGGAGAACTCTGATATATTAATGTTGTTGTGATGATTTATGGTTGAAAATTTTAGAGATTGAATATGGTGATTAATGTTTGGAAATTTTGGTGATTTATGTTAGTTGAAATTGACGTGTTCATAATTAATATTATGAATTTTTGAGATGAAATTTATGTGTGACTTGGTGGAAAATGAATTTAATTCAATTTAGGTGTGAATGGAATTTGGTGATGTAATTTATGTGTGGTTGTGGAAATTTTAATTGGTGTGAATAAATAAGTTTGAGTATGCTCTGTGCTGTGTTTGAAAAAATCATTAGTGTTAAATGAATATTAAAAATGAGGAATCTTTTAATAGCTGCATTTACTTAATGATTGTGGTGAAAAGAGTCAGAGTATGCTCATGCATTTCATAGTACATGGTGACCGCGATGGGGCCATGGTGATAGTGGTGACCGTGATGGGCCATGGGATGATGCCATGTGAATTGTTTGTTCATCTTATCCTTTCGGGGATTGTCGCGTCGTGCTGATCTGTGAGAGATTGCACTCTAGAATGTGTTGATCTGTTAGCGATTGCACTCTAGAAAATTGTTCTGGTCTGTGAGCGACTGCACTCTTGTATGTCGTACTGGTATGTGAGAGACTGCACGCTAGTAAATTGTGCTGATCCGTGAGCGATTGCTCCTCGGTAATTAGTACTGGTCTGTGAGAGGCTATACAATTATGATTTACGCCCCTCGAGGAGGGTTTTGGTTTGGAATTCCGGAATGATGCATTTTGGCATATACGCATTGCATTAGGGTGCTTGGCACGCGAGTCATGTTTGCTATACTTTGATGAATGTATATACATATTCGGTTGTTGTTGTGATTTGTCGTAATTGCTTTGAGGTGTGAAGTTGGGGGGATTAAGTTTTGATGTATTTATGTGTTCATAATTGATTTAATGAATATTCGATGTGTGATTGAGGTGTGAATTTGTGGAGATTAATTTGGTGTTAATTATGTGTTCATAATTGATAATATTAATGTTTGAAGTGTAGATTGATTCAGAGCCATTTTAGAATTGTAAATCTGCCTTTTCTCAATTGTATTCGGCTACGACAATGCAGTTTGTCAAAACTTCATTTTTCAACATTGTTTATGCATTTTTGGACATATGAAAACCCTTTCGAGGAGTATGCTAAGACGAAAGGTTCTTTTGAGCATTTGAAAATATAAGATTTTGTTATGTGATGTTTGTTAATTTCGGTTGGTGACCCTTTACAATTATTGTGGAAATCTGGGCTTTGCCCTCAGATGAGAACCAGGATCTTCCCACCGGTTAGTATCCTGTAGATGGGGAGGTAGTTGGACACACTAGACTGAAGCTGTGTCAGGAGGATCTTGCGGGGCGTGTGGAGATCACTCAGGTCGTATAGTTTTGGTAGTATGATCAGATTAGACGGTTGTATAGGGGCTAGAAGTCTTTATTTTGTGGATGTATTTACTGTATGTTGGAAGATTGTACCTATACTAATATTGTCAGGATGACTTTTATTTTGATGGGTCCATGTACCACTTTTTGATGTGACGTGGGGGAGAGTTAAAATTCTTGGGGCGGTGCTTTTGTATAGGTCTGCCAAGAATACCCCAGGGGTATGAGCTATGTCTGATAGGCCTCAGAGCCCCGGTGTATTTTGATGTTTGAATACTTTGGATTTTTATTTCAAAAACTATTCCGCTGCTTGTAAATATTTGTTGACTTTGTCGTTATGTTACGACTAAAATATTTATCCAAAAGTATTTTCTTCTTTAATTCTTTGTTTTATTTCTTTGTTTTTAGAAGAAAAAAAAATACACCCGCGCTGTTAAAAGTCGGGGTGTTACAAAAGACTTGGGGCCATGCAAGAGGATCATAAGAATGGAAATCATCGAAATTAGAGATCAATGAAAAATTGATAATTTCTCTAGATAGTTGCATTGGATAGGTTCTAAATAGATTCTATGTCAGTGAATCAAAGGCAGTCAGCTCCCCACTAGCAGCTCACTTCAAGCTTTCTCTAGCCATGTTACCAAACACATACCAAGAATCAGAAGACATGAAGATTATACCTTATGTCATGGTATGCTCAAGGCCAGACATTTCTCACGCTGTAAGTGTCACAAGAAGGTTTATGGGAAATCCAGGAATGAGCCATTGGAAAGCAAAAGTATTTTCTTCTTTAATTCTTTGTTTTATTTCTTTGTTTCTAGAAGAAAAAAAAAATACACCCGCGCTGTTAAAAATCGGGGAGTTACAAAAGACTTGGGGCCATGCAAGAGGATCATAAGAATGGAAATCATCGAAATTAGAGATCAAGGAAAAATTGATAATTTCTCTAGATAGTTGCATTGGAAAGGTTCTAAATAGGTTCGATGTCAGTGAATCAAAGGCAGTCAGCTCTCCACTAGCAGCTCACTTCAAGCTTTCTCTAGCCATGTTACCAAACACATACCAAGAATCATAAGACATGAAGATTATACCTTATGTCATGGTATGCTCAAGGCCAGACATTTCTCACGCTGTAAGTGTCACAAGAAGGTTTATGGGAAATCCAGGAATGAGCCATTGGAAAGCAAAAGTATTTTCTTCTTTAATTATTTGTTTTTAGAAGAAAAAAAAAATACACCCGCGCTGTTAAAAATCGGGGTGTTACAAAAGACTTGGGGCCATGCAAGAGGATCATAAGAATGGAAATCATCGAAATTAGAGATCAAGGAAAAATTGATAATTTCTCTAGATAGTTGCATTGGAAAGGTTCTAAATAGGTTCGATGTCAGTGAATCAAAGGCAGTCAGCTCTCCACTAGCAGCTCACTTCAAGCTTTCTCTAGCCATGTTACCAAACACATACCAAGAATCATAAGACATGAAGATTATACCTTATGTCATGGTATGCTCAAGGCCAGACATTTCTCACGCTGTAAGTGTCACAAGAAGGTTTATGGGAAATCCAGGAATGAGCCATTGGAAAGCAAAAGTATTTTCTTCTTTAATTATTTGTTTTTAGAAGAAAAAAAAAATACACCCGCGCTGTTAAAAATCGGGGTGTTACAAAAGACTTGGGGCCATGCAAGAGGATCATAAGAATGGAAATCATCGAAATTAGAGATCAAGGAAAAATTGATAATTTCTCTAGATAGTTGCATTGGAAAGGTTCTAAATAGGTTCGATGTCAGTGAATCAAAGGCAGTCAGCTCTCCATTAGCAGCTCACTTCAAGCTTTCTCCAGCCATGTTACCAAACACAAACCAAGAATCAGAAGACATGAAGATTATACCTTATGTCATGGTATGCTCAAGGCCAGACATTTCTCACGCTGTAAGTGTCACAAGAAGGTTTATGGGAAATCCAGGAATGAGCCATTGGAAAGCAATCAAATGGATTCTAAGGTACCTAAAGAGAACTGATTTTGCTGGAGATTTAGATAGAGTGAGATCTTTAACAAGATATGTGTTCACAATGTTCAACAACACAGTTAGTTGGAAAGCTAATCTTCAACACATAGTGATTTTATCAACAACAGAAGCATAATATGTTGCTCTTGCTGAAGTTGTGAAAGAAGGAATTTGGCAAAGAGTGTAATACCCTAAATTTGATAATAAACTATTTTGTTAATTAAATAGGATTTTAAATAATATGATATTTTCTTATATGTTTGACTAATGTTAAGGGTGTACATATTTATATTTTAATCATTTTTAAGTATCTCTTATTTTAATAATTTCTAAATATATCTTATTTTAATTATTTATTCTATAAATAATTATATTGAGATCGTAGTAATATTGTGTTTGATTTTCTTTGTTTTTATATACTCATTTTGAAATTGTGATTATATATATATATATATATATATATATATATATATATATATATATATTATGATTTTGTTATAATATTTATTTATTTTATACTTTTAACTATTTTCTAATATGATGATAATATGAATATTTTGAGAAATAAGTATAATTGTAGGGATTATTTTAAATGTGAAAGTTTCAGTCATTAGTAATATGTTTTTTTATATATTGATTATTTTAATTACTCTAATTTACAAAATATTAGTAATGTTTGGAAAACTAAATGGTGTTTGGAGGAATATTAAAAAGGAGATTAAATAATTATTAGTTTTATTTTAACAAAATAAAAATAATAATAGTAGTAAAATATAAATAAAGAGACCAATGGGTATGACTCTATGAACCCTAATTGTTAATAAAATAAAACAAACAAAACAAGGGAAGGGAGTTGGAATGGCAGCCGTAAAATCAAGGAGAAAACACAACAATAACTCTATCGTTTGACACCGGTGATGTTCCAGAAAACTTTCTCCATTTTCGCCCAAATTTGTGTATGTTATTTCATTCATTTAACTCGTCAATTAAACCTAATTTTCCAGATTTTTAACAACCCCAATTTCTCTCTAAAATACCCGACTTCTTCGTTTGTAGAATTTGTTATTTTGCATCGTTCTCCTTCACCGTCAGTCTGATTTGAGTGAAACCAACGCCAAAACGACCGTGTGAAAAGTGGCTATATTATCCACTGATTGACTTTCTGATTTATGGTAATTTTCTTTGACCGATTTTCAAAATTAGTTTTTAGAATATCTTCTCATAATTTATTTTTAACGTTTACCCATAAACTGTCGAGTTAGATCGATTGAAGGACAAAGAGTCAATGAACATAGGTTGTTTTCTCGTGGAATCGTATTTGTGTGTGAAAGCGTCAAAATAAGGTAAGGGGTGAGAGAGCGTTTGTATTCATGAGTATAATATATTGTGAGATGAACGGGAAAACCGTATTTCCCAACGATTCATCCAAGGCTTGCTACGTACGGCAGTAGCCCTTTGAGAGATAAATTGATTAATTTGAAATATGAGAATTGTGAGATTAAAATGTGAAATAGAAATTTTTATAAGGTGTTGATTGATTTAATTTTCGATACTTGTGTGGTTGTTGATATTTGTTAGTATTGTGATGTTGGATGTTGAATGAAATTATGTGTACATGTTTGCTTAGATGAAATTATGTGATGTGATAATAAAATATGGATGCATGGTTTGATATATGCTTACGTGATGATAATGATGATTTTTGATTGATGATAGTGATGTTATAAAATTGTGATGAGTTTATACGATGATCAAGATTATTTATGATTAATGATATTATAAAATTGTGATGAAAATATTGAAGTACCCCATACTTGATGAGATAGTGATGATTCTTAAATATGGTGCTCTTAATGGAGTAGTCTAAGCTAACGAGGGGAGAAAATAAATATTTTGAATTGTGAAGTGAAGATTATTTTGTCATCACATAGGTAGGGCCTGACAAGCCTAGTGATTTTGGGGAAGTACAACTGAATGAGCCTGATCGTGCGGTCTGCTGTCGAGCCTTAAGGAAAGATTGTTAGACCTTTGAGGTATTCCGGTGGGGAATTCCTAGGTGACTTGGAGATAGCACTCCAAATGTCGGGAGCTACCATGCAACACACGTTTACCTCGACTGTCGCGTATATGTGTCTCGGGTTGAGTTGAGGGGATCTATGAGGACAGGGCCAATTTGAATTGTCAGACCACCGGGATGGTGGCATAGTATCATGGCCTCCTAACCAAGTACTTCAGAGTTAGAATGGTACCACATTGTGAAGTAGAGTCTAAGCTCATGCATAGCATTGCATTTACTTGTGATTGTTTTGTTGTGATTGATGTGTTTCAAAGGTAATATTAATGAGACGATTTGATGCATATTATAATGAGATGATTATTTTACTTGAGTGACTTTGATGTTATAGTATGATACTATTTAATTAAATATTTTGATATATCGTAAAGTGATTATGATACAGTTCTATTATGATTGTTTGCGTGTTCTTCTTACTCATATTATACTATTAACATGATTTCAAAACTCACCTCCTTCGTTGTTTGTGTTTGACTGGTTGGGCCCTGCGTTTGTGAAATCGCAGTTATTATAGGTTAATGAGTCTTGAAGTTCAAGTTTGGGAGGAACCCCGCTCTGATAGGTGATACCGGGAATAAGGATTTTAATTTGTGTTTTACTTATTTAATTTGAATCAATTTTTTTTGTATGAAAACCTTAGAAGTACTAGTAAGTTTTTAGAATTAAATCAAGTAATTATACTTAAATCAAGTTCATTGAGATTAAATTGTTTTATTTGAGTAATAAAATTTGAATTGTTGCATGTGTACTTTGAGAAACATGATATCCTAAATTAGTTACAAAAGTTTTTATTTTCTTGAAAATATAATTTTATTTATCCGCTGCAAATTTTATAGGAATATGATATAAATTATTATATATATATATTATTTTGGGATTTAGGGTGTCACAAAGGGAATTGGTCACTATACTTGGTGATAAACAAGAGTCTGTTTGCATAAATTGTGACAACCAATGTGTCATTCATTTAAGTAAAAATCAAATGTATCATGAAAGAACCAACCATATAGGCATTAGGCTTCATTTCATTAGGATTGTCATTGAAAGGGGTGAGTTAAATGTTGCAAAGGTGCACACAAGTGATAACCCAGCTGACATATTTACAACACCTGTCACACTTAACATATTTAGTCATTGTTTGAATTTGCTTAATATCAATTCTAGAAACTGAGATCAAGGATCAAGTGGATCTGATTCGAAGAATCACAAGCTGAAGTTTCTCATTTGGTACCAAGGTGGAAATTTTTAATCTGTGGTACTCAGTGAGAAGATTTTTAAGGTGTAATCTGTTTTGGATAGTTAGTTTTCAGTTAGTAAGTTGTAACTACTATTGTTTGTTACTCCAAAATTGTAAACAACTTGTATATAAGCCAAAGCAAGTAAAGTTGGAAAAAATAACATAGAAATCTGTAGTTTAAGGAAGTGCAGAAAAACTGCAACACACAAGTGCAAAAAAACTTTGTAATCATTGTCATCTCATTATAGTGATAATTCAAAGTCGGATCCAGGCACCCAGACGTTGGAGTTCCTCTTTGAACTGAATTAACAATTGTGTGTGTTCATTTTATCATTTAAAGCTTTAATTATGTAGTCAGAAAACGAAGAATGTTCTCCGTTTTACATCTGATGAATCTTCGTTACATTTTCAATCAGTCTGCGTTTCTTTTACACAAAACAAAAGCATTCTTAGTTTAATGATTGATTGATCTCCGTCTATATAATTATAATTATATAATTTTGATTATTATCCATCGGTAACTCATTAATAGACGGACATCATCAATTATCAATTAAAATAAATAATCATAAAATATAATATTAAATTAATATGGAGAGAAAATAGTGGATTTATTAAACTTCAAAAAAATTGAGAATTTTGATGGGAAAATAAAATTAAAAACATATATAATTATATCACAACTTTACGACTCATAAATAAAAACAAATTATGTATTATTTTATTGTTTTAAAAATGAATTATCTATTAAATTTGACTAAAGCTATGTTGAATTATTCTAGAATGTTTAGAAGTGCAAAATGGGTCGAAGAAAAAAAAAATCCCTTTTATTCATG
>JBBPBR010000005.1:41026571-41038701 GCA_037974775.1 Cicer pinnatifidum
TATTGATATATACAATATTATTTTTAAATTTACTCTAATTAGTCTCATTGCTTTTATTTGTCTTCAATCTTCAAAGTATTCTGCTTGTTTTTTTTCTTAATCTAAAAAATAATTGAATCATCCCCTGCTTTTGTCAACACATAATTACAAAATATTACACATGGAAAAAAATAGTAATATATTTGCAACAAAAACCAAATACATCATAAAATACATTAACACAATTTAAATGCATTACAATATAATAATTTTATTAATTAAATATAATAATTTTATTAATTAAATAACTTATCCAAATATACGTGGATATGAATATTATTGCATCTTTATCTATTATGCAACGAGTAATCAAAATATCAATTTATTTAACCTACGAGTATCTCTTAAGCTATATGTATCTCTATATTCATTAACTGATGAGTAATTCAAATAATCGCTTAAGTGGACAAAAGGACTTTTCTGGGGGAATAAGTTATTTAGAATTGGTTATTGATATTTAAAATTTGTAAGTTTAATTTGAAAAATGATAGTTTCTGGGTAGTAAGTCTTGTGTTTAAGCCGACGAACATGCTTTTTTAGGATTGTGAATCATTTGAAAGTTTTTACAAATTAAAAAGAAATTTTTTAAATATGAATAACTTATTTTGTAGAACTTCTTCTTTTTCCACTTCTTCTACCCAAAACTTCTTAATGACAAAAGGAACCTATCAATAGTGAAGAAATAACTATTGAATATTTTCAAAAATAAATTAACAATTGGCAAATCCCAAAGATAAAAAAGGACCACGTATATGAATCTAGTCTTTTAAAAAAACGTTCTCAAAACCGATTATGTTATCAAAACAGAAGACAGGGATGTTCCTTTATCCAATCTCTTTGAAACAATAGATCTTCTTTCTCATAAAACACTTCAAAAACACCACAACATGAACTATAATTTAATAGATATAGGTCTTTTCCAAGTTGAAATCAAACCTCTTACTAAGGAAGGATTAAACACTTCAATCTTATGTGTCTTACGAGATGCAAGGTGCTTAGACTTTAAAGATTCAATAATAAGTACAATTGAATTTAGTTTATGTCAAGGACCAATTTGGTTTGAACATTATCCATATTTTTCTTTATCATTAAAAGACCCAAACATCTTAAAATCTCTCATGTTACAAATCAAAACTCATAATTACAAAATGATAATACGATCTATTCCTATAGCAATTATTTACAGAGTTTATTACACAACTATGTTTTCGACCTTTACGCCAACAAAAAATATTGAAAATAAAAAGGTGAAACCCTATTTTTAAAAACTGATTTAACACAAGCAAACATTGTAATTCCAAAAATCATCATTTGGAAAGATATAGATCTTCCTGAAGAATGGATTCTGAAGGAGCTGTTAAACCACAGTCTTCAAAATGTAGTTTACTCTACGAATGTATCTCAAGTGCTTCTTTTCAAAATGTAGTTTACTCTACGAATGTATCTCACAAAATCTATACAGCACCTCAGAATAATAATGAGAAACAACAAAACATTTCTCCACAAACTTCACCATCTTTTTGTGCAATAACTGAAAATGTTATTAATGAATTAAATGTAATAGAAAAAGAATTTAAATTGGTAAAACAATTCTCCATAATGATTTATATGCCTCCAAAAATACAGAAAAAAGAACATGGTTCTTCAAAAACTTTCTAAAACAAAGAAAAGACGTTCATAATGAATTTTATGAGTTCATTTTACAAAATAAAACCCATATTTTAATTTTCGATTGGTTTGAAATTTATGCAACAAAAAACAAATTTTTTTACCCATTCAAACAAAACCAAAATTCAGCAAATCCCATAACAACTAGAAATAAAACTAGAGAACGGGAAATGTCAAATGGTATGAAAATACAATCTGAACATCCACCATTAAGACAAATGAAAATAACACACTTAGAAATGTCAATAGAAGCTGCACCTTTCAAAATCCCAAGTGATAGTTCAGGAAAAGATATTAGACATATCCTTCAACAAAATAATTTTACGAATGTCCATATTAGCACAATTGCCAAACAATTAACTAAGATAGAAGCACATCAACAGATTACCGTTGTTTCCCCAACTGAGACAATAGATTCAAAACTAAAAAAAACCCAGTTTTTAAACAATTTCAAATCTAAAAAACAAGCCAAAAACTATTTAGACAAGATTAATTAGAATTTACTTAAGCCTTACATGACCAACTTAGTAGGATATAACATTCTTCTACCTCTACACCATTGGTAGATAAGGATATCTTAGAAAAAACAGTTACGACTTTAGACCAGGTTTCTAAAGATGAACAAGAAACACAAAACCTGTGCAGACTCCAATGGCAAAAGGGTCAACCATTAGCCATGGTTACAACACTATATCTAGGTTTTGAGAACCAACCTAACGTCCTTTCTCAATGCCAATATGGTCTATGAATGAAATATAGATGGTATGTCTGAATACATCATCCAAAGTCTCCTTCAACAAATGACAATGGCGTCAAATGCCTATAAAACCCAGAAAAATATACCTGACAAAGCCATAGTTGAACTCCTAATAGCTGGATTCTCAAGCCAGCTCAAAGGATGGTGAAATTTCCATCTCACACCTCCTTAACACTTAGAAATTTTGAATGCAATTCAAACCACAGAGGAAGGAATTCCTATCCTCGATGAGATAGGAAACCCAATACCTGATATAGTTGCAACACTAATTCACACAATTAGCTTGCACTTTATAGATGATCCATCTCACTTAAAAGATAAGAATGCAAAACTCCTTTCAAACCTCAAATGTAAAAAACTATCTGAATTTCAAAATTATAAAAACACTTTTCTAACTAGAGTTATACTTAGGGAAGACTCAAACCAACCTTTATCGAAGGAGAAATTCCTTGTAGGACTCCAATCCTTTTAGGAGAAAAGGTTAGAAACAAAATTAAAGAAGTCTATGGGATGAACCAAATCCCATACAATCAATTAACTTATGCGGAATTGGTTAGTTTCATACAAAAGGAAGGTTATAAAATATGCCAAGATTGAAAACTTCAAAACACCTAAAATTGGAAATGAATAGAACTAGGATCTTTTTGCAAACAGTTTGAAATACCTACGACAAATGTTTCAAAAGACTGTAGAGGATCTTGATCAAAACCTAATAGAAAACCTCACAGAAAGTCTTTCTCAAAACCATGCAAACATGGATTCTATAAGAAAATATAAACTTCAAAATCCTTACAATCAAAGAAAAACTATTTTTTACAAGAAAAATCCCTTGCATAAAAAGTTTGAACCTCAAACTTCAAAACAAATAACTTGTTATAAGTGTGGCAAAATAGGACACATCTCAAGATATTGCAACATAAATAAAAAACTTCATGAATTAAAATTTGATGAACAAATTATTCAAAAAATTGAGGCAATACTTTTAGAAACCTCAAAAGAAGACACACTTACAAATTTTGAAATAAGTTCATCAGAAAATGATAAACCTTTGCAGTTTGATGAATTAGGAACGTCCGAATCCCCTAGCGATTCGAAATATAGTCCAAAATCAATCAATGTTTTTTCAAAAGATCAAGAATTAATTCTTGATATAATAAAGCAAGTTGAAGATATAAAACTCAAAAAAAAAAAATAATAGGAAAGTTGTTAAATACTTTTGATTCAAAACAAAGTTAGCCTTCCACATCCTCATCAAATTGCTTCCAAAAACCACTTATGATTTAACAAACATATTAGGAACAAAAATAAAATCCCACACCCCTTCCACAATCCAATCTCTACAAGAAGAAATTAAAATTGTAAAACAAAATTTAAGAACTCGTAAACCAAAACAGGAAGTTGATTCCAATATTCTGCAAAATCTTCTTTCCCAAGTTCTAAATCGAATATCTTCTGAAATGAAGGAGAAGCAAGAGAAAAAGCAGATTATTCACTACCCATAGAAAACAAAATTGAAAACCTAGAATAAATCCCATTAGATTTCTTGTTTGATTTAAGAACAATAACAACAAGAAAATATTTAATCAAAATCAATTTAGTTTTTCCGAAGATTTTAAGTTTGAAACAATTGCACTTTTTGATACGGGAGCAGACTTAAACTGCTTAAAAAGTAGCATTGTACAAAACAAATTTATGCAAAAATGATATGAAAAACTTGTTGCTGCTAACAACTCCAACATGATTATAAAAAGTAAAAATGAAGCTTCCATTAAAAATGGTAATGATTCAATCAAAACATCTTTTGTCTTATTAGAAAATATAACTCATACTGTCATTTTATGGACTCCTTTCATTAACATGATAACTCCCTATTCTGTAAATTATGATAGTATTTCCTACAAAACAAAAGAAACCAAAACCATTTTCCCTTTTATTGAAAAACCAAGTACAAAGAATTTAAATCTTTTAACGATTTTTTGATAAACAAATCCCAACTAAAGCCATGCCTATCCAAATGAATTATGAGCTCGAACAATATTACAAAAAAGAAATTTAAGATTTGGAACAAAAACATCTAATAACAAAATCTAGATCTTTCTGGAGTTGTGCAGCTTTCTATGTTAACAAAAATTCAGAAATTAAAAGAGGAATACCTAGGCTGGTAATTAATTACAAACCCTTAAACAAAGCTCTAGAATGAATTCGTTATCCAATTCTAAACAAAAAATATCATTTACAAAAATTGCATTCTGCATTTGTATTTTCAAAATTCGACATGAAATCGAGTTTTTGGATAAATCAGATTGATCCTAGAGATAGATACAAAATTGCTTTTACTATTCCATTTGGACAATATGAATGGACTGTAATGCCCTTCAGATTAAAAAATGCTCCTTCAGAATTCCAAAGAATTATGAATGACATTTTTAATCCATTTTCAAAATTTTGTATCGACTATATTGATGGTGTTTTAATTTTTTTCTGAAACAATCGAAGAACATTTTAAACACCTTAAAACTTTCTTTATGGTTTTTAAGAAAAATGGATTGGTTGTTTCAAAGTCAAAACTTTTCCTTTTCCAAACTAAAATTCATTTTTTAGGACATTATATTTATTTGGGTACCATAACCCCTATTGAAAGGTCCTTATTATTTGCAGAAAAATTTCCTGACAAAATTCTTGATAAAACCCAATAACAAAAGTTTTTAGGAAGTCTGAATTATTAGATTTATGTCCAAACATCAATAGAATAGCAAAACCTCTCCATGATAGGTTAAGAAAAAAACCCTGTCACATGTTCAGATGAACACACTAGAATAGTACAAATAATCAAAAAAAAAAAGTTAAAGAAATACCATATCTGCATCTAGCTGATCCATCAGCCCAAAAAATTCTTGAAACTGATGCTTCAGATTTAGGATATGGGGTATTCTAAAACAAAACATAAATAACAAAGAATGCATTGTCTAGTTTACATCTGCACACTGGAATGCTTGTCAAAAGAATTATTCTACAATTAAAAAAGAAATTCTTTCTAACCATAGAATTTCTTCAAAGTAGGACTTGAGATATACCCAGAAAATCCAAAAAGAATAGAGATCCAGAAGGACCAACTACAATAAAATCCAAAACCCATTTCATCTACAAAACCTATTAGATCTCGGGACCAAGCCATCGGAGAGGATGAAGCCCAAAGCCAAATTCATAAGTGGCTTGACACCCAACAAGTTTCTCAACCTCAAAACATTGAAGCACTAGAAGCTTCAATAGTAGAAGAAAAGCTTTGTTTACAAAAAATCACAAAGCTCCAAATGCTCCAAAAGGAGATTGAATGTCTCTCAAAGGAACTGTCATTTCTTCAAAATCCAAAGAAGGGAGAGTCTTCATCTTCAAAAACCCCTTCTCAAAACATTCAAAATATTCTTTCAAAACTTTCACAGGAGGAATCATCCTGTAAAACCATTTCAAAACTCCCACAAAAGGAATTTTCAAAAATGATTTTAAAACAAAATGAATCTCATGTTTCCTTAACAAATTTTAAACCAAAATCTCAGTATTTTGTTAAAATAGAATTTCAAAACGTTTGGACAATAGAGGACCATTTTTATAATAAAAGTCCTCAATTAGTCATTTCAAATATTTTTCTAGAAGACTGGTTTTTCAAACCATGAGATTTATCAAAAACCCAACCTTACTACAAATCTATTCTTGAATTAACAAGATCTGTAACAATTCAAAACACACCACAAACCCACAAACAGAGAATGCATTTTTCATCCTTTAGTGCTCTTCTATAAAAAAAATTCTTCTTACCATGGGTTTTAGCCTGGTATTTTGAAATTGATCAAAAGGATGCCCAAACAATCCTTGTCAGAAGGTACAAAGTTAGATGGTGGACGAAATTCTTTATTCCACCTAGTATCAAAAAACAAGACGTATCCACATGGGTCCAAAAGTAGGGATTGCAGAAACCTCACCCAATGCTAACTCAATTCTTGGCTAAGAAATCGTTTGCACAAACTCAGTTAGCAGCAGCAAAAACTAAAGATGAATACTTTGAGATTGATGCCCAACTTCTCAAGAGCAAGGTCCAATCCTCAAAAGCTTCCTCGTGTACTAATTCCGAAAGCAACATTAATTTGGGAGATGATAATGATGACGATTGTTTTGGTCTCTTCACCCATATCAAATAATCAACACATTGGTCCAGATATTTTAGGCCCAATTCAAAATTTATATCCAAAAAAATTGTTTAATCCGTCATGTATTAGGCCTATCCAAATTTTTGTTGTGGACTTTCGTGGAAAATTCGTTCTCAAATGAAATTAGAAGACAAAAGCAAAACCTAAAGTTGTCTAGCACTTGTATGCCACTTCTTTTACCACTACCACCGAAAGCAAACAAGAGAAGAAATCTCATCATTTCATCCACTACACAAGTCAGCAAAAGAAGGATTTCTTTCGTATATAAGGAATGCTCCCCTTCACTTCCAAAGCGAAGAGTTTTAGCACAGAGACAAACACAAAGAGTTAGAAATCTTTAGTGTCTCTAATATTTCAAAAACTTGTAATATTTTCTTTTAAGTATTTCAAAACCATTGTAAGCATTAATCATGTATTAATCTTATTCATGTTTTAATATCTTGCATTATTAAAACCTTATTTTCTTTTTGCATATTAAGTATGCTCTGCACTTGCAGCTCAGGCTGATCTTGCGCATCAAAAACTCTGTTGATTTTTCATTTATTATGAACTTTGCCTACTTTCAATTAGTTTTTCAAACTATTTTCTTATTAACAACGAAGTTCGATATTTTTCTTGACGAAACACCATTATTTTCACATAATTCTTTATGGATTATGTTTTGCTTTATTGAATTATTGTCTGCTTCATCTTTTTAGGTTATCAACACGTTGACGCTCACCCTTGAATCCATGACGTTTATGGTATATATATATATATATATATAGAGAGAGAGAGAGAGAGAGAGAGAGAGAGAAGATTTTTGAATTGTAACTACTTTTGTTTTCTACTCCAAAATTGTAAATAACTTGTATATAATCCAAAGCAAGCAAAGTTGGCAAAAATAACATAGAAAGCTACAGTTTTAGAAAGTGCAGAAAACTTTGTAATCATTTTTATCTCATTATAGTGATAATTCAAAGTCGGATCCAGTCACCCAGACGTAGGAGTTCGTCTTTGAACTGGATTAACAATAGTGTGTGTTTCATTTTATCATTTAAAGCTTTAATTTTGTTAGTCAGAAAACGAAGAATATTCTCTATTTTACATCTGATCAATCTTCGTTTCATTTTCAATCAATCTACGTTTCCTTTACATAAACCAAGAACATTCTTAATTTAGTGAATGATTGATCTCCGTCTTTAACAGCAATTAATAATAATAATAATAATAATAATAATAGTAATAATATTAATAATAATATCTATATTTATGTCATATATATATTCAAAAAAAATGTTATAAAGTAAGGTAATCTAAATATGGTAATTTCTAGGTCTCTCTTTCATATTCATTTTCAAATTTTTGTCAAATTAAATTATGTTTGTTAAATTTTTGTTATTTTCTTGAAATAAATAGTAATAATAATAATAAATAATGATGATAATAATAATATTAATAATTATTATAATAATAATAATAATCAAAATATATATAAAACTATTTTAAATTTTTTTTAACATATGATGATAATATATATAATAACTATTAACAAGCGTGAGTAAATAATTTTTTTTTCTTAAATCATTACGAGAGGAAATGGTTACTTAAGCAATTAATATTTTAGTAGCATACATAAAGTTAGTAATTTAACATTTATAGTTTCTTTTTTAATTTTAATCTTATGATTCAATAGGAAATTAAAAAATTTCTTGAATAAATACTATATATATTTAATAAAGGTTTGACTGAAAATCATATTTAATAATTATAAATACCTTTTAGTTTTTTATTTAAAAAATAGTATTATTTATTAAAAATTTATTGAATATGTTTAAAGTTTAATTAAAGAAATATAGAGTGCATATTTGTGATGCATATAAATATGAGCATTGTGTGTGTATATTTATATGTGTGTTTAATTCCTCTTGTTTTAGGTAGTTCTAACATATATTTTTAGAGTTTCAATTGAAAATATCATCATGAAGATAGGAAATATTTTCCTTACAATTGGAGTTGTATTTGTTCTCTTCAGCCTTGCCTACGTATCCGGTATATCTATGACTACTTATTATTATTATTAGAATTGCAATTTATGTTGTATAAATTTTGAATGATTTGTGAAATAATTTGATATTGATAATATTTGTAGTTGATTCTTTGAGACTTTGCCACGAAAGTATGACATTGGATGGAAAATGTAGCTCTTCATCAATTTTCTCTCCATCTAGTTGCTTTGGAGCATTCAACAATAAATATGGAGCAAGTGCCGTCACTCAGAATTGTTCTTGTAAAGATAATAATAATAATACGCACATATGCACATGCTGTATTAATTGTGTATATGCATCTACTCAAAACTATTGTTCTTAATACACCAATTTCTTTTTAGCAGAAATCAAAACTATTTTTCTTAATACACCAATTTCTTTTTAGCAGAAATGATATATTATGTTATGAATTTTCAAAATTAAGGGAAATAATAATAAACACCACAAATCTAATGCATGATTTGTTTGTTATATTTTGTATTTTATTTTTGTCTTTTTTTGTATTTAAATTTTAAAATTGTGTCAACTCTTATCCTCAATTGTATTCTTTTTAACTAATTATTTTATAAATAAACTACTAAAAAAGTGTAAATAGAGTATTGGGTTTTTTTTAAACGAAATAATATTGGTTTTATTGAAATTGAAAAGAATGAGTATATATCACATTGGAGAGTGGTTAATAACAAAATTATGGTAAAAGGTTGGTAGATATCACATTAATGCAACCATCCACCCTTTCTTTTGAGTCTCGTTGCTGATATTTCTTATAATTATACTCTTCGTGTGAGTCTTCTTGGGTTCTTCTTCTCGATTGTTTACTTTCTTTGTCATTCTCTTAACAACAAAATATACAATTGAATCATCCCCTTCTTTCGTCAACACACATGACGGTAAAACATATGAAAAAAAACATTAATATATCAGCACAAAAACAAAATATATCATAAAATACAATAACACAATTAAAATGGATTACAACGTACTAATTTTATTAATTAAATAACTGATCTATAGAACCATTAAATAATGAATACTTAAAATATCTGTTTATTTTATCTACGAATATCTTTTTAAGTTATGTGTCTTTGTATTTATTAATTAATGAATAATTAATATATTTATTTATTTTACTTTCTAGTATATTTTAAGCTATATATCTCATGTATGTCACATATTTTATTCTCATATATTATGAATACATTTCTTGTCATTCCTAATTTTATCTTGTAAAATAAATTGAAATATAGTGACATAATTTGATTCACATATATCGTGGACACATATTTTTTTATCATCCTTAATTTTGTTGAGTTAGATGATTTGAAATCGATACCAAACATTCAAAGTAACAATATTGATATTTTTAAGTTGAACTAAAACTTAAAAATGTAACATAATTTTTTTTTTGGGTTCAACATAATTGAATATACAGTAATACTATCTTCTGTCTCCATAATTAAATATAATCTTCTTGTCCATAATAAAAATAAAAAATAACCTTATTTATTGATCTAGAATATAAGTAAGTCTCAATAGTTAAAAAATAACCTTCTCGTCCATGATAAAAATAAAAAATAACGTTATTTATTGATCTAGAATATAAGTAAAATAACCTCTGTATTTAGAACACCACATGCTCTAATTAGAGTGAGCCCAAAGTTTTTTTTGTTATCCTAGACTACTATTGAATCGAGTTGCTACGGTGTTGTGATTTATTGATTTTAAAAATTTAATTTATTTAAAATGGTTGATTCACCTAGGTTGAAGGCTAGGCTAATAGCAAAAGGATTCATTCAAAGGGAAGGTGTAGACTATAATGAATTTTTTTCTCCAGTAGTCAAGCATGCATCTATAAGGATAATTCTAGCCATGCTAGCACACTTTGATAATAGATGGATGTCAAAAATACATTTTTCCATGGTGATCTGAATGAAACCATCTTAATGCAACAACCAAATGGGTCTTAAGCTAATATTTGTGGTTTTATGCTAGAAGTAATTTTGATAGTGGTGTGTATTATAAACAAGTATCATCAGCCACATACATTTAACTGTTGCTATATGTGGATGACATGATAATAGCATTTAAAAGTATGAAGAAATAGAAAAATTGAACGGCCAACTGAAGAAATAATTCGAGATGAAGGACTTGGGGCCATCCAAGAGGAACCTATGAATTGAAATCACCAGAATTAGAGAACAAGGAAAACTAATAATTTCCCAAGACAGTTGCATTGGAAAGGTTAAATAGATTCAATATGAGTGAATCAAAGGGTGTTAGCTCTCCACTAGCAACTCACTTCAAACTTTCTTCAGCCATGTCACCAAACACAAACCATGAATTAGAAAACATGAAGAATATACCTTATGCTAGGAAGAATATACCTTATTAACAACATAAGCATAATATGTTGCCCTTGCTGAAGTTGGGAAAGATGGAACTTGGCTAAGACAATTAATCACTAAATTTGGTGTTAAAAAAGAGTCTAGTGGCTTAGGTTGTGAAAACCAAAGTGCCATTCATTTGAGTAAAAATAATATGTATCATGAAAGAACCAAGCATATAGACACAAGTGACAACCCAACTGACATGTTTACAACACCTGTCACACTTAGCAAGTTTAGGCATTGTTTGAATTTTCTTAATATCAATTCTAGAAAATGAGATCAAGGATCAAGTGGATTTGATTAGAAGAATCACAAGCTGAAGTTTCTCGTTTGGTACCAAGGTGAAGATTTGTAATATGTGGTACTCAATGTGAAGATTTTTAAGGTGTAATTTGTTTTGGATAGTTAGTTTTCAGTTAGGTTAGTTGTAACTACTTTTATTTTTTACTCCAAAATTGTAAATATCTTGTATATAAGCCAAAGCAAGCATAGTTGGCAAAAATAACATAGAAATCTTTAGTTTTAGAAAGTGCAGAAAAACTGCAGCACACAAGTACATAAAAACTTTGTAATAATTTTCATCTCATTATAGCGATAATTCAAAGTCGGATCCAATCACCCAAACGTAGGAGTTCCTCTTTGAATTGGATTAACAATTGTGTGTGTTCATTTTATCATTTAAAATTTTAATTAGGTTAGTTAGAAAACGAAGAATGTTCTCCGTTTTACATATGACCAATCTCCGTTTCATTTTCAATCAATATGTGTTTACTTTACAAAAACCAAGAACATTCTTAATTTAGTGAATCATTGATTTCCGTCTTTAACAAAATATATATGTATATATATATATATATATATATATATATATATTGATTATGATCCATTGGTAACTCATTAATAGATGGACATTATTAATTATCAAATAAAATAAATTTGTATTGTATAAAAAAATTATCATAAATTAAAATTGGATAATATTAGTTAAATTATCAATTAAAATGAATAATCATAAATACAATGTTAAATTAATATGAGAGAGAAATA
>JBBPBR010000005.1:41046681-41057801 GCA_037974775.1 Cicer pinnatifidum
TTAAATTTAATCTAATTAGTCTCATTGCTTTTATTTGTCTTCAATCTTCAAAGTATTTTGCTTGTTTTTTAATCTAAAAAATAATTGAATCATCCCCTGCTTTTGTCAACACATAATTACAAAATATTACACATGGAAAAAAATAGTAATATATTTGCAACAAAAACCAAATATATCATAAAATACATTAACACAATTTAAATGCATTACAATATAATAATTTTATTAATTAAATATAATAATTTTATTAATTAAATATAATAATTTTATTAATTAAATAACTTATCCAAATATACGTGGATATGAATATTATTGCATCTTTATCTATTATGCAACGAGTAATCAAAATATCAATTTATTTAACCTACGAGTATCTCTTAAGCTAGATGTATCTCTATATTCATTAACTGATGAGTAATTCAAATAATCGCTTAAGTGGACAAAAGGACTTTTGTGGGGGAATAAGTTATTTAGAATTGGTTATTGATATTTAAAATTTGTAAGTTTAATTTGAAAAATGATAGTTTCTGGGTAGTAAGTCTTGTGTTTAAGCCGACGAACATGCTTTTTTAGGACTGTGAATCATTTGAAAGTTTTTACAAATTAAATAGAAAATTTTTAAATATGAATAACTTATTTTGTAGAACTTCTTCTTTTTCCACTTCTTCTACCCAAAACTTCTTAAGGACAAAAGGAACCTATCAATAATGAAGAAATAACTATTGAATATTTTCAAAAATCAATTAACAATTGGCAAATCCCAAAAATAAAAAAGGACCACGTATTTGAATCTAGACTTTTAAAAAAACCTTCTCAAAACCGATTATATTTTCAAAACAGAAGACAGAGATGTTCCTTTATCAAATCTCTTTGAAACAATAGATCTTCTTTCTCATAAAACACTTCAAAAACACCGCAAAATGAACTATAATTTAATACATATAGGTCTTTTCCAAGTTGAAATCAAACCTCTAACTAAGGAAGGATTAAACACTTCAATCTTATGTGTCTTACGAGATGCAAGGTGCTTAGACTTTAAAGATTCAATAATAAGTACAATTGAATCTAGTTTATTTCAAGGACCAATTTGGTTTGAATGTTATCCAAACATCTTAAAATCTCCCATGTTACAAATCAAAACTCATAATGACAAAATGATAATATGATTTATTCCTGTAGCAATTATTTACAGAGTTTATTACACAACTATGTTTTCGACCTTTACGCCAACAAAAAATATTGAAAATAAAAAGGTGAAACCCTATTTTTAAAAATTGATTTAACAAAAGCAAACATTGTAATTCCAAAAATCATCATTTGGAAAGATATAGATCTTCCCGAAGAATGGATTCTGAAGGAGCTGTTAAACCACAGTCTCCTGAACAGTTAAACCCAAACAACAACTTGAGGGAAGTCATCCAATACAATGATGGAAGGGTAAAACTAAGTTTTGCATGTTTCCAGTGCCAAGTATTCTGATGTTGGTTCCTGCAGAATCCCTTCAGTATTACAATTACCTTATAAAATAGAAAACTTTTCAAAACCACGTTTTTCGTGTTCTAGCATACCAAGTGCTTCTTTTCAAAATGTAGTTTACTCTACGAATGTATCTCACAAAATCTATATAGCACCTCAGAATAATAATAAGGAACAACAAAACATTTCTCCACAAACTTCACCATCTTTTTGTGTAATAACTGAAAATGTTATTAATGAATTAAATGTAATAGAAAAAGAATTTAAATTGGTAAAACAATTCTCCATAATGATTTATATGCCTCCAAAAATACAGATAAAAGAATATGGTTCTTCAAAAACTTTCTAAAACAAAGAAAAGACGTTCATAATGAATTTTATGAGTTCATTTTACAAAATAAAACCCATATTTTAATTTTCGATTGGTTTGAAATTTATGCAACAAAAAACAAATTTTTTTACCCATTCAAACAAAACCAAAATTCAGCAAATCCCATAACAACTAGAAATAAAACTAGAGAACGGGAAATGTCAAATGGTATGAAAATACAATCTGAACATCCACCATTAAGACAAATCAAAATAATACACTTAGAAATGTCAATAGAAGCTGCACCTTTCAAAATCTCAAGTGATAGTTCAGGAAAAGATATTAGACATATCCTTCAACAAAATAATTTTACGAATGTCCATATTAGCACAATTGCCAAACAATTAACTAAGATAGAAGCACATCAACAGATTACCGTTGTTTCCCCAACTAAGACAATAGATTCAAAACTAAAAAAACCCAGTTTTTAAACAATTTCAAATCTAAAAAACAAGCCAAAAACTATTTAGACAAGGATAATCAGAATTTACTTAAGCCTTACATGACCAACTTAGTAGGATATAACATTCTTCTACCTCTACACCATTGGTAGCTAAGGATATCTTAGAAAAAACAGCTACGACTTTAGACCAGGTTTCTAAAATGAACAAGAAACACAAAACCTGTGCAGACTCCAATGGCAAAAGGGTCAACCATTAGCCATGGTTACAACACTATATCTAGGTATTGAGAACAAACCTAACGTCCTTTCTCAGTCTAAATTCAATGCCAATATGGTCTATGAATGAAATATAGATGGTATGTCTGAATACATCATACAAAGTCTCCTTCAACAAATGACAATGGCATCAAATGCCTATAAAACCCAGAAAAATATACCTGACAAAGCCATAGTTGAACTCCTAATAGCTGGATTCTCAAGCCAGCTCAATGGATGGTGGAATTGCCATCTCACACCTCCTCAACACTTAGAAATTTTGAATGCAATTCAAACCACAGAGGAAGGAATTCCCATCCTCGATGAGATAGGAAACCCAATACCTGATGTAGTTGCAACACTAATTCACACAATTAGCTTGCACTTTATAGATGATCCATCTCACTTAAAAGATAAGAATGCAAAACTCCTTTCAAACCTCAAATGTAAAAAACTATCTGAATTTCAAAATTATAAAAACACTTTTCTAACTAGAGTTATACTTAGGGAAGACTCAAACCAACCTTTATGGAAGGAGAAATTCCTTGTAGGACTCCCAATCCTTTTAGGAGAAAAGGTTAGAAACAAAATTAAAGAAGTCTATGGGATGAACCAAATCCCATACAATCAATTAACTTATGCGGAATTGGTTAGTTTCATACAAAAGGAAGGTTTAAAAATATGCCAAGATTGAAAACTTCAAAACACCTAAAATTGGAAATGAATAGAACTAGGATCTTTTTGCAAACAGTTTGAAATACCTACGACAAATGTTTCAAAAGACTGTAGAGGATCTTGATCAAAACCTAATAGAAAACCTCACAGAAAGTCTTTCTCAAAACCATGCAAACATGGATTCTATAAAAAATATAAACTTTAAAATCCTTACAATCAAAGAAAACCTATTTTTTACAAGAAAAATCCCTTGCATAAAAAGTTTGAACCTCAAACTTCAAAACAAATAACTTGTTATAAGTGTGGCAAAACAGGACACATCTCAAGATATTGCAACATAAATAAAAAAACTTCATGAATTAAAATTTGATGAACAAATTATTCAGAAAATTGAGGCAATACTTTTAGAAACCTCAAAAGAAGACACACTTACAAATTTTGAAATAAGTTCATTAGAAAATGATAAACCTTTGCAGTTTGATGAATTAGGAACGTCCGAATCCCCTAGCGATTCGAAATATAGTCCAAAATCAATCAATGTTTTTTCAAAAGATCAAGAATTAATTCTTGATATAATAAAGCAAGTTGAAGATATAAAACTCCAAAAAAAAATAATAGGAAAGTTGTTAAATACTTTTGATTCAAAACAAAGTCAGCCTTCCACATCCTCATCAAATTGCTTCCAAAAACCACTTATGATTTAACAAACATATTAGGAACAAAAATAAAATCCCACACCCCTTCCACAATCCAATCTCTACAAGAAGAAATTAAAATTGTAAAACAAAATTTAAGAACTCGTAAACCAAAACAGGAAGTTGATTCCAATATTCTTCAAAATCTTCTTTCCCAAGTTCTAAATCGAATATCTTCTGAAATGAAGGAGAAGCAGGAGAAAAAGCAGATTATTCACTACCCATAGAAAACAAAATTGAAAACCTAGAATAAATCCCATTAGATTTCTTGTTTGAATTAAGAACAATAACAACAAGAAAATATTTAATCAAAATCAATTTAGTTTTTCCGAAGATTTTAAGTTTGAAACAATTGCACTTTTTGATATGGGAGCAGACTTAAACTGCTTAAAAAGTAGCATTGTACAAAACAAATTTATGCAAAAATGATATGAAAAACTTGTTGCTGCTAACAACTCCAACATGATTATAAAAAGTAAAAATGAAGCTTCCATTAAAATTGGTAATGATTCAATCAAAACATCTTTTGTCTTATTAGAAAATATAACTCATACTGTCATTTTAGGGACTCCTTTCATTAACATGATAACTCCCTATTCTGTCTATTATGATAGTATTTCCTACAAAACAAAAGAAACCAAAACCATTTTCCCTTTTATTGAAAAACCAAGTACAAAGAATTTAAATCTTTTAACGATTTTCTGATAAACAAATCCCAACTAAAGCCATGCCTATCCAAATGAATTATGAGCTCGAACAATATTACAAAAAAGAAATTTAAGATTTGGAACAAAAACATCTAATAACAAAATCCAGATCTTTCTGGAGTTGCACAACTTTCTATGTTAACAAAAATTCAGAAATTAAAAGAGGAATACCTAGGCTGGTAATTAATTACAAACCCTTAAACAAAGCTCTAGAATGAATTCGTTATCCAATTCTAAACAAAAAATATCATTTACAAAAATTGCATTCTGCATTTGTATTTTCAAAATTCGACATGAAATTGAGTTTTTGGCAAAATCAGATTGATCCTAGAGATAGATAAAAAATTGCTTTTACTATTCCATTTGGACAATATGAATGGACTGTAATGCCCTTCAGATTAAAAAATGCTCCTTCAGAATTCCAAAGAATTATGAATGACATTTTTAATCCATTTTCAAAATTTTGTATCGACTATACTGATGGTGTTTTAATTTTTTTCTGAAACAATCGAAGAACATTTTAAACACCTTAACACTTTCTTTATGGTTTTTAAGAAAAATGGATTGGTTGTTTCAAAGTCAAAACTTTTCCTTTTCCAAACTAAAATTCATTTTTTAGGACATTATATTTCTTTGGGTACCATAACCCCTATTGAAAGGTCCTTATTATTTGCAGAAAAATTTCCTGACAAAATTCTTGATAAAACCCAATAACAAAAGTTTTTAGGAAGTCTGAATTATTAGATTTATGTCCAAACATCAATAGAATAGCAAAACCTCTCCATGATAGGTTAAGAAAAAAAAACCCTGTCACATGGTCAGATGAACACACTAGAATAGTACAAATAATCAAAAAAAAAAAGTTAAAGAAATACCATGTCTGCATCTAGCTGATCCATCAGCCCAAAAAATTATTGAAACTGATGCTTCAGATTTAGGATATGGGGTATTCTAAAACAAAACATAAATAACAAAGAATGCATTGTCTAGTTTACATCTGCACACTGGAATGCTTGTCAAAAGAATTATTCTACAATTAAAAAAGAAATTCTTTCTAACCATAGAATTTCTTCAAAGTAGGACTTGAGATATGCCCAGAAAATCCAAAAAGAATAGAGGTCCAGAAGGACCAACTACAATAAAATCCAAAACCCATTTCATCTACAAAACCTATTAGATCTCGGGACCAAGCCATCGGAGAGGATGAAGCCCAAAACCAAATTCATAAGTGGCTTGACACCCAACAAGTTTCTCAACCTCAAAACATTGAAGCACTAGAAGCTTCAATAGTAGAAGAAAAGCTTTGTTTACAAAAAATCACAAAGCTCCAAATGCTCCAAAAGGAGATTGAATGTCTCTCAAAGGAACTGTCATTTCTTCAAAATCCAAAGAAGGGAGAGTCTTCATCTTCAAAAACCCCTTCTCAAAACATTCAAAATATTCTTTCAAAACTTTCACAGGAGGAATCATCCTGTAAAACCATTTCAAAACTCCCACAAAAGGAATTTTCAAAAATGATTTTAAAACAAAATGAATCTCATGTTTCCTTAACAAATTTTAAACCAAAATCTCAGTATTTTGTTAAAATAGAATTTCAAAACGTTTGGACAATATAGGACCATTTTTATAATAAAAGTCCTCAATTAGTCATTTCAAAGATTTTTCTAGAAGACTGGTTTTTCAAACCATGAGATTTATCAAAAACCCAACCTTACTACAAATCTATTCTTGAATTAACAAGATCTGTAACAATTCAAAACACACCACAAACCCACAAACAGAGAACTCATTTTTCATCCTTTAGTGCTCTTCTATAAAAAAAATTCTTCTTACCATGGGTTTTAGCCTGGTATTTTGAAATTGATCAAAAGGATGCCCAAACAATCCTTGTCAGAAGGTACAAAGTAAGATGGTGGACGAAATTCTTTATTCCACCTAGTATCAAAAAACAAGACGTATCCACATGGGTCCAAAAGTAGGGATTGCAGAAACCTCACCCAATGCTAACTCAATTCTTGGCTAAGAAATCGTTTGCACAAACTCAATTAGCAACAGCAAAAACTAAAGATGAATACTTTGAGATTGATGCCCAACTTCTGAAGAGCAAGGTCCAATCCTCAAAAGCTTCCTCATGTACTAATTCCGAAAGCAACATTAATTTGGGAGATGATAATGATGACGACTGTTTTGATCTCTTCACCCATATCAAATAATCAACACATTGGTCCGAATATTTTAGGCCCAATTCAAAATTTATATCCAAAAAAATTGTTTAATCCGTCATGTATTAGGCCTATCCCAATTTTTGTTGTGGACTTTCGTGGAAAATTCGTTCTCAAATGAAATTAGAAGACAAAAGCAAACGCAAAAGTTGTCTAGCACTTGTATGCCACTTCTTTTACCACTACCACCGAAAGCAAACAGGAGAAGAAATCTCATCATTTCATCCACTACACAAGTCAGCAAAAGAAGGATTTCTTTCGTATATAAGGAATGCTCCCCTTCACTTCCAAAGCGGAGAGTTTTAGCACAGAGACAAACACAGAGAGTTAGAAATCTTTAGTGTCTCCAATATTTCAAAAACTTGTAATATTTTCTTGACGAAACACCATTATTTTCACATAATTCTTTATGGATTATGTTTTGCTTTATTGAATTATTGTCTGCTTCATCTTTTTAGGTTATCAACACGTTGACGCTCACCCTTGAATCCATGACGTTTATGGTATATATATATATATATATATATATATATATATATATATATATATATATATATATATATATATATATATATATAGAGAGAGAGAGAGAGAGAGAGAGAGAAGATTTTTGAATTGTAACTACTTTTGTTTTCTACTCCAAAATTGTAAATAACTTGTATATAATCCAAAGCAAGCAAAGTTGGCAAAAATAACATAGAAAGCTACAGTTTTAGAAAGTGCAGAAAACTTTGTAATCATTTTTATCTCATTATAGTGATAATTCAAAGTCGGATCCAGTCACCCAGACGTAGGAGTTCGTCTTTGAACTGGATTAACAATAGTGTGTGTTTCATTTTATTATTTAAAGCTTTAATTTTGTTAGTCAGAAAACGAAGAATATTCTCTATTTTACATCTGATCAATCTTCGTTTCATTTTCAATCAATCTACGTTTCCTTTACATAAACCAAGAACATTCTTAATTTAGTGAATGATTGATCTCCGTCTTTAACAGCAATTAATAATAATAATAATAATAATAATAATAATAATAATATTAATAATAATATCTATATTTATGTCATATATATATTCAAAAAAAATGTTATAAAGTAAGGTAATCTAAATATGGTAATTTCTAGGTCTCTCTTTCATATTCATTTTCAAATTTTTGTCAAATTAAATTATGTTTGTTAAATTTTTGTTATTTTCTTGAAATAAATAGTAATAATAATAATAAATAATGATGATAATAATAATATTAATAATTATTATAATAATAATAATAATCAAAATATATATAAAACTATTTTAAATTTTTTTTAACATATGATGATAATATATATAATAACTATTAACAAGCGTGAGTAAATAATTTTTTTTTCTTAAATCATTACGAGAGGAAATGGTTACTTAAGCAATTAATATTTTAGTAGCATACATAAAGTTAGTAATTTAACATTTATAGTTTCTTTTTTAATTTTAATCTTATGATTCAATAGGAAATTAAAAAATTTCTTGAATAAATACTATATATATTTAATAAAGGTTTGACTGAAAATCATATTTAATAATTATAAATACCTTTTAGTTTTTTATTTAAAAAATAGTATTATTTATTAAAAATTTATTGAATATGTTTAAAGTTTAATTAAAGAAATATAGAGTGCATATTTGTGATGCATATAAATATGAGCATTGTGTGTGTATATTTATATGTGTGTTTAATTCCTCTTGTTTTAGGTAGTTCTAACATATATTTTTAGAGTTTCAATTGAAAATATCATCATGAAGATAGGAAATATTTTCCTAACAATTGGAGTTGTATTTGTTCTCTTCAGCCTTGCCTACGTATCCGGTATATCTATGACTACTTATTATTATTATTAGAATTGCAATTTATGTTGTATAAATTTTGAATGATTTGTGAAATAATTTGATATTGATAATATTTGTAGTTGATTCTTTGAGACTTTGCCACGAAAGTATGACATTGGATGGAAAATGTAGCTCTTCATCAATTTTCTCTCCATCTAGTTGCTTTGGAGCATTCAACAATAAATATGGAGCAAGTGCCGTCACTCAGAATTGTTCTTGTAAAGATAATAATAATAATACGCACATATGCACATGCTGTATTAATTGTGTATATGCATCTACTCAAAACTATTGTTCTTAATACACCAATTTCTTTTTAGCAGAAATCAAAACTATTTTTCTTAATACACCAATTTCTTTTTAGCAGAAATGATATATTATGTTATGAATTTTCAAAATTAAGGGAAATAATAATAAACACCACAAATCTAATGCATGATTTGTTTGTTATATTTTGTATTTTATTTTTGTTTTTTTTTTGTATTTAAATTTTAAAATTGTGTCAACTCTTATCCTCAATTGTATTCTGTTTAACTAATTATTTTATAAATAAACTACTAAAAAAGTGTAAATAGAGTATTGGGTTTTTTTTAAACGAAATAATATTGGTTTTATTGAAATTGAAAAGAATGAGTATATATCACATTGGAGAGTGGTTAATAACAAAATTATGGTAAAAGGTTGGTAGATATCACATTAATGCAACCATCCACCCTTTCTTTTGAGTCTCGTTGCTGATATTTCTTATAATTATACTCTTCGTGTGAGTCTTCTTGGGTTCTTCTTCTCGATTGTTTACTTTCTTTGTCATTCTCTTAACAACAAAATATACAATTGAATCATCCCCTTCTTTCGTCAACACACTTGACGGTAAAACATATGAAAAAAAACATTAATATATCAGCACAAAAACAAAATATATCATAAAATACAATAACACAATTAAAATGGATTACAACGTACTAATTTTATTAATTAAATAACTGATCTATAGAACCATTAAATAATGAATAATTAAAATATCTGTTTATTTTATCTACGAATATCTTTTTAAGTTATGTGTCTTTGTATTTATTAATTAATGAATAATTAATATATTTATTTATTTTACTTTCTAGTATATTTTAAGCTATATATCTCATGTATGTCACATATTTTATTCTCATATATTATGAATACATTTCTTGTCATTCCTAATTTTATCTTGTAAAATAAATTGAAATATAGTGACATAATTTGATTCACATATATCGTGGACACATATTTTTTTATCATCCTTAATTTTGTTGAGTTAGATGATTTGAAATCGATACCAAACATTCAAAGTAACAATATTGATATTTTTAAGTTGAACTAAAACTTAAAAATGTAACATAATTTTTTTTTTGGGTTCAACATAATTGAATATACAGTAATACTATCTTCTGTCTCCATAATTAAATATAATCTTCTTGTCCATAATAAAAATAAAAAATAACCTTATTTATTGATCTAGAATATAAGTAAGTCTCAATAGTTAAAAAATAACCTTCTCGTCCATGATAAAAATAAAAAATAACGTTATTTATTGATCTAGAATATAAGTAAAATAACCTCTGTATTTAGAACACCACATGCTCTAATTAGAGTGAGCCCAAAGTTTTTTTTGTTATCCTAGACTACTATTGAATCGAGTTGCTACGGTGTTGTGATTTATTGATTTTAAAAATTTAATTTATTTAAAATGGTTGATTCACCTAGGTTGAAGGCTAGGCTAATAGCAAAAGGATTCATTCAAAGGGAAGGTGTAGACTATAATGAATTTTTTTCTCCAGTAGTCAAGCATGCATCTATAAGGATAATTCTAGCCATGCTAGCACACTTTGATAATAGATGGATGTCAAAAATACATTTTTCCATGGTGATCTGAATGAAACCATCTTAATGCAACAATCAAATGGGTCTTAAGCTAATATTTGTGGTTTTATGCTAGAAGTAATTTTGATAGTGGTGTGTATTATAAACAAGTATCATCAGCCACATACATTTAACTGTTGCTATATGTGGATGACATGATAATAGCATTTAAAAGTATGAAGAAATAGAAAAATTGAACGGCCAACTGAAGAAATAATTCGAGATGAAGGACTTGGGGCCATCCAAGAGGAACCTATGAATTGAAATCACCAGAATTAGAGAACAAGGAAAACTAATAATTTCCCAAGACAGTTGCATTGGAAAGGTTAAATAGATTCAATATGAGTGAATCAAAGGGTGTTAGCTCTCCACTAGCAACTCACTTCAAACTTTCTTCAGCCATGTCACCAAACACAAACCATGAATTAGAAAACATGAAGAATATACCTTATGCTAGGAAGAATATACCTTATTAACAACATAAGCATAATATGTTGCCCTTGCTGAAGTTGGGAAAGATGGAACTTGGCTAAGACAATTAATCACTAAATTTGGTGTTAAA
>JBBPBR010000005.1:41080866-41092637 GCA_037974775.1 Cicer pinnatifidum
TATTATTATTGATATATACAATATTATTTTTAAATTTAATCTAATTAGTCTCGTTGCTTTTATTTGTCTTCAATCTTCAAAGTATTTTGCTTGTTTTTTTTCTTAATCTAAAAAATAATTGAATCATCCCCTGCTTTTGTCAACACATAATTACAAAATATTACACATGGAAAAAAAATAGTAATATATTTGCAACAAAAACCAAATATATCATAAAATACATTAACACAATTTAAATGCATTACAATATAATAATTTTATTAATTAAATATAATAATTTTATTAATTAAATAACTTATCCAAATATACGTGGATATGAATATTATTGCATCTTTATCTATTATGCAACGAGTAATCAAAATATCAATTTATTTAACCTACGAGTATCTCTTAAGCTAGATGTATCTCTATATTCATTAATTGATGAGTAATTCAAATAATCGCTTAAGTGGACAAAAGGACTTTTGTGGGGGAATAAGTTATTTTGAATTGGTTATTGATATTTAAAATTTGTAAGTTTAATTTGAAAAATGATAGTTTCTGGGTAGTAAGTCTTGTGTTTAAGCCGACGAACATGCTTTTTTAGGACTGTGAATCATTTGAAAGTTTTTACAAATTAAATAGAAAATTTTTAAATATGAATAACTTATTTTGTAGAACTTCTTCTTTTTCCACTTCTTCTACCCAAAACTTTTTAAGGACAAAAGGAACCTATCAATAGTGAAGAAATAACTATTGAATATTTTCAAAAATCAATTAACAATTGGCAAATCCCAAAAATAAAAAAGGACCACGTATTTGAATCTAGTCTTTTAAAAAAACCTTCTCAAAACTGATTATATTATCAAAACAGAAGACATAGATGTTCCTTTATCAAATCTCTTTGAAACAATAGATCTTCTTTCTCATAAAACACTTCAAAAACACCGCAAAATGAACTATAATTTAATACATATAGGTCTTTTCCAAGTTGAAATCAAACCTCTAACTAAGGAAGGATTAAACACTTCAATCTTATGTGTCTTACGAGATGCAAGGTGCTTAGACTTTAAAGATTCAATAATAAGTACAATTGAATCTATTTTATGTCAAGGACCAATTTGGTTTGAATGTTATCCAAACATCTTAAAATCTCTCATGTTACAAATCAAAACTCATAATGACAAAATGATAATATGATCTATTCATGTAGCAATTATTTACAGAGTTTATTACACAACTATGTTTTCGACCTTTACGCCAATAAAAAATATTGAAAATAAAAAGGTGAAACCCTATTTTTAAAAACTGATTTAACAAAAGCAAACATTGTAATTCCAAAAATCATCATTTGGAAAGATATAGATCTTCCTGAAGAATGGATTCTGAAGGAGCTGTTAAACCACAGTCTCCTGAACAGTTAAACCCAAACAACAACTTGAGGGAAGTCATCCAATACAATGATGGAAGGGTAAAACTAAGTTTTGCATGTTTCCAGTGCCAAGTATTCTGATGTTGGTTCCTGCAGAATCCCTTCACTATTACAATTACCTTATAAAATAGAAAACTTTTCAAAACCACGTTTTTCGTGTTCTAGCATACCAAGTGCTTCTTTTCAAAATGTAGTTTACTCTACGAATGTATCTCACAAAATCTATACAGCACCTCAGAATAATAATGAGGAACAACAAAACATTTCTCCACAAACTTCACCATCTTTTTGTGTAATAACTGAAAATGTTATTAATGAATTAAATGTAATAGAAAAAGAATTTAAATTGGTAAAACAATTCTCCATAGTGATTTATATGCCTCCAAAAATACAGATAAAAGACGTTCATAATGAATTTTATGAGTTCATTTTACAAAATAAAAACCATATTTTAATTTTCGGTTGGTTTGAAATTTATGCAACAAAAACAAATTTTTTTACCCATTCAAACAAAACCAAAATTCAGCAAATCCCATAACAACTAGAAATAAAACTAGAGAACGGGAAATGTCAAATGGTATGAAAATACAATCTGAACATCCACCATTAAGACAAATCAAAATAACACACTTAGAAATGTCAATAGAAGCTGCACCTTTCAAAATCTCAAGTGATAGTTCAGGAAAATATATTAGACATATCCTTCAACAAAATAATTTTACGAATGTCCATATTAGCACAATTGCCAAACAATTAACTAAGATAGAAGCACATCAACAGATTACCGTTGTTTCCCCAACTGAGACAACAGATTCAAAACTAAAAAAACCCAGTTTTTAAACAATTTCAAATCTAAAAAACAAGCCAAAAACTATTTAGACAAGGATAATCAGAATTTACTTAAGCCTTACATGACCAACTTAGTAGGATATAACATTCTTCTACCTCTACACCATTGGTAGCTAAGGATATCTTAGAAAAAACAGTTACGACTTTAGACCAGGTTTCTAAAGATGAACAAGAAACACAAAACCTGTGCAGACTCCAATGGCAAAAGGGTCAACCATTAGCCATGGTTACAACACTATATCTAGGTATTGAGAACAAACCTAACGTCCTTTCTCAGTCTAAATACAATGCCAATATGGTCTATGAATGAAATATAGATGGTATGTCTGAATACATCATCCAAAGTCTCCTTCAACAAATGACAATGGCATCAAATGCATATAAAACACAGAAAAATATACCTGACAAAGCCATAGTTGAACTCCTAATAGCTGGATTCTCAAGCCAGCTCAAAGGATGGTGGAATTGCCATGTCACACCTCCTCAACACTTAGAAATTTTGAATGCAATTCAAACCACAGAGGAAGGAATTCCCATCCTCGATGAGATAGGAAACCCAATACCTGATGTAGTTGCAACACTAATTCACACAATTAGCTTGCACTTTATAGATGATCCAACTCACTTAAAATATAAGAATGCAAAACTCCTTTCAAACCTCAAATGTAAAAAACTATCTGAATTTCAAAATTATAAAAACACTTTTCTAACTAGAGTTATACTTAGGGAAGACTCAAACCAACCTTTATGGAAGGAGAAATTCCTTGTAGGACTCCCAATCCTTTTAGGAGAAAAGGTTAGAAACAAAATTAAAGAAGTCTATGGGATGAACCAAATCCCATACAATCAATTAACTTATGCGGAATTGGTTAGTTTCATACAAAAGGAAGGTTTAAAAATAAGCCAAGATTGAAAACTTCAAAACACCTAAAATTGGAAATGAATAGAACTAGGATCTTTTTGCAAACAGTTTGAAATGCCTACGACAAATGTTTCAAAAGACTGTAGAGGATCTTGATCAAAACCTAATAGAAAACCTCACAGAAAGTCTTTCTCAAAACCATGCAAACATGGATTCTATAAAAAATATAAACTTCAAAATCCTTACAATCAAAGAAAACCTATTTTTTACAAGAAAAATCCCTTGCATAAAAAGTTTGAACCTCAAACTTCAAAACAAATAACTTGTTATAAGTGTGGCAAAATAGGACACATCTCAAGATATTGCAACATAAATAAAAAACTTCATGAATTAAAATTTGATGAACAAATTATTCAAAAAATTGAGGCAATACTTTTAGAAACCTCAAAAGAAGACACACTTACAGATTTTGAAATAAGTTCATCAGAAAATAATAAACCTTTGCAGTTGGATGAATTAGGAACGTCCGAATCCCCTAGCGATTCGAAATATAGTCCAAAATCAATCAATGTTTTTTCAAAAGATCAAGAATTAATTCTTGATATAATAAAGCAAGTTGAAGATATAAAACTCCAAAAAAAAAATAATAGGAAAGTTGTTAAATACTTTTGATTCAAAACAAAGTCAGCCTTCCACATCCTCATCAAATTGCTTCCAAAAAGCACTTATGATTTAACAAACATATTAGGAACAAAAATAAAATCCCACACCCCTTCCACAATCCAATCTCTACAAGAAGAAATTAAAATTGTAAAACAAAATTTAAGAACTCGTAAACCAAAACAGGAAGTTGATTCCAATATTCTTCAAAATCTTCTTTCCCAAGTTCTTAATCGAATATCTTCTGAAATGAAGGAGAAGCAGGAGAAAAAGCAGATTATTCACTACCCATAGAAAACAAAATTGAAAACCTAGAATAAATCCCATTAGATTTCTTGTTTGATTTAAGAACAATAACAACAAGAAAATATTTAATCAAAATCAATTTAGTTTTTCCAAAGATTTTAAGTTTGAAACAATTGCACTTTTTGATATGGGAGCAGACTTAAACTGCTTAAAAAGTAGCATTGTACAAAACAAATTTATGCAAAAATGATATGAAAAACTTGTTGCTGCTAACAACTCCAACATGATTATAAAAAGTAAAAATGAAGCTTCCATTAAAAATGGTAATGATTCAATCAAAACATCTTTTGTCTTATTAGAAAATATAACTCATACTGTCATTTTAGGGACTCCTTTCATTAACATGATAACTCCCTATTCTGTCAATTATGATAGTATTTCCTACAAAACAAAAGAAACCAAAACCATTTTCCCTTTTATTGAAAAACCAAGTACAAAGAATTTAAATCTTTTAACGATTTTCTGATAAACAAATCCCAACTAAAGCCATGCCTATCCAAATGAATTATGAGCTCGAACAATATTACAAAAAAGAAATTTAAGATTTGGAACAAAAACATCTAATAACAAAATCCAGATCTTTCTGGAGTTGCGCAGCTTTCTATGTTAACAATAATTCATAAATTAAAAAAGGAATACCTAGGCTGGTAATTAATTACAAACCCTTAAACAAATCTCTAGAATGAATTCGTTATCCAATTCTAAACAAAAAATATCATTTACAAAAATTGCATTCTGCATTTGTATTTTCAAAATTCGACATGAAATCGAGTTTTTGGCAAAATCAGATTGATCCTAGAGATAGATAAAAAATTGCTTTTACTATTCCATTTGGACAATATGAATGGACTGTAATGCCCTTCAGATTAAAAAATGCTCCTTCAGAATTCCAAAGAATTATGAATGACATTTTTAATCCATTTTCAAAATTTTGTATCGACTATACTGATGGTGTTTTAATTTTTTTCTGAAACAATCGAAGAACATTTTAAACACCTTAACACTTTCTTTATGGTTTTTAAGAAAAATGGATTGGTTGTTTCAAAGTCAAAACCTTTCCTTTTCCAAACTAAAATTCATTTTTTAGGACATTATATTTCTTTGGGTACCATAACCCCTATTGAAAGGTCCTTATTATTTGCAGAAAAATTCCCTGACAAAATTCTTGATAAAACCCAATAACAAAAGTTTTTAGGAAGTCTGAATTATTAGATTTATGTCCAAACATCAATAGAATAGCAAAACCTCTCCATGATAGGTTAAGAAAAAAAAACCCTGTCACATGGTCAGATGAACACACTAGAATAGTACAAATAATCAAAAAAAAAAAAGTTAAAGAAATACCATGTCTGCATCTAGCTGATCCATCAGCCCAAAAAATTCTTGAAACTGATGCTTCAGATTTAGGATATGGGGTATTCTAAAACAAAACATAAATAACAAAGAATGCATTGTCTAGTTTACATCTGCACACTGGAATGCTTGTCAAAAGAATTATTCTACAATTAAAAAAGAAATTCTTTCTAACCATAGAATTTCTTCAAAGTAGGACTTGAGATATGCCCAGAAAATCCAAAAAGAATAGAGGTCCAGAAGGACCAACTACAATAAAATCCAAAACCCATTTCATCTACAAAACCTATTAGATCTCGGGACCAAGCCATCGGAGAGGATGAAGCCCAAAACCAAATTCATAAGTGGCTTGACACCCAACAAGTTTCTCAACCTCAAAACATTGAAGCACTAGAAGCTTCAATAGTAGAAGAAAAGCTTTGTTTACAAAAAATCACAAAGCTCCAAATGCTCCAAAAGGAGATTGAATGTCTCTCAAAGGAACTGTCATTTCTTCAAAATCCAAAGAAGGGAGAGTCTTCATCTTCAAAAACCCCTTCTCAAAACATTCAAAATATTCTTTCAAAACTTTCACAGGAGGAATCATCCTGTAAAACCATTTCAAAACTCCCACAAAAGGAATTTTCAAAAATGATTTTAAAACAAAATGAATCTCATGTTTCCTTAACAAATTTTAAACCAAAATCTCAGTATTTTGTTAAAATAGAATTTCAAAACGTTTGGACAATAGAGGACCATTTTTATAATAAAAGTCCTCAATTAGTCATTTCAAAGATTTTTCTAGAAGACTGGTTTTTCAAACCATGAGATTTATCAAAAACCCAACCTTACTACAAATCTATTCTTGAATTAACAAGATCTGTAACAATTCAAAACACACCACAAAGCCACAAACAGAGAACTCATTTTTCATCCTTTAGTGCTCTTCTATAAAAAAAATTCTTCTTACCATGGGTTTTAGCCTGGTATTTTGAAATTGATCAAAAGGATGCCCAAACAATCCTTGTCAGAAGGTACAAAGTAAGATGGTGGACGAAATTCTTTATTCCACCTAGTATCAAAAAACAAGACGTATCCACATGGGTCCAAAAGTAGGGATTGCAGAAACCTCACCCAATGCTAACTCAATTCTTGGCTAAGAAATCGTTTGCACAAACTCAGTTAGCAGCAGCAAAAACTAAAGATGAATACTTTGAGATTGATGCCCAACTTCTCAAGAGCAAGGTCCAATCCTCAAAAGCTTCCTCATGTACTAATTCCGAAAGCAACATTAATTTGGGAGATGATAATGATGACGACTGTTTTGATCTCTTCACCCATATCAAATAATCAACACATTGGTCCGGATATTTTAGGCCCAATTCAAAATTTATATCCAAAAAAATTGTTTAATCCGTCATGTATTAGGCCTATCCCAATTTTTGTTGTGGACTTTCGTGGAAAATTCGTTCTCAAATGAAATTAGAAGACAAAAGCAAACGCAAAAGTTGTCTAGCACTTGTATGCCACTTCTTTTACCACTACCACCGAAAGCAAACAGGAGAAGAAATCTCATCATTTCATCCACTACACAAGTCAGCAAAAGAAGGATTTCTTTCGTATATAAGGAATGCTCCCCTTCACTTCCAAAGCGGAGAGTTTTAGCACAGAGACAAACACAGAGAGTTAGAAATCTTTAGTGTCTCCAATATTTCAAAAACTTGTAATATTTTCTTGACGAAACACCATTATTTTCACATGATTCTTTATGGATTATGTTTTGCTTTATTGAATTATTGTCTGCTTCATCTTTTTAGGTTATCAACACGTTGACGCTCACCCTTGAATCCATGACGTTTATGGTATATATATATATATATAGAGAGAGAGAGAGAAGATTTTTGAATTGTAACTACTTTTGTTTTCTACTCCAAAATTGTAAATAACTTGTATATAATCCAAAGCAAGCAAAGTTGGCAAAAATAACATAGAAAGCTACAGTTTTAGAAAGTGCAGAAAACTTTGTAATCATTTTTATCTCATTATAGTGATAATTCAAAGTCGGATCCAGTCACCCAGACGTAGGAGTTCGTCTTTGAACTGGATTAACAATAGTGTGTGTTTCATTTTATCATTTAAAGCTTTAATTTTGTTAGTCAGAAAACGAAGAATATTCTCTATTTTACATCTGATGAATCTTCGTTTCATTTTCAATCAATCTACGTTTCCTTTACATAAACCAAGAACATTCTTAATTTAGTGAATGATTGATCTCCGTCTTTAACAGCAATTAATAATAATAATAATAATAATAATAATAATAATAATATTAATAATAATAATATCTATATTTATGTCATATATATATTCAAAAAAAATGTTATAAAGTAAGGTAATCTAAATATGGTAATTTCTAGGTCTCTCTTTCATATTCATTTTCAAATTTTTGTCAAATTAAATTATGTTTGTTAAATTTTTGTTATTTTCTTGAAATAAATAGTAATAATAATAATAAATAATGATGATAATAATAATATTAATAATTATTATAATAATAATAATAATCAAAATATATATAAAACTATTTTAAATTTTTTTTAACATATGATGATAATATATATAATAACTATTAACAAGCGTGAGTAAATAATTTTTTTTTCTTAAATCATTACGAGAGGAAATGGTTACTTAAGCAATTAATATTTTAGTAGCATACATAAAGTTAGTAATTTAACATTTATAGTTTCTTTTTTAATTTTAATCTTATGATTCAATAGGAAATTAAAAAATTTCTTGAATAAATACTATATATATTTAATAAAGGTTTGACTGAAAATCATATTTAATAATTATAAATACCTTTTAGTTTTTTATTTAAAAAATAGTATTATTTATTAAAAATTTATTGAATATGTTTAAAGTTTAATTAAAGAAATATAGAGTGCATATTTGTGATGCATATAAATATGTGCATTGTGTGTGTATATTTATATGTGTGTTTAATTCCTCTTGTTTTAGGTAGTCCTAACATATATTTTTAGAGTTTCAATTGAAAATATCATCATGAAGATAGGAAATATTTTCCTAACAATTGGAGTTGTATTTGTTCTCTTCAGCCTTGCCTACGTATCCGGTATATCTATGACTACTTATTATTATTATTAGAATTGCAATTTATGTTGTATAAATTTTGAATGATTTGTGAAATAATTTGATATTGATAATATTTGTAGTTGATTCTTTGAGACTTTGCCACGAAAGTATGACATTGGATGGAAAATGTAGCTCTTCATCAATTTTCTCTCCATCTAGTTGCTTTGGAGCATTCAACAATAAATATGGAGCAAGTGCCGTCACTCAGAATTGTTCTTGTAAAGATAATAATAATAATACGCACATATGCACATGCTGTATTAATTGTGTATATGCATCTACTCAAAACTATTGTTCTTAATACACCAATTTCTTTTTAGCAGAAATGATATATTATGTTATGAGTTTTCAAAATTAAGTGAAATAATAATAAACTCCACAAATCTAATGCATGATTTGTTTGTTATATTTTGTATTTTATTTTTGTCTTTTTTTGTTTTTAAATTTTAAAATTGTGTCAACTCTTATCCTCAATTGTATTCTTCTTAACTAATTATTTTATAAATAAACTACTAAAAAAGTGTAAATAGAGTATTGGGTTTTTTTTAAACGAAATAATATTGGTTTTATTGAAATTGAAAAGAATGAGTATATATCACATTGGAGAGTGGTTAATAACAAAATTATGGTAAAAGGTTGGTAGATATCACATTAATGCAACCATCCACCCTTTCTTTTGAGTCTCGTTGCTGATATTTCATATAATTATACTCTTCGCGTGAGTCTTCTTGGGTTCTTCTTCTCGATTGTTTACTTTCTTTGTCATTCTCTTAACAACAAAATATACAATTGAATCATCCCCTTCTTTTGTCAACACACATGACGGTAAAACATATGAAAAAAAAACATTAATATATCAGCACAAAAACAAAATATATCATAAAATACAATAACACAATTAAAATGGATTACAACGTACTAATTTTATTAATTAAATAACTGATCTATATAACCATTAAATAATGAATAATTAAAATATCCATTTATTTTATCTACGAATATCTTTTTAAGTTATGTGTCTTTGTATTTATTAATTAATGAATAATTAATATATTTATTTATTTTACTTTCTAGTATATTTTAAGCTATATATCTCATGTATGTCACATATTTTATTCTCATATATTATGAATACAGATTTTTCTTGTCATTCCTAATTTTATCTTGTAAAATAAATTGAAATATAGTGACATAATTTGATTCACATATATCGTGGACACATATTTTTTTATCATCCTTAATTTTGTTGAGTTAGATGATTTGAAATCGATACAAACATTCAAACTAACAATATTGATATTTTTAAGTTGAACTAAAACTTAAAAATGTAACATAATTTTTTTTTGGGTTCAACATAATTGAATATACAGTAATACTATCTTCTGTCTCCATAATTAAAAATAATCTTCTTGTCCATAATAAAAATAAAAAATAACCTTATTTATTGATCTAGAATATAAGTAAGTCTCCATAGTTAAAAAATAACCTTCTCGTCCATGATAAAAATAAAAAATAACCTTATTTATTGATCTAGAATATAAGTAAAATAACCTCTGCATTTAGAACACCACATGCTCTAATTAGAGTGAGCCCAAAGTTTTTTTTGTTATCCTAGACTACTATTGAATCGAGTTGCTACGGTGTTGTGATTTATTGATTCTAAAAATTTAATTTATTTAAAATGGTTGATTCACCTAGGTTGAAGGCTAGGCTAATAGCAAAAGGATAATTCTAGCCATGCTAGCACACTTTGATAATAGATGGATGTCAAAAATACATTTTTCCATGGTGATCTGAATGAAACCATCTTAATGCAACAACCAAATGGGTCTAAAGCAATCACCAAGACAATGATATTTGTGGTTTTATTCATTCATGCTTAATCAATGTTATGCTAGAAGTAATTTTGATAGTGGTGTGTATTATAAACAAGTATCATCAGCCACATACATTTAATTGTTGCTATATGTGGATGACATGATAATAGCATTTAAAAGTATGAAGAAATAGAAACATTGAACGGCCAACTGAAGAAATAATTCGAGATGAAGGACTTGGGGCCATCCAAGAGGAACCTATGAGTTGAAATCACCAGAATTAGAGAACAACGAAAACTAATAATTTCCCAAGAGAGTTGCATTGGAAAGGTTAAATAGATTCAATATTAGTGAATCAAAGGGTGTTAGCTCTCCACTAGCAACTCACTTCAAACTTTCTTCAGCCATGTCACCAAACACAAACCATGAATTAGAAAACATGAAGAATATACCTTATGCTAGGAAGAATATACCTTATCAACAACATAAGCATAATATGTTGCCCTTGCTGAAGTTGGGAAAGATGGAACTTGGCTAAGACAATTAATCACTAAATTTGGTGTTAAACAAGAGTCTGTTGGCTTAGGTTGTGAAAACCAAAGTGCCATTCATTTGAGTAAAAATAATATGTATCATGAAAGAACCAAGTGTATAGACACAAGTGACAACCCAACTGACATGTTTACAACACCTGTCACACTTAGCAAGTTTAGGCATTGTTTGAATTTGCTTAATATCAATTCTAGAAAATGAGATCAAGGATCAAGTGGATTTGATTAGAAGAATCACAAGCTGAAGTTTCTCATTTGGTGCCAAGGTGAAGATTTGTAATATGTGGTACTCAATGTGAAGATTTTTAAGGTGTAATTTGTTTTGGATAGTTAGTTTTCAGTTAGGTTAGTTGTAACTACTTTTATTTTTTACTCCAAAATTGTAAATAACTTGTATATAATCCAAAGCAAGCATAGTTGGCAAAAATAACATAGAAATCTTTAGTTTAAGAAAGTGCAGAAAAACTGCAGCACACAAGTGCATAAAAACTTTGCAATAATTTTCATCTCATTATAGCGATAATTCAAAGTCGGATCCAATCACCCAAACGTAGGAGTTCCTCTTTGAATTGGATTAACAATTGTGTGTGTTCATTTTATCATTTAAAATTTTAATTAGGTTAGTTAGAAAACGAAGAATGTTCTCCGTTTTACATATGACCAATCTCCGTTTCATTTTCAATCAATATGTGTTTACTTTACAAAAACCAAGAACATTCTTAATTTAGTGAATCATTGATTTCCGTCTTTAACAATATATATATATATATATATATATATATATATATATATATATATATATATATATATATATATATATATATATATAT
>JBBPBR010000005.1:41093252-41107766 GCA_037974775.1 Cicer pinnatifidum
AATTCAAATATTCATTTATTTTACTTACGAGTATACTTTAAGTTATCTATTTCATTTATCGCATATTTTATTCCCATATATCATGGGTACATTTTTTTTTGTCATCCATACTTTTGTCCGGTAAGATAATTTGAAAGATAATGACTTAATTTTATTTCCATATATTGTGGATATAAATTTTTTAATCATCTCTAATTATATAGAGTCTGATAATTTAAAATTTGAGACAAAATATTCAATTTAACAAACGTTTAAATCATGACGAGAGGAAATGGTTACTTAAGCAATTAACATATTAGTAGCATATATAAAGTTAGTAATTTAACATTTATGGTTTCTTTTTTAATTTAAATCATATGATTCAATAATAGTATTATTTATTAAAAATTTATTGAATATGTTTAAAGTTTAATTAAAGTAATATAGAGTGCATATTTGAGATGCATATAAATATGTGTATTGTGTGTGTATATTTATATGTGTGCTTAATTCCTCTTGTTTTAGGTAGTCCTAACATATATTTTTAGAGTTTCAATTGAAAATATCATCATGAAGCTAAGATACATTTTCCTAACAATTGGGGTTTAATTTGTTCTCTTCAGCCTTGCCTACGGATCCGGTATATATATCACTACTTATTATTATTAGAATTATAATTTATGTTGTATAAATTTTGAATGATTTGTGAAATAATTTTGATGTTGATAATATTTGTAGTTGATCCCTTAAGACTTTGCCATGAAAGCATGACATTGAGTGGAAAATGTAGTTCTTCATCAAGTTTCTCTCCATCTAGTTGCTTTGGAGCATTCAACAGTAAATATGGAGCAAGTGCCGTCACTCAGAATTGTTCTTGTAAATATAATAATAATAATACGCACGTATGCACATGTTGTACGTATTAATTGTGTATATGCATATACTCAAAACAATTGTTCTTAGTAGTCCAATTTTATTACCTAGTAGAAAATATATATTATGTTATCATTTTTCAAAATTAAGGAAAATAGTAATAATGAGCACAAATCTAATGCATGATTTGTTTATTATATTTCGTGTTTTATTTTTGTCTTTTTTTGTTTTTTCTATTAATGGAAAATATTGCTAGTAATTATTATTAGCCCAATCCCTTTTAAATTATCGATATATTAACGATAAAACACTTCAAAAACACCACAATAGGAACTATAATTTCATACATATAGGTCTTGTCTAAGTTGGAGTCAAACCTCTAGCTAGGGAAGGATTAAACACTTCAATCCTATGTGGCTTAGGAGATGCAAGGTTCGTAGACTTTCAAGATTCAATAATAAGTACGATTGAATCTAGTTTATGTCAAGGACCAATTTAGTTTAAATGGACCTCATCAAATCTATACAACACCTCAAAGTAATAATGAGGATCAACAAAATATTTCTCCACCAACTTCACCATATTTTTCTGCAATAATTGAAAATGTTATGAATGAATTAAATGTCATAGAAAAAAAATTTAAAGTTGATAAAACCATTCTCCATAATAATTTACATGCTTCCAAAAATACAGAAAAAAGAACATGGTTCTTCAAAAACTTTCTAAAACAAAGAAAAGAAATCCAGAATGAATTTTATGAGTTCATTTTACAAAATAAAACTCATATTTTATTTTTCGATGGGTTTGAAATTTATGCAACGCAAAACCAAATTTCTTACCTATTCAAACCAAACCGAAATTCAATAAATCCCATAACTACTAGAATTAAAACTGCATAATAGAAAATGTCAAATGGTATGAAAATACAATCTGAACATCCACCATTAAGACAAATCAAAATAACACACTTAGAAAAGCCAATAGAAGCTGCACCTTTCAAAATCCAAGTGATGGTCCTTTTTTTTTTTAGCAGAAATGATATATTATGTTATCATTTTTAAAAATAAAGGGAAAAATAATAATGACCGCAAATCTAATGCATGATTTGTTTGTTATATTTTGTGTTTTTGTCTTTTTTATTTTTTTTTAATGGAAAATATTGTTAGTAATTACTGTTCGCCTGATTTATTTTAAATTGTCGATATATTGAAAAATATTAAATTTCTATTTTGCTTTTAAATTTTAAGATTGTGTCAACTCTTATCCTTAATTATATTATTTTTAATTAATTATTTTATAATTAAACTAATAAAAAGTGTAAATAGAGTAATTCATTATTAATTTGGAAATAATGAAAGAATAAAGAAACTCTTATGTAATCGATAAATCACTGAACGAACTATTAATACTTTCATAAAATAAAAAATAAATTTCAATTGATTAATACCTTCATAAAATAAAAAATAAATTTCAGCTGTTTATGTCAAAATAGAAATCAATGTATAAGTTTAAAATGAGTAAAGCTATCACACATTGACATGCAAAAAATTTCCTTTCAATATTATATATAATTAGTTAAAATAAATAATTGATTAATAATTTTATAGAAATGAATCTCACAATTACACGTTCATATATATATAAAATGTGATATTCTATGAGAAGATTTTTGAGTTGTAATTTGTTTTGGGTAGGGTAAATTCAAAGTATGATCCAATCCCCAAGACGTAGTAGTTCATCTCTAAACTAAGTTAATAGTTGTGTGTGTTCATTTTTTCATTTAAAGCTTTAATTATGTTAGTTAGTAAACGGAGAACTTTCTTCGTTTTACTTCTGGTCAATCTCCATTTCATTTTCAATCAATCTACGTTTATAGAAACCAGGAACACTCTTGATTTAATGACTGATTGATCTTTGTTTTTAACAACAACTGGTATCAAGAGCACAAATGTATTCGATTCAAAGATGGCATCAACAAAGTATGTACTTTAAAAATTCGATGGGAATAATGATTTTGGGTTATGGCATTTCAAGATGAAAGAGTTACTGATTCATAAATGTTTGACATAAGCACTTGGAGGAGAGAAAGACATGGCATCCACACTACAAGAAAAAAGAGAAGAAGGATATCATGAACAAGGCTCATAATGCTTTAATCTTGAGTCTTAGAGACAAGGTTCTGAGGGAAATGTCAAAGAAGACCTCTACATGAGGTATTTAGCTCAAATTAGAATCTTTATACATGACAAAATCATTAGCAAATTATTTATACTTAAAACAAAAATTATATACTTTCAAGATCATATGGATGAGTTTAATAAAATTTTTTTAGATCATGAAAATATTGATGTTAAATTGGATGATGAGGAACAAGCCCTATTGTTGATAAATTCATTACCAAGCTTTCTTGAAAATTTGAGTGATACACTTCTTTACTGTAGAGTCAGATGGGAAAGAAGAAAACAGTGGTGAAGTATTGTTTTTCAAGGCCAAGGCATGGAAGAAGAATCAAAAATAGAAGAATAAGTTCAAGAATAAAGAAAACGACTTGTCTAAAATAAAATGTTTCATATGCAAGAAAGAGGGGCATTTCAAGAAAGAATGTCTAAATTGGAAAGGAAAGAAATGATTAAATAGTGATGACGATTATGGAAATGCATCTATAGCATGTGAAGGATATGAAAGCACATAAGATCTTATGGAAAATTCAACTGAAATCATGGATGATGACTAGGTGCTTGACTTGAGGTGTTCATTTCACATGACCTCAAATAGAGATTGGTTTCTTGACTACAAAGAAATTGATGGAGGCAAGGTGATTATGGGGATCAAATCAGCCTGCAAGGTAGTTGGAATTGGCTAAATCAAGTTGAACTTGGAAGATGGAACCATGAAGATTTTGACAAAGGAAAGACATGTTCTAGAGCTACAGAGGAACTTAATTTGTCTAAGAATGCTGGAAGAAGCCGGCTGTTCTTGCAAAGCTGGCAAAAGGCACTCTAAAAGTCATAAAAGGATCATTGGTAATCATGAAGGGAACAAGGGATCATGGTATATACCTTCTCAATGGTCAATCAGTGACAGGAATGGCAGCATTAGTTGTCTAAGCATCAAGTAAAGCCACCCTGTGGCATCAATGGCTGTGACATGTAAGTCTAAAAGGAACTCAAGTTTTAGACAGGGATAGCATGCTAGGTGGGGACAAAATTAGTGATCTTGAATTTTGTGAGCATTGTATGTATGGAAATATGCATAGGGTCAAATTCTCTACAAGGAAACATTGCTCAAAAGGAATTGTGGAATATGTTCACAGTGATCTATGAGGCCCTACAAAGATTCTTTCACATGGAGGTAACAAGTACTTCATTATTTTTTTTGATGATTATAGTAGAAATGTATGGATTTATTTGTGAAAAAGTAAGGATGAAGCATTCTAAACCTTTAAAGACTGGAAATTTATTGGTGAAAATAGAACTGGCAAGAAGATTAAGACCTTAAGGAAAAAAAATGATCTTGAATTTTGCAATTAAGGGTTTGCTAGATTTTGAAAAACTCATGGTGTGAACAGGCATTGGTTTTTAAGACACACACCTCAACAAATTGGCCTGGCTGAAAGGATGAATATAACCTTGATTGAAAGTATGAGATGAATCTTGTCAAATGCAGGCATGCTTGCTCAATTTTTGAGGGAAATTGTCCATAAAGTTTGCTATTTGATAAATTTAAGTCCTTCAACTGCAATTGAACTCATAACTCATCAAGAAATGTGGAGTACATATGCTGTCAATTACAATCACCTAAAATTGTTTGGATGTGCTACGTACTATGATTAAAATGACGGGAAGCTAGCCCCTCGATCCAAGAAAGGGTACTCTATTGGATATCCAAGTGGTGTAAAAGCTTATAGGATATGGTGTCTTGGAAGTAGGAAATGTATCATCAGTAGAGATGTTAAGTTTCACGAGGCTAACCTATACAACTCCTTAACAAATGCTACTAATAAAAATTCACATCAAACTGAAGCTGAGAGGTTTGATCTTGAAGTGGAGCAAGCTGCAGAAAAGGAGAAAGATCAAAAGGAGAAAGATCAGCAGAAACCAAGAACGTTCTTGGTTTCAGCCACAAAAAAGGAGAAACATCAACTAAAATCAAGAATGTTCTCGATTTCAGATCAAAAAGGTTCAACAAGACAAGATTTGATGCAAACCCAATAGAACATGTTGTATTTCCTGAAGGGGAATTAGATTATTATAACCTTATTAGGGACAAAGAAAGAATGACATCAAAACACACTCAAAGATATGGTTATGCAGACATGACCATCTATACATTACATACTGCTAAAGAGATCATACAAGAAGATCCCAAGAACTAATACAAAGTTGTCAGGTATCAAGATAAAGACAAATGGATTTTAGCTATGACCGAGGAGCAGAAATCACTAGAGAAGATACACATTTGGAAACTCATACCTAACCCAGTCAACTCCAGAATTGTAAGCAACAAGTGGATCCTAGAGAGGAAGAAGGGAATCCCAGGAGTTGAACCACCCAGGTTCACGAGAAGACTAGTAGAAAAAGGATTCACTCAAAGGGAAGGTGTAGACTATAATGAAATCTTTTCTCCAGTAGTCAAGCATGTATCTATAAGAATAATTCTAGCTATGGTAGCACACTATGATATGGAATTAGAACAGATGGATGTCAAAATAATATTTTTTCAGGGTGATCTGAATGAAACAATCTTAATGCAACAACCAAATGGCTTTAGGACTCAAGGAAGATAAGATTAGGACTATTTGTTAAAGAGATCACTCTATGGCCTAAAGCAATCACCAAGACAATGATATTTGAGGTTTGATTCATTTATGCTCAGTCAATGTTATGCTAGAAGTAATTTTGATAGTGGTGTGTATTATAAAAAAGTATCATAAGTCGCATGCATTTACTTGCTGCTATATGTTGATGACATGATAATAGTATTTAAAAGTATGAAAGAAATAGAAAAATTGAAAGGACAACTGAAGAAAGAATTCAAGATGAAAGACTTGGGGCCATGCAAGAGGATCATAGGAATGGAAATCATCAGAATTAGAGATCAAGGAAAAATGATAATTTCTCTAGATAGTTGCATTGGAAAGGTTCTAAATAGATTCAATGTTAGTGAATCAAAGGCAGTCAGCTCTCCACTAGCAGCTCACTTCAAGCTTTCTCCAGCCATGTTACCAAACACAAACCAAGAATCATAAGACATGAAGATTATACCTTATGTCATGGTATGCGCAAGGCCAGAGATTTCTCACGCTGTAAGTATCACAAGAAGGTTTATGGGAAATCCAGGAATGAGCCATTGGAAAGAAATCAAATGGATTCTAAGGTAGCTAAAGAGAACGCAAAGCATGTGTTTAGAATACACTAGAAGTTCATAACCATCAAAACTAGTCCGATGATTTGTTGACTCTCATTTTGCTTGAGATTTAGATAGAGTGAGATCTTTAACAAGATATGTGTTCACAATTTTCAAAAACACAGTCAGTTGGAAAGCTAATCTTCAACACATAGTGATTTTATCAACAACATAAGCACAATATGTTGCTCTTGCTGAAGTTGTGAAAGAAGGAATTTGGCAAAGAGAATTGGTCACTATACTTGGTGATAAACAAGAGTCTGTTTGCATAAATTGTGACAGCCAATGTGTCATTCATTTAAGTAAAAATCAAATGTATCATGAAAGAACCAAGCATATAGGCATTAGGCTTCATTTCATTAGGATTGTCATTGAAAGGGGTGAGATAAATGTTGCAAAGGTGCAAAACAATGATAACCCAGCTGACATATTTACAACACCTGTCACACTTAACATGTTTAGGCATTGTTTTAATTTGCTTAATATCAATTCCAGAAACTGAGATCAAGGATCAAGTAGATCTGATTCGAAGAATCACAAGCTAAAGTTTCTCATTTGGTACCAAGGTGGAAATTTGTAATCTGTGGTACTCAGTGAGAAGATTTTTAAGGTGTAATCTGTTTTGGATAGTTAGTTTTCAGTTAGTAAGTTGTAACTACTTTTGTTTGTTACTCCAAAATTGTAAACAACTTGTATATATGCCAAAGCAAGTAAAGTTGGAAAAAATAACATAGAAATCTGTAGTTTAAGAAAGTGCAGAAAAACTGCAACACACAAGTGCAAAAAAACTTTGTAATCATTGTCATCTCATTATAGTGATAATTCAAAGTCGGATCCAGTCACCCAAATGTTGGAGTTCCTCTTTGAATTGAATTAACAATTGTGTGTGTTCATTTTATCATTTAAAGCTTTAATTATGTTAGTCAGAAAACGAAGAATGTTCTCCGTTTTACATATGATGAATCTTCGTTACATTTTCAATCAGTCTGCGTTTCTTTTACACAAAACAAAAGCATTCTTAGTTTAGTGATTGATTGATCTCCGTCTATAACAACAACAAAATATATATATAATTATATATATATATATACATATATATATATATATAATATTAATTATACATATATATATAATTTTGATTATTTTTCATCGGTAACTCATTAATAGATGGACATTATTAATTATCAATTAAAATAAATAATCATAAAATAAAATGTTAAATTAATATGGAGAGAAAATAGTGGATTTATTAAACTTCAAAAAAATTGAGAATTTTGATGGGAAAATAAAATTAAAAACATATATAATTATATCACAACTTTACGACTCATAAATAAAAACAAATTATCTATTATTTTATTGTTTTAAAAATGAATTATCTATTAAATAAAAAGTTAAAGAATTACCATGTCTGCATCTAGCTGATCCATCAGCCCAAAAAATGCTTGAAACTGATGCTTCCGATTTAGGATATGGGGTATTCTAAAACAAAACATAAATAACAAAGAATGCATTGTCTAGTTTACATATGCACACTGGAATGCTTGTCAAAAGAATTATTCTACAATTAAAAAATAAATTCTTTCTAACCATAGAATTTCTTCAAAGTAGGACTTGAGATATGCCCAGAAAATCCAAAAAGAATAGAGGTCCAGAAGGACCAACTACAATAAAATCCAAAACCCATTTCATCTGCAAAACCTATTAGATCTCGGGACCAAGCCATCGAAGAGGATGAAGCCCAAAACCAAATTCATAAGTGGCTTGACACCCAACAAGTTTCTCAACCTCAAAACATTGAAGCACTAGAAGCTTCAATAGTAGAAGAAAAGCTTTGTTTACAAAAAATCACAAAGCTCCAAATGCTCCAAAAGGAGATTGAATATCTCTCAAAGGAACTGTCATTTTTTCAAAATCCAAAGAAGGGAGAGTCTTCATCTTCAAAAACCCCTTCTCAAAACATTCTAAATATTCCTTCAAAACTTTCACAGGAGGAATCATCCTGTAAAACCATTTCAAAACTCCCACAAAAGGAATTTTCAAAAATGATTTTAAAATAAAATGAATCTCATGTTTCCTTAACAAATAAAAAATAAATTTCAGTTGTTTATGTCAAAAAAGAAATCAATGTATAAGTTTAAAATGAGTAAAACTATCACACATTGACATGCAAAAAATTTCCTTTCAATATTATATATAATTAATTAAAATAAATAATTGATTAATAATTTTATAGAAATGAATCTCACAATGACACGTTCATATATATATAAAATGTGATATTCTATGAGAAGATTTTTGAGTTGTAATTTGTTTTGGGTAGGGTAAATTCAAAGTATGATCCAATCCCCAAGACGTAGTAGTTAATCTCTAAACTAAGTTAATAGTTGTCTGTGTTCATTTTTTTCATTTAAAGCTTTAATTATGTTAGTTAGTAAACGGAGAACTTTCTTCGTTTTACTTCTGGTCAATCTTCATTTCATTTTCAATCAATCTACGTTTATAGAAACCAGGAACACTCTTGATTTAATGACTGATTGATCTTTGTTTTTAACAACAACTGGTATCAAGAGCACAAATGTATTCGATTCAAACATGGCATCAACAAAGTATGTACTTGAAAAATTCGATGGGAATAATGATTTTGGGTTATGGCATTTCAAGATGAAAGAGTTACTGATTCATCAATGTTTGACATAAGCACTTGGATGAGAGAAAGACATGGCATCCACACTACAAGAAAAAAGAGAAGAAGGATATCATGAACAAGGCTCATAATGCTTTAATCTTGAGTCTTAGAGACAAGGTTTTGAGGGAAATGTCAAAGATGACCTCTACATGAGGTATTTAGCTCAAATTAGAATCTTTATACATGACAAAATCATTAGCAAATTATTTATACTTAAAACAAAAATTATATACTTTAAAGATCATATGGATGAGTTTAATAAAATTGTTTTAGATCATGAAAATATTGATGTTAAATTGGATGATGAGGAACAAGCCCTATTGTTCATAATATGCATCACATATATGTACTTGACAAGATGAACCAACAATTCACAATTTACCAGGGTGTAGTCTCTCACGGACAAACACCTGTGCAGTCTCTCACGGACAAACACAATTCACCAGGGTGTAGTCTCTCACGGACAAACACCTGTGTAGCCTCTCATGGACAAACACAATTTACCAAAAACGTAAGTCGTAAACATACCACCTATCACGGGTCACTACTGTTTACCGAGGTGCCACCTATCACGGGTCAGCACAACTTACTAAACGTAAATCGTAAATGTACCACCTATCACGGGTCAGTACTGTTTACCGAGGTGCCACCTATCACGGGTCAGCACAATTTACCAAAAACTTAAGTCGTAAACGTACCACCTATCACGGGTCAGTACTGTTTATCGAGGTGCCACCTATCACGGGTCAGCACAACTTACCAAAAAGCGTAAACCATAAACGTACTGCCTATCACGGGCCCGTACCGTTTACCAAGGTGCCACCTATCACGGGTCTGGACGGTTTACTAAAACAAACATTAAGTAAACGAGACATTAAGAGATTCCCCATTCTTAATACTCATTTGACTTAAGCAATTTTCAAAACTAACATTAAGTAAACGAGACATTAAGAGATTCTCCATTCTTAATACTCATTTGACTTAAGCGATTTTCAAAACAAAACACACATTAAGTAAACAATACATTAAGAGATTCCCCATTCTTAATACTTATTTGACTTAAGCGATTTTCAAAACAAAACACACATTAAGTAAACAAGACATTAAGAGATTCCCCATTCTTAATTCTCGTTTAACTTAATGGTTTTCAAATTCCACACAAAACAAACTCAAACAAGACACCGTGATAGGTGGTACGTTTACGATTTACGTTTGGTAAGTTGTGCTGACCCGTGATAGATGGCACCTCGGTAAACAGTACTAACCCGTGATAGGTGGTATGTTTACAACTTACGTTTTTGGTAAATTGTGTTTGTCTGTGAGAGGCTACACAAGTGTTTGTCCGTGAGAGACTACACCCTGGTAAATTGTGTTTGTCCGTGAGAGGCTACACATGTGTTTGTCCGTGAGAGACTACACCCTGGTGAATTGTGTTTGTCCGTGAGAGACTGCACAGGTGTTTGTCTGTGAGAGACTACACCCTGGTAAATTGTGAATTGTTGGTTCATCTTGTCCGTGCGGGTATTGTGTTGTAAGTGTTAAGTGTTATGTTTTGGAACTTGGTGATAACATGTTTGATTGCAATACCATTTCGAAACTCCTAAGGTTGTATTAATTGTGTTATAAGTGTTAAGTGTTATGTTTTGGAATTTGGTGATAACATGTTTGATTGCAATACCATTTCGAAACTCCTGAGGTTGTAGTAATTGTGTTATAAGTGTTAAGTGTTATGTTTTGGAATCTGATGATAACATGTTTGATTGCAATACCATTTCGAAACTCCTGAGGTTGTAGTAATTGTGTTATAAGTGTTAAGTGTTATGTTTTGGAATTTGGTGATAACATGTTTGATTGCAATACCATTTCGAAACTCCTGATGTTGTAGTAATTGTGTTATAAGTGTTAAGTGTTATGTTTTGGAATTTGGTGATAACATGTTTGATTGCAATACTATTTCGAAACTCATGATGTTGTAGTAATTGTGTTTTAAGTGCTAAGTGTTAAGATTTGGAATTGTGTATGAATGTGATTGAGTTAGTTTATGTATTTTTGGAAGAATATGCAGGGAAATCGATTTCCCAATCGATTGGATGAGTTACAGGGACTTCTTTAATTTGACATAATCGATTTGCCAATCAATTTTATAATATGTGTTTCAAAATCTTTTAAGAAATCGATTTGGAAATCGATTGGCATTAAGTCAGAGGCTCAGCAAAACTGACAAAATCGATTTGGAAATCGATTGGCATTAAGTCAGGGGCTCAGTTATCCTGTCAATTGATTGCCCAATCGATTGAATTAAGCCCATAATTCAAATTTCACTAAAAACCTTCAGGAAATCGATTTGGAAATCGACTGGCTTAGTAGAAATTCTTATTTTGAGTTAGATAACAGATTGCTCATTGATTTATCAATGTCTTGGTTAGTTATGTATTACTTGAGGGATTGAGAACTTTATTTTGATTTCATTTTTAATTGGCAAGCATTATATGAACTTTTCGCATATGGAAAATCCTTTTAAGGTGCATGCTAAGTTGAAAGGTTATTTTGTGCATTTAAAAACTTAAATGTTATGTGTTAATTGTTAATTTCGGTTGGTGACCCTTTACAACTATTGTGGAAATCTGGGCTTTGCCCTCAGATGAGAGCCAGGACGATCCTACCGGTTCGTACCCTACAGATGGGAATGTAGATGGGAATGCTTGACTGGAGCTACGTTAGGAGGATCTTACGGGGCGCGTGGAGATCACTCAGGGTGTATAGTTTTTGGTAGAATGATCAGATTAGGTTGACATAGAGGGAACATATGTCTTTCTTTTGAATTGCGTTTATTTTAAATTGGAAGACTGTACCACTTTTTGATGTTTAAATATTTTGGAGTCATATTTCGAAAATTATTCCGCTGCTTGTAAATTATTTTGACTTAAATATTTATCCAAAGGTATTACCTTATTTATTTCTCTATTGTATTTTAATTTCTTTTGAAAAAAAAAATACACCCTCGCTTTGAAAAACGGGGTGTTACAAATCTTATCACTACAAATATTATTTTTATTTATTTATTAAAATGCCCATTTTTCCCACGTGCGCGCGCCAAGCAAACGTCATTAATGCAATTCTTCAAAATCCTTAGTACCTAAATGTTGGTGTAAGGGGTCAGTTCATCCCACAGCAAAGTCAAACCAAACAATAAGTTAACAACCATAAAATAAAAATATAAAATCTTTTTGTAATAAAAGGTTTGGAGAAATAATATTATTTTTTATAATTCGCAAGAGTGTATGAAAAGTTATAAAATATATATAAATAACTTCAATAATAACTCACTTTAGGAAAAAAATAACAATGACAGTAAACTGTATGCAAATTATGCATGCTACTAAATATATATGATCCGGATATAGCCAGCCACTAAGGCGTCCACAAAGATGCATATGATATGACAATGATAATGATGTTCAAAATGTACAAATCACTAGCCACTTAGGCAACCACAAAGAAACAAAATCATAACATAATTAATCAGCCACTTAGGCACCACAAAGAAAAACTATTCAAACCCATATCACCAACCACTAAGGCAACCACAAGGACAAATCATTCCAAATCAAATTTTTGTAAATTATACAAACATCAAATTTACATTATCATGGATGTTCATACTTAGAACTCAAAAACTTCAACTCATCAAATATGTACGTGAACAAATATCTCAAAATCACCCCTTTTTATTTTAATAATCCATAGGATTCGAATTTGACTACGTTTTATTGATAACAATTAAAACTCATATCACCAAGAACACAATAACAACATAATTTTCATTCATTTCACTATAAAGTTTTCAGCGTTCTAAAAGTGGACTATTCGTTAATGCATTCAATAATCAATTTTCTTATATCATTAAAATAAAAATATAAAGTTTTCATCAATTTCTTCAAGACACATATATTGTTCATAAAAGTCAGGTTTTAAATTTAAAATACTCAAAATTCAAGACTTAAAATCAAATAGATCATAGTAAACATATTATGAATCATAACATTATAAAAATTATAACTTCATGATTAAATACTCTAAAACACGTAAATTACTAAATATTTTCACTACAAACATATTTATCAAGGCATAATAATAAAAATATAACTCTAAAATTAATTTCATCAAGATAGAGGTATTACAAAAAAACAATCAAAGCATTATATTTATTTCTTTACGACGAAAATAAAATCAGTTTTTTTCTTTTAAGACATCCAGACATCATATCAATATCTTACAATTCGCTAATTTAATATCTAGCCTAACTCTGCATGGGGAAAAGTTCTTACCTCGAGTACTTTCCTTCCAAGTGACACTATATCGTCCTCGAAAATTTCAACAAGATGAAGGAACAAAAGTACAACCTCGATCCGAATGTGAGGGAATGTGAGGATGGTTGTTTGAGTGACTTAGAAAATATTTGAGATAAATGTAATGTTGGTAATGGTGTGTCCTATGAAGGAGAGGTGTATGTGACTAATAAAGGAGGTGTGTAATTGATCAGAGAGAAGAAATAATTCCCTTCATTGAATTTAATTGCCCACATGAATACGAAATTCAATTAGAATAATGTCATTCAATGACCAACCTTTAAGAATTAACTGGCATTCGTGTATTTATTCTTGTCAGTTAAACATTGAAATGGACAAGAGTAGTGTGGGTGATTCAATTTTGACTTGGTCAAAATTGACTTGATCATTGTTCACTCTAAGACATATATTTTTTTACGAGTTTTAATTAGTTAATAAAAAAAATCCCAATAATTAATTAATCAATATAAAAATACTTCATCAAATAATCAAACATCCAAAGAATAATTATTGTATTATCTTTGCACTAAAATAATCAAAAAGAATAAACAAAACTAAGGATTTTAATTTGATTAATTAAGATAAGGGTGTTACAGTGACGGTGGTAGGTTAAGAATACGCGAGGAGTGAGGGTTAGGCCTAAATTTCTAGGAGTTATGCAAAAATAGGTCCTTCATACATATTTTTAACAAAATAGGTCTTTGATACAATTTTTTTTCAAAAAAAAATTTGAATAATTTTAATGTTTATATGGGATTTTCTTTTACTTTTTTATAAACAAATATAATAATTATATTTTTGGGGACTTCTATATTAAATTTAAAAATTAATTTACTTTCATATCATCAAACTAAATCACCAATGGTTAAATAACATGTCAATTAGGTTGACTATATTTTAAATTTAATATCGTTAAATTTTTAATTAGATTTCAAAAGAACTCATGTTTGATCTTAAATTTTATATTTGCACTATAATAATTTTTAAGTAGAGTTTACAAATTAAAATTTTTCGAAAAAATAACAAAAATAAATTATCATATGCCAAAATTGAGTGAATAAATATTTGAATTAAATTCTAACTTTTTATTAAAAATGATTTTTAAAGAATTTTGATTATAATAATTAGATTATTAAAGTTCTTAAAAAAATGTATAATGATCACGACGTTTCACTAAGTTAAAAAAAACATCTTCAAGATCGGTAGTGCGGCTTTTTT
>JBBPBR010000005.1:41114359-41125322 GCA_037974775.1 Cicer pinnatifidum
AATAATTAGATTATTAAAATTCTTAAAAAAAAAATATATAATGATCACAATATTTCACTAAAATAAAAAATCATCTTCAAGATCGGTACTGTTGCTTTATTTTTAAAATTAATCTTTAATTCATTACTGTTTACATTGCATCAGAAAGAATAATTTCTTATTAAAATAAAACACATAATAAAGTAAAAGTATAAAACTTCTATAATTAATACACTTAAAAAATAGTATTTCTTAGTTCCTTAATAATTATCGCATTTGTTAGAAAAATTTATTCCAAATTAAATGTTATTTTTTTGTATTCAATTCAACTTTAATTTATTTTTATAAGGATAATATGGTAAAAAAAATTCTTTCATTTATTATAGATTTTTTTATTTATAGATCTAATACGACAACCATTTTAGAACGGAAGAGGAATCACCTTTATTGTGTATATGATCTTCCTTATTTATATAGAATATAATATAAAGTACCATATGATAATTCAAACAATTCAATCAGCCACAACATTCAAACAAAAGGCATAAGTCTTTGCATTACTACGACATGAATCCAAAAGACAACTACAAAACAAAACAAAGTTAACAAAATAAAGTCTTCGCATACTAGAAATTTGCTTTCGCGAGGTCCCACGCAAACTATGATATAGTAGAAATTGAAACAACAGTAAAAAATGGTTATGCACACCTTTTATAGAAAATCAATATGTGCATATAATATAATATAAGTTCTACTATACAATTAAAGATAAAATGTGTATGTTATTATGAATTTTATTATTAATAATATTTTTTTTTAATTTATCTACTTATATATTATTATAATAACTATTAAAATTAATTAAGAAAACAAAAGTATAATTTTGTAAAAATAAGAAAATTGATCTAGTTATATAGTTCCTATTTAGATACTAATTAATGTAGTGATTCTTTGTGATTGTCTTTCACATATGAAATGCATTTTTGTTACATATATAATTAAAAAGGAGAATGTATATAAAATATATTTAAGGTGGAACACACCCATCAAAGATATAATTGACATAGACAAAGATATTAATTACTTCACACAAATATATTGGTTTTTTTTCCCTATAGAGCATTTTGTTACACTTTTAAAAAGTTAGCATCAATTAAGAAAAAAACAAGAGAAAATATCAAGTTGTGATTAATAAGTTTATCTAGCAAGTTCAAACTCCTAATGGAGGCAAGGATGATAAGGATAGCCATCAATTGTAGTAGTTGAACATAGATTTCTAGCTAAATTCATACATTATTATCGAAATTAGAAATTCCTATCTCTAAGATTCATACATTATTATTGAAATTAGAAATTCCTATCTCTAAGATGTTTTTCTAATCATAGTTAAATTTCAATTGCTAATGTACACGCCATGGAATATTGTATTGAGATTAGGAATTTATAAGAAAATCAATTCAAATAATTGTGAAAGAATTTATGCTATTTGTTTGAAAGTACTATAGATATTCCGCTTATATATAAAGTCTTTACTATCATAATCATAATATACATGATGTATGTGTATAGTATATAAATATAAATATACTTAACTTTTTTTTATTTGTACGTACCGGCTATAATGATTGAATCACATTAATTATGCCCGTGTTTGGTTCTGTTACAATATTATCAAAGGCTGAACTTTTAGTTTGTAAATGGACATGATAAAAAAATTTCGTATATAACTCTTTCTTTGATTTTAATATAATAGTGTTGTTTTGTGTGACATTCTAAGCATAATACTTATTGATCAAGATAAAGAAAGATTTTGTGTGACATTCGAAGCAGAAAACATACCAAAATTTTAATTATATATAAATATATATATCTCGATATTTTATTACAAACTTTTGCTTGTGTATATTTTAGGACCGAGGAAGGATTCTTGACTATTTTGCGGACATAATTGTCAATTTTTTTTTACATTTCACAAAAATAAATATTAAATGCAACTCAAATAGGAAAATAAAGTCACCACTAATGTCGAACACCTATCAAAACAAATTTAATAACATTAACAATTTTAAAGACCAAAACAAAGCCATCATCAGAATAAAACAAATATTTTAATTTATATATACCATCCATATATAAGATATTTAATTTAGTAGCATAGTCTAGATTTAAATCTAAGTACAAGAGATTTAAAATCATACATTTTAAAGATTGCACTAACATATAACTATTGAGACAAAATCTCTTTAATGGTTTTAATGATAATAAAATTACTTAAATGATTATGATTGTGGTTAAGGATTAATATATGCTTTTGAGTGTATTCATATAAGAAAACAGGTTATTAATCATTAAGACAAAAAAGAGAAAAATCTGATTCTAATCTGGAGGATTGAAATTCATGAAGATGGCCTCACGAGAGGATGAAGCTTCAAATCTGCAGAATACTCATCCTCGCTGAAACAAATTGTTTAAATCATTAAATAAAGGCAAAACAGTATTAAAGACTGAATAAATAAAGCTTTTGAAGTAAAGAAGTCAGATGACAAAAGAAAGGTACGAGGAAGGATTACACTAGGATGTGTCTATGGTCAATATCTTGGAAAGCAACCCAACACCTTTGAAAGCAACCCATCATATCATGTGCAAAGGCTACAAGCAGGCCTATAGATCACTCTTGTATGAATTGAAAACAATATAAAGTCAATCTTCAAAAAGGCAACAACAAACAAGCTCGTACAAGCCTTGAAGAAAGGAAAAAGAAAAGGACATCACATGTCCACGTTTCCAGAAAATCTGCAACCTCGTACTAGAGGATGGACTGCATTTGTCCAAGGATAACTGGATGGCAGTTTCGTAATTATTAGGAAAGACCTTGGGCTTTTTGAATTGACTTTCCAACGGTCATAAAGAGCTTGGCACATGGAAGGAACTATTATAAGACTTCTATAAAAGACAACAAGCTCTTCATTACAAGACACACAACAACATTGCATTAAAAAAGGATCAAGTATCATAAAGCTTTCAAGAAGCAATATCCATCCTCTCTTCATACTTTCTACAATCCTACATAAGATCTTTGAAATATCATTTTAGATGGTATTTAAGAGAAGAGAAACTATCATACACATATCTATTTGTAATTTTCACGTGAGGTACACTTGGAAATAGTTGAAACTTGATTGTAAGCTTCGTGAGACTAAAGAATACACAAAGTGTAATCATCCTCTGTGAGAGGTTGATCAGTTTGAAAATTAGTGAAATATAACAAGTGTGTGAGGACTGGACGTAGTCTTTATTGGGTGAACCAATATAAAAGTTGTGTGTGTCATTCGTTACATTTATCTTTCTTTTGCTCAGCTCTGATTTAACATTTAAACAACCATCCTCGAGTTTCCATCCTCTCTGAGAAGATAGTATCTAAAACACGAGAACATTATTTTTAAAACCAAAATCCATATTCAACCCCCCTTCTAGTGATATTTAGCTACACCAATAATTATAAATAAATTTAAATTTGTAACATAATTAATAATATCATAAACTATTTAAACTATTTAGTTTGAAGATTTTTTGTTTTATCTAAAGTAAAAATTAATTTTTAGGCCTAAATTAGCCTTATATTCAGTGGCTTGACAATTGGATTATGCTGGTACCTTATACATTACCGCATGAAAGCAAAAAGTGATCTAATTGGTATGTGCAATATGATGTTAACAATGTTACATACTTGTGTATCTCGACCGATGCATATAATTGAGACTACCAATAATCCTATAAACAAAGAAAAACAGAAGCATATGGTTTTCTTAATGCCATTTTCATAGACACTATGCCTCGGTAATAATTATAAGGGTAGCTGGAATCAAATGATTCACTGCACATGCTTAATTAGATTACAATAGGCAATCTCTAGAACAATGTTGGTGTCATTGAAAATATTTATGTTTCATGTGAACCACACATGCAATATAGATTATTACACACTATTATTCAAAACTTCTTAATAATTTTAGAATAATAAAATAAAAAATCAATAATCAATTCTATATTGGTAAAATACATGTCAATCTACATTAATTAAGGTAACTCTAAACTAAAGTCCAATCATCTTAAGGTATCATTTCGTTTGAAGACTCAAACCATATAGTTTTTCTTTCTAAATGAAAACCATTAAATTGATTTAATAAGCAACAAAGATGGATCTAATAAGTAGTTTTCATTGAAGCTATATATTGTTTACTCAACGAACCATATATATTCATTTAAATTGTACAAATTCTATTGATGAATAATCATACAATTCAAAGTCATTAAAATAAAAAATATGAATCTACGAACAAATTCACAACATACAGATTAATAACACAACAAAAAAAAGTCTCCTAATGTGACATAGACAACAAATACGACAAAATTGAAGTATCTGAAATACTCATATCTCAGAAGCTATAACGTTGAAGATTTTAAAATGATTGATTGAATTTGCATTGACACTGAATCAAATCTTGATCTTTAAATATAAACCAAATGAACACCATAATGAGACGAGAAACAAAATGTCACACCAAGACGGAAAACAAAGCAATGTCGCACTCAGACGACTAAATCACAAACAAAACGAGAAAAATACTAAATATATGTGAAAACCACTTATTTAAATAAAATGAGAGAAAAATAGAGAAGTTATTTTAGGTCAAAAATGATCTTAAATTGACTCACTTCAGTAGATGAAAAAACAAAAGATGTTAAAAAGAAGAAGAGTTGGTGACTTTAAACTAGGTCTTTTGTGAATATTGAATGGAAGCTACATTGTTAGCATATGGATTGTTATAGTTAGTTGGTGTATATTTTTAGGCTTACTCTCACTACATAGGGGTGGGAATAGGCCAGGCCAGGCCAGGCTTTGAAAGGCCTGAGCCTGGCCTACGATTTATTTTTTCGGCCTAAGCCTGGCCTACGGCCTATCATAGGCTTTTTTTTCGGCCTAAGCCTGGCCTTTTTAATAGTTTGGCCTGACCCGGAAGCCTTTTTAAACGAATCCATTATTACTTCTTAAACAAATAAGGAACAACTACTAAGTGATTGACTAATTGAACAGTTACCGAATATAAAACGACTACCAAATATAGAACTGCTAGCGAATATGGAACACTACTGAATATGAAATGATTAGTAAGTGATTGCCTAATTGATATAATTTAAAATAGAAAACAATATTATTAATATAATAATAAAAAATAATATTAATAAATAATAAATATATATAGGCCGACCTGTTAGGCCTAACAGGCTCTTTTATAAGCCTGAGCCTGGCCTATTTAAATAAATAGACTTTAAAAACGGCTTGAGCCTAGCCTTTTTATTAAATAGGCCAGGCCAGGCCAGGCCATAAGTAGGCCAGGCCATAGGCCCCTACGGACGGCCTAGCCTATTCCCATCCCTATCAATACACCAAAAATAGGCTTTGAAATCATTTTTTTTATGCATTTAACAGCGCTTTTAAGCACTGTAATATGTAGTGCTGTTAAAAGATACGACAACCCTTTTGAAAATATAAAAAGTGTTGTCGAGCACATACTGACACCGGTCTGTCTTTATTTAAGTTAGATCACTTTTGGAGTAAGTTGACTTGAGGTTGTCAAAGTACTATGTGCGATTTAATATTTGAACATAAATAAGTTAGAATTAAATATATAGATAGTTTATATATGAAAATCAAATTTTAATGAAAATAATGTACAATTTCATGAATCGCAAAATATAGTACCCGCAGTCTATGTTGTTATCTTGACGATGACACTATAATATAATACATGTTTGCCAATATATAGTTATGCATTGATTATAAATGAAATTTTAAAGTTGTATAATTAAATTCTCTAATAAAAATTTAAAAAGGTTATAAGTAAAACAATATTTATTATTTCAAACCTTTATTGGAATTCATGTGATGTTTTTTGACTTATGTTTTGACACTATAACACCCCTTTAAGTGCAAAAAACTTGTAAAACACTATCAAATAAATATGATTATTTTGCAATGACCAAACACATATTATATATATATATATATATATATATATATATATATAATATGTGGTATTCTATGAGAAGATTTTTGAGTTGTAATTTGTTTTGGGTAGGTTGTTTTTAGTTATTTAGTTGTAACTATTTTTGTTTGTTACTCTAAAATTGTGAACAACTTGTATATAAGTCAAAGCAAACAAGTGCGACAAAAATAACATATAATGCTACAGTTTTAGAAAGTGCAGAGAAACTACAACACATAAGTGTAGAAAAATTTTGTAATCATTTTCATCACATTATAGTGATAATTCAAAATAGGATCCAGTCCCCAAGACGTATGAGTTCATATCTAAACTTAGTTAATAATTGTGTGTGTTCATTTGGTCATTTAAAGCTTTAATTATGTTAGTTAGTAAACGGAGAACGTTCTCCGTCTTACTTCTGGTCAATCTCCATTTCATTTTCAATCAATATGAATTTCTTTTACAGAAATCAAGAACATTCTTAGTTTAGTGACTGATTGATATCTGTTTTTAACAACATTTGGTATTAAGAGTACGAGTGTATTTGATTCAAAGATGACATAAAAAAAGTATGTACTTAAAAACTTTGATTGGAAAAATGATTTTGGATTATAGCGTCTCAAGATGAAAATGTTGTCGGTTCATCAAGGATTGGAACAAGTATTGGGAGGAGAGAAAGACATGGCATCCACACTAACTGAAAAAGAGAATAAGGATATCATGAACAAGGCTCATAGTGCTTTAATCTTGAGTATTGGAGACAAGGTTCTGAGGCAAGTATCAAAGGAGACCTCTGCAACAGGTATTTGGCTCAAATTAGATAATGTTATTATGTGTATTTTGAAACTTATGCTTGTGACAATATGCTTACTTTGAGAATTATGGTAGTGTAAGTTGTCCTTATTTTGAAACTTGTGGCAGTCAGGATGTGTATTTTAAAAACACTATTTATATAAAATTTCACTTTGTGTTGACAACGATGTTTTAATATGCTTATAATTTAATTTAAACATATATTAAAAAAATACAACAAACTGTAAAAAAAACAAAAAATAGATTTAAATCATTTTTTCATTACCCACGGACATGTCATGGATAAAATAATAATTATCAAATATAAAACAATATAATTTGTCATAGATGGTCCGTCGGTAATGATAATTGCGGCATGTTCGTCGATAATTATCTACGACATTATCCACATAACATCTATGAGTAAGTTTACCCACGGAGTCCTGGTAAGTTATACTACCCACGGATAATCCTTAAGTAAGTTTATCCTATTGCTTTTCTGTCGGTAAATATATTCCTACGAGCTATTTAGCTACGAACCCGTGTCGTGGGTAATCCGTGCGTAATTTTTAGTTACCTACAGACATGTCGTGGGTAAAGATAAAATATGTCGTAGATATATACAATTTTTCTTGTAGTGAGTCATATAGAAAAGAAGAAAATAGTGGCGAGGGATTGTTTTTCAAGGCCAAGGTATGGAAGAAGAATAAAAAACATAAGAATAAGTTCAAGAATAAAGAAAAGGACAAGTCTAAAATGAAATGTTTCATATGCAATAAAGAAGACCATTTCAAGAATGAATGCCTAGATTGGAAAGGAAAGAAATGATTAAATAGTGATGATGATTATGGAAATGCACATATAGCATCTAAGGATATGAAATCACATAAGTTCTTATGGAAAATTCAACTGAAATCATGGATGATGACTCGGTACTTGACTCAAGGTGCTCATTTCACATGACCTCAAATAGAGATTGGTTTCTGGACTACAAAGAAACCGATGGAGGCAAGGTGATTATGGGGATCAAATCAGCCTGCAAGGTAGTTGGAATTGGTTCAATCAAGTTGAACTTGAAAGAAGGAACCATGAAGATTTTGTCAAAGGTAAGACATGTTCTAGAATTAAAGAGGAACTTAATTTGTCTAAGAATCCTGGAAGAAGTTGGTTGTTCATACAAATTTGGAAAAAAGGCACTCTAAAAGTCATAAAACGATCATTGGTAATCATGAAGGGAACAAGGGATCATGGTATCTACCTTCTCAATATTCAATCAATGATAGGAATGGTAGCAGTAGTTGTACAAGCATTAAGCAAAGCCACCATGTGGAATCAAAGGTTGTGAAATGTAAGTCTAAAAGGAATGCAACTTCTAGGCAAGCAAGGCATGCTAGTTCTGGACAAAATTAATGATCTTGAATTTTGTGAGCATTGTATGTATGAAAAGATGCATAGGGTCAAGTTCTCTACAGGGAAACATTGCTCAAAAGGAATTGTGGAATATGTTCACAATGATCTATGAGAACCTACAAAGATTGCTTCACATGAAGGTAACAAGTACTTCATTATTTTTTTTATGATTATAGTAGAAAAGTATGGGTTTATTTGTTGAAAAGTAAGGATGAAGCATTCCAAACCTTTAAACACTAGAAATCTATGGTTGAAAACAAAACTGGCAAGAGGATTAAAACCTTAAGGACAAACAATGGTCTTGAATTTTGCAATGAGGGGTTAACTAGTTTTTGAAAAACTCATGGTGTGAACATGCATAGGATTGTAAGACACACACCTCATCAAATTGGCCTGACTGAAAGGATGAATAGAACCTTGCTTGAAAGTATGAGATGCATCTTGTCAAATGCAGGCATGCCTGCATAGTTTTGGGGGGAAACTGTCCATAAAGTTTGTTATTTGATAAATTTAAGTCCTTGAACTACAATTGAACTCAAAACTCATCATGATATATGGAGTGGACATGCTGTCAATTACAATCACCTAAAAGTGTTTGGATGTGTTTCATACTATGATGTAAATGAAGGGAAGCTAGCCCCTCGATCCAAGAAGGGTACTATGTTGGATAACCAAGTGGTGTAAATGATTATAGGATATGGTGTCCTAAAAGTAGGAAATGTATCATCAGTAGAGATGTTAAGTTTCACGAGGCTGGCCTATACAAATTCTTAACCAATGCTGCTAATAAAAATTCACATCAAACTGAAGCTGAGAGGTTTAATCTTGAGGTGGAGCTATACATTACATGTTGCTGAAGAGATCATACAAGAATATCCCAAGAACTACAATGAAGTTGTCAGGTATCAAGACAAAGACAAATGGATTTTAGCTATGACTCATGAGCTGAAATCACTAGAGAAGGAAAACACTTGGAAACTCATACCTAACCCAACCAACTCCTGAAGTGTAAGCAACAAGTGGATCTTCAAGAGGAAGAAGGGAATTCCAAGAGTTGAACTACCCAGGTTCAAGGCAAGGCTAGTAGCAAAAGGATTCACTCAAAGGGAAGGTGTAGACTATAATGAAATCTTTTCTCCAGTAGTCAAACATGCTTCTATAAGGAGAATTCTAGCCAAGGTAGCACACTTTGATATGGAGTTAGAACACATGGATGTCAAAATAACATTTTTCCATGGTGATTTGAATGAATAAGAGAGAACAAGGAAAACAAATAATTTCCCAATAGAGCTACATTGGAAAGGTTAAATAGATTCAGTATGACTGAATCAAAGGTAATCAACTCTCCAATAACAGCTCACTTGAAACTTTCTTCAGCCATGTCACCAAACACAAACTAGGAATCAGAAGACACGAAGAATAGACCTTATGTTATGGTCTGCTAAAGGCCATACATTTCTCATGATGTATGTCACTAGGAGGTTTATGGGAAATCCAGGAATGAGTTGTTTACAAGCAATTAAATGGATTCTAAGGTACCTAAAGAGAACTCAAAGCATGTGTTTAGAATATACCAGAAGTTCACAACCATCAAAACCAGTCCAATAATTTGTAGACTCTGATTTTGATGGAGATTTAGATAGAATGAGATCTCTAAGAAGATATGTGTTCACAATGTTTAACAACACAGTCAGCTGGAAAACTAATCTTCAACACATAGTGGCTTTATCGACAATAAAAGCATAATATGTTGTTCTTGCTGAAGTTGTGAAAGAAGGAATTTGGCTAGGAGAATTAATCACTAAACTTGGTGTTAAACAAAAGTTTGTTTGCATAGGTTGTGACAACCAAAGTGTCATTCATGTGAGTAAAAATCAAATGTATAATGGAAGAACCAAGCATATAGACACAAGTGAGAACCCAGCTAACATGAGATCAAGGATAAAATGGATCTAATTCGAAGATTCACAAGCTGAAGTTTCTCATTTGTTACCAAGGTGGAGATTTGAAATATGTGGTACTCAATGAGAAAATTTTTAAGGTGGAATTTGTTTTGGATAGTTAGTTTCAGCTAGGTTAGTTGTAACTACTTTTTTTTTTTTACTTTAAAATTGTAAATAACTTGTATATAAGCCAAAGCAAGCAAAGTTGGCAAAAATAACATAGAAAGTTGCAGTTTTAGAAAGTGTAGAAAAACTACAGCACATAAGTGCAGAAAAACTTTATAATCATTTTCATCTTATTATAGTGAAAATTCAAAGTCGGATCCAGTCACCCAGACGTAGGAGTTCCTCTTTGAACTGAATTAACCAATCTCCGTTTTATTTTCAATCAACATGCATTTCATTTACAGAAACCAAGAACATTCTTAATTTAGTGAATGATTGATCTCCGTCTTTAACAAAATATATATATATATATATATATATATATATATATATATATATATATATATATATATATATATATATATATATATATATATATATATTGATTCTGATTCATTTGTAACGCATCAATAGATGGACATTATTAATTATCAAATAAAATAAAGTTATATTGTATAAAAAAAATATCATAAATTAAAATTGGATAATATTAATTAAATTATCAATTGAAATGAATAATCATAAAATACAATGTTAAATTAATATGGAGAGAAAATAGTGGATTTATTAAACTTCAAAAAAATGAGAATTTTGGAAAATAAAATTAAAAACATATATAATTAT
>JBBPBR010000005.1:41125520-41138381 GCA_037974775.1 Cicer pinnatifidum
AACCAACGTGAGTAAATATATTTTTTTCTTAAATCAAGACGAGAGGAAATGGTTACTTAAGCAATTAACATGTTAGTAGCATACATAAAGTTAGTAATTTAACATTTATGATTTTTTTTTTAATTTAAATCTTATGATTCAATAGGAAGTTGAACTATAATAATCTAGAATTGGATTTTATATGTAAAATCATAATGAAGACTCTTTAGTTAAAATTTAAACTATCTTAAAACAATTTATCTTAAATTAAAATTCATTATTCTTTTGGATCTGATCACTTATATTATGAATTAGCAAAAAAAATTGTATCTTTCAATAAGTTATTTATTAAAACTTTCTTGAATAAATACTATATATATTTAATAAAGGTTTGATTGAAAATCATATTTAATAATTATAAATACCATTTAGTTTTTTTTTATAAAAAATAGTATTATTTATTAAAAACTTATTGAATATGTTTAAAGTTTAATCAAAGTAATTAAAGTAATATAGAATGCATATTTGTGATACATATAAATATGTGCATTGTGTGTATATATTTATATGTGTGTTTAATTCCTGTTGTTTTAGGTACTCCTAACATATATTTTTAGAGTTTCAATTCAAAATATCATCATGAAGCTAGGAATACATTTTTCTAACAATTGAGGTTTTATTTGTTCTCTTCAGCCTTGCCTACGGATCCGGTATATCTATCACTACTTATTATTCGCCCGATTCCTTTTAAATTATCGATATATTATCGATAAAACACTTCAAAAACACCACAACAAGAACTATAATTTCATACATATAGGTCTTGTCCAAGTTGGAACCAAACCCCTAACTAGGAAAGGATTAAACACTTCAATCCTATGTGTCTTAGGAGATGCAAGGTTCGTAGACTTTCAAGATTCAATAATAAGTACGATTGAATCTAGTTTATGTCAAGGACCAATTTGATTTGAATTTTATCCAAATTTTTCTTTATCCTTAAAAGACCCAAACATTTTAAAATCTCTCATGTGACAAATCAAAAATCATAATTACAAAATGATAACAGGATCTATTCCTGAAACAATTATTTGCAGAGTTCATTACAATGCTATGTTTTCGACCTTTACGGCAACAAAAATATTGAAAATAAAAAAAGTGAAACCCTACATTATACAAACTGATTTAACAAAAGCAAACACTATTATTCCAAAAACCATTCTTTGGAAAGATATAGATCTTTCTGAAGAATGAATTCTGGAAGGTGCTGTTAAACCACAGTCTCCTGAACAGTCAAAACCAAACAACAACTTGAGGGAAGTCATCCAATACAATGATGGAAGGGTAAAAATAAGTTTTTCAAGAACTTCCAATGCCAAGTATTCTGATGTTGGTTCCTCCAGACACCCTTGAGTAATACAATTACCTCATAAAACTGTTCAAAACCACATTTTTCGTGTTCTAGTATACCAAGTGCTTCTTTTCAAAACTTAGATTACTCTACAAATGTACCTCATCAAATCTATACAGTACCTCAAAATAATAATGAGAATAAACAAAACATTTCTCCACCAACTTCACCATTTTTTTTTGCAATAACTAAAAATGTTATTAATGAATTCAATATCATAGAAAAAGAATTTAAAGTTGATAAAACAATTCTCCACAATGATTTCTATGCCTCCAAAAGTATAGAAAAAAGAACATGGTTCTTCAAAAACTTTCTAAAACAATGAAAAGAAATTCAGAATGAATTTTATGAGTTCATTTTACAAAATATAACCCATATTTTATTTTTCTATTGGTTTGAAATTTATGCAACCCAAAACCAAATTTCTTACCCATTCAAACAAAATCGAAAGTCAGTAAATCCCATAACAACTAGAATCAAAACTTTAGAATGGAAAATGTCAAATGGTATAAAAATACAATATGAACATCCACCATTAAGAAAAATCAAAATAACACACTTAGAAAAGCCAATAGAAGCTGCACCTTTCAAAACCCAAGTGATATTTCAGAAAAAGATATTAGACATATCCTTCAACAAAATAATTTTACGAATGTCCATCTTAGCACAATTGCAAAAGAATTAACTAAGATAGAAGAACATTAGTAGATTACCGTCGTTTCCCCAACTGAGACAACATATTCCAAACTAAAAAACCCACTTTTTAAACCTTTTCAAATCTCAAAAACAAGCCAAAAATTGTTTAGACAAGGAAAATTAGAATTTACTCAAGCCTTACATGACCAACTTAGTAGGATAAAACATTCTTCTACCTATACACCATTGGTACCTAAAATTTACCTTAGAAAAAACAGTTACGACTTTAGAACAGGTTTCTGAAGATGAACAAGAAACATAAAACCTGTGCAAACTCCAATGGCAGAAGGGTCTACCTTTAGCCATGTTTACAGCACCAGACCTAGGTATTGAGAGCAGACCTAACGTCCTTTCTCAGTCTAAATTCAATGCCAGTACTTTCTATGAATGAAACATCGATGGCATGTCTGAATACAACATCCTATGTCTCCTTCAACAAATGACAATGGCATTAAATGCCTACAAAACCCAGGAAAATACACCTGACAAAGCAATAGTTGAACTCCTAATATATGGATTCTCAGGCCAGCTTAAAGGATGGTGGGATTACCATCTCACAACTAGTCAACACTTAGAAATTTTAAATGCAGTCCAAACCACAAAGCAAGGAATTCCCATCCATGATGAGATAGGAAACCTAATACCTGATGCAGTTGCAACACTAATTCACACAATTTCCTGCACTTCATAGGTGATCCATCTCACTTAAAAGATAAGAATGAATAACTCATTTCAAATCTCAGATGTAAAAAACTAACTGAATTTCAAAATTACACAAAGTTTCCAAACTAGAGTTATGCTTGGGAAAGACTCAAACCAACATTTCTGGAAGGAGAAATTCCTTGCAGAATTCCCAACCCTTTTAGGAGAAAAGGTTAGAAACAAAACTAAAGAAGTCTATGGGATGAAACAAATCCCATACAATCAATTACCTTATGGGGAATTGGTTAGTTTCATACAAAACAAGGGTTTAAAAATCTGCCATGATTTAAAACATCAGTGTTTGATGAATTAGGAACATTTGAATCCCCTAGCGATTTGGAATCTAGTCCAAAATCAATCAATGTTTAATCAAAAGATCAAGAATTAATTCTTGACGTAATAAAGCAAGTCGAAGATACAAAACTCCAAAAAGAAATAATAGGAAAGCTGTTAAATACTTTTGATTTAAAACAAAATCAGCCTTCCACATCCTCATCAAAATTGCTTCCAAAAACCACTTATGATTTTACAAACATATTAGGAACAAAAAGAAAATCCCATACCCCTATCACAATCCAATCTTTACAAGAAGAAATTAAAATTGTAAAACAAGAGTTAAGAACTCTTAAACTAAAACAGGAAGTTGATTCCAATATTATTCAAAATCTTCTTTCTCAAGTTCAAAATTGAATATCTTCTGACTAAGAAGGAGAAGAAGGAGAAAATGAAGATTATCCACTACCCTTAGAAAACAAAATTGAAAACCTAGAAGAAATCCCAGAAGATTTCTTGTTTGTTTTAAGTACAATAACAATAAGAAAATATTTAATCAAAATCAATTTAGTTTTTTTCCAAAGATTTCAAGTTTGAAACAATTGCCTTTTTTATACGGGAGGAAAACAAATTGCTTAAAAAGTATCAATGTACCAAACAAATTTCTGCAAAAATAAAATGAAAAACTTGTTGCTGCTAACAACTCAGACATGATTATAAAAAGTAAAACGGAAGCTTCCATTAAAAATGGTAATGTTTTAACCAAAACTCCTTTTGTCTTATTAGAAAATATAACTCATTATGTCATTTTAGGGACTCTTTTCATTAACATGATAACTCCCTATTCTTTCAATTATGATAGTATTTCCTCCAAAGCAAAAGAAACCAAAATCATTTTCACTTTTGTTAAAAAACCTAGAACAAATAATTTAAATCTTTTAAAAGCTTGTTTTGTTTATAAAAATGAATTGAATTGTCAAATTCAGGGAAGAGAAAAACATCTGTGTTTTTTAAAACAGGATGTTTCCTTTCTCAAGATTCAACAACTGTTATAAAATAATTTTATAAAACAAAAAATTTCTGAACTACAAAAGAAAATTGAAGATGAAATTTGTCAAGATATACCAAATGCCTTTTGGGATAGAAAACAACACATCCAAATGATAACGATTTTTATGATAAACAAATCCCAACTAAATCCAAGCCTATCCAAATGAATTATGAGCTCGAACAACATTGCAAAAAAGAAATTCAAGATTTGAAACAAAAACGTCTAATAACAAAATCCAGATCTTCCTAGAGTTGCGCAGGTTTTTATGTTAACAAAAATTCAGAAATAGAAAAAGGAATACCTTGGCTGGTAATTAATTACAAACCCTTAAACAAAGCTCTAGAATGAATTTGTTATCTAATTCTAAACAAAAAATATCATTTACAAAAATTATATTCTGCATTAGTATTTTCAAAATTCGATATGAAATCGGGTTTTTGACAAATACAAATTGATCCTAGAGATAGATACAAAACTTCTTTTACTGTTCCATTTGGACAATATGAATGGACTATAATGCCCTTCAAATTTAAAAATGCTCCTTCAGAATTCCAAAGAATTATGGATGACATTTTTAATCCATTTTCAAAATTTTGCATCGTATATAATGATGATGTTTCAATTTTTTCTGAAACAATCGAAGAACATTTTAAACACCTTAAAAATTTCTTTATGGTTGGTAAGAAAAATGGACTGGTTGTTTCAAAGTCAAAACTTTCCCTTTTCCAAACTAAAATCCGTTTTTTAGGACATTATATTTCTCAGGGTACCATAACCCCTATTGAACGGTCCTTATTATTTGCTGAAAATTTTCCTAACAAACTTCTTGACAAAACCCAATTACAAAGGTTTTTAGGAAGTCTTAAATATGTTTTAGATTTATGTCCAAACATCAATAGAATAGCAAAACCTGTCCATGATAGGTTAAGAAAAAACCCTGTCACAAGGTCAGACGAACACACTAGAATAGTACAAATAATTGAAAAACAAGTTAAAGAAATACCAAGTCTGCATCTAGCTGATCCATCATCCCAAAAAATTGTTGAAACAGATGCTTTAGATTTAGGATATGGGGGTATTCTAAAATAAAAAATAAATAACAAAGAATGCATTGTCCAGTTTACAACTGTACACTGGAATGATTGTCAATAGAATTATTCTACAATTAAAAGAGAAATTCTTTTAATTGTCATGTGCATTATAAAATTTCAAAGTGATTTACTCAATCAAATTTTTTTTGCTTCGAATTGATTGCAAAAAGATGTCCAAAACATTGCATTAAAATAGATTTTCGCCAAATGGCAAACAATCCTTAGTATTTTTTATTTTGAAATTGAATTTTGTAAAGGAGACCAAAACTCAATTCCGAATTTTCCAACCAGAGAATTTCTCCAAAATAGGACTTGAGAGATCCCCAGAAAATCCAAATAATAGAAGTCTAGAAGGACCAACTACATGAAAATCCAAAGAATAGAAGTCTAGAAGGACCAACTACAAGAAAATCCAAAACCCATTTCATCTGCAAAACCTATCAAATCTTGGGCCCAAACCTTCGAAGAGGATGAAGTCCAAACCCAAATTCAAAAATGGCTTGATAGCCAACATGTTTCACAGCCTCAAAACATTGAAGCACTAGAAGCTTCAATGGCAAAAGAAAAGCTTTGTTTCCAAAAAATCACAAAGCTCCAAATGCTCTAAAAGGAGATTGAATGTGTCTCAAAGGAACTGCCATTTCTTCAAAATCCAGAGAAGGGAGAGTCTTCATCTTCAAAAACCCATTCTCAAAACATTCAAAATATTCTTTCAAAACTTTCAGAAGAGGAATCGTCCTGTAAAACCATTTCAAAACTCCCACACAAGGAATTTTCAGAAATGATTTTAAAACAAAATGAATCTCGGGTTTCCTTAACTAATTTTAAACCAAAATCTTAGTATTTTGTTAAAACATCATTTCAAAACATTTGGACAATAGAGGACCATTTTTGTAATAAAAGTCCTCAATTAGTCGTTTCAAAGATTTTCCCATAAGGCTGGTTTTTCAAACCATGAATTTATCAAAACCCCAACCTTACTACAAATCTATTCTTCAATTAATAGGATCTGTAACAATTCAAGATTACCCAAAAGAAGGCCCAGTGGCCTATTCAACAACAAAAATCCACAAAATAATCCCACCTTCAGAATGGATATTAAACCTCCATACCCCAAAACCATTCCCACTTAATTTCAAAGCCACAATAAACCATTGTAAGACTTTCAATTACTAGGACTACCAACAGGCCTGGAATAATGTTTTCCTCATCCAAAACTAGAAACATAGTCATACTTGGCTATTTTCCTTTAATATAACCATGGATCCTTCAAAAATCCCCCAATGGTTTGCCCATTGGTGGAAACTATACGGCTCTATTCCACATATCTTAAAACCAGAAGTCTATGAAAGCTTCCAACTATAGAAAGCACACTACAAACCCCCAGACAAAGAATGCATTTTTCATCCTTTAATACTCTTCTCTTCAAAATTCTTCTTACCATGGGTTTTAGCCTGGTATTTTGAAATTGATCAAAATGACTCCCAAACAATCCTCGTCAGAAGGTTCCAAATCAGATGGTGGAAAAAATTATCTATTCCAACAAGTATAAAAAAACCAGTTGTATCCACATGAATCCAAAAGCTGGGATTGCAGAAACCTCACGCAATGCAAACTAAATTCTTGGCTCTAAAATCATTTGCACAAACTCAGTTAGCAGCCGCAAAAACTGAAGATGAATACTTTGAGATCATGGCCCAGCTTCTCAAGAGCAAGGTCCAACCGTTAAAAGCTTCCTCAAGTACTAATTCTGAAAGCAACACTAATTTGGGAGATGATTATGAAGACGGCTATTTTAGTCTCTTCACCCCTATCAAATAATCAAGACATTGGTTCGAATATTTTAGGCCCAATTCAAAATTTGTATCCAAAAAAATTGTTTAGTCCTTCATGTATTGCGCCTACCCCAATTTTGGTTGTGGACTTAAAAAAAATTAAAAAAAAAATAACACAAAAAACGACAAAAGGAATATTCTTCTGAATTGACATCAGAAAAAAAAAAAAAAAAAGCAAAAGCTAAAGTTGTCTAACACTTGTCTGCCACTTCTTTTTACCACTACCACCAAAAGCAACAGTAGAAGGAATCTCATCATTTCCTCCACTACACAAGTCAGCAAATGAATGATTTCTTTCGTATATAAGGAAGGCTCCCCTTCACTTCCAAGGCAGAGAGTTTTAGCACGGAGAAAAACACAGAGAGTTAGAAATCTTGAGTGTCTCCAATATTTCAAAAACTTGTAATATTTTCTTTTAAGTATTCCAAAATCATTGTAAGTGTTAATCATGTATTAATCTTATTCATGTTTTAATATCTTGCATTATTAGAACCCTTACATTATTTTTGCATATTAAGTATGCTCTGCACTTGCAGCTCAGGCTGATCTTGTGCATCAGAAACTCTGTTGATTTTTCATTTATTATGAGCTTTGCCTACTTTCAATTAGTTTTTCAAACTGTTTTCTTATTAACAACAAAATTCGGTATTTTTCTTGACGAAACACCATTATTTTCACATAATTCTTTATGGATTATGTTTTGCTTTATTGAGTTATTCTCTGTTTCATCTCTTTAGTATATCAACACGTTGATACTCACCCTTTATGGATTATGTTTTGCTTTATAGAAATGAATCTCACAATGACACGTTCATTTCACATGACCTCAAATAGAGATTGGTTTCTTGACTACAAAGAAACTAATGGAGGCAAGATGATTATGGGGATCAATTTAGCCTATAAGGTAGTTGGAATTGGTTCAATCAAGTTGAATCGGGAAGATGGAACCACGAAGATTTTGTCAAAGGTAAGACATGTTCAAGAGCTAAAGAGGAACCTAATTTGTCTAGGAATGCTGGAAAAAGTCGGCTGTTCATACAAAGATGGAACAAGGCACTCTAAAAGTCATAAAAGGATCATTGGTAATCATGAAGGAAACAACGGATCATGGTATCTACCTTCTCAATTGTCAATCAGTGACAAGAATGGCAGTAGCAGTTGCCTAAACATCAAGCAAAGCCACCATGTGGCATCAAAGGTTGTCACATGTAAATCTAAAAGGAATGCAAGTTTTAGACAGGAAAGGCATGCTACGTGGGGACAAAATTAGTGATCTTGAATTTTGTGAGCATTGTATTTATGGAAAGATGCATAGGGTCAAGTTCTCTATAGGGAAATATTGCTCAAAAGGAATTGTTGAATATGTTTATAGTGATCTATGAGGCCCTACAAAGATTGCTTCACATGAAGGTAACAAGTACTTCATTATATTTCTTGATGATTATAGTAGAAAAGTATGGATTTATTTGTTGAAAAGTAAGGATGAAGCATTCTAAACTTTTAAAGACTGGAAATCTATAGTTGAAAAAAGAACGGGTAAGAGGATTAAGATCTTAAGGACAAACCATGGTCTTCAATTTTGCAATGAGGGGTTCACTAGTTTTTGCAAAAATCATTGTGTGAAAATGCATAGGATTGTAAGACACACACCTCAGCAAATTGGTCTGGCTGAAAAGAATGAGATGAATCTTGTTAAATGCAGGCATGCTTGCTCAGTTTTGGGGGGAAATTGTCCATAAAGTTTGCTATTTGATAAATTTAAGTCCTTCAACTGCAATTGAACTCAAAACTCATCAAGAAATATGGAGTGGACATTCTGTCAATTACAATCACCTAAAACTGTTTGGATGTGTTGCATACTATGATGTAAATGAAGGGAAGCTAGCATCTCGATCCAAGAAAGGATACTCTGTTGGATATCCAAGTGATGTAAAAGCTTATTGGATATGGTGTCTTGGAAGTAGGAAATGTATCATCAGTAGAGATGTTAAGTTTCATGAGGCTAACCTATCCAACTCCTTAACCAATGCTACTAATAAAAATTCACATCACACTGAAGCTGAGAGGTTTGATCTTGAGATGGAGCAAGCTGCATAAAAGGAGAAAGATCAAAAGGAGAAAGATCTGTAGAAAACAATAACATTCTTGGTTTCACAGAAAAGGAGAAAGATCAACAGAAATCAAGAATATTCTCGATTTCAGAACAAGAGCAGGTTCAACAAGACAAGATTTGATGCAAACCTAGTAGAATATGTTGTATTTACTGAAGAGGAATTAGATTATTATAACCTTATCAGGGACAAAGAAATAATGACATCAAAAAACACTTAAAGATATGGTTATGCAGACATGATCAGCTATACATTACATGCTGCTGAAGAGATCATACAAGAAGATTCCAAGAACTACAACGAAGTTGTTAGGTATCAAGACAAAGACAAATGGATTTTAACTATGACCGAGGAGCTGAAATTATTGGAGAAGAAAAACATTTGGAAACTCATACCTAACCCAGGCAACTCGAGAATTGTAAGCAACAAGTGGATCTTCAAGAGGAAGAAGGGGAATCCCAAGAGTTGAACCACCCATGTTCACGGGAAGGCTAGTAGCAAAAGGATTCACTCAAAGGGAAGGTGTAGACTATAATGAAATATTTTCTCCAGTAGTCAAGCATTCATCTATAAGAATAATTCTAGCCATGGTAGCATACTATGATATGGAGTTAGAACAGATGGATGTCAAAATAATATTTTTTTCAGGGTGATCTCAATGAAACAATCTTAATGCAACAACCAAATGGCTTTAGGACTCAAGGAAAATAGGATTAGGTATGTTTGTTAAAGAGATCACTCTGTGGCCTAAAGCAATCACCAAGACAATGCTCAGTCAATGTTATGCTAGAAGTAATTTTGATAGTGGTGTGTATTATAAACAAGTATCATAAGTCGCATACATATACTTGCTGCTATATGTTGATGACATGATAATAGTATTTAAAAGTATGAAAGAAATAGAAAAATTGAAGGGCCAACTGAAGAAAAAATTCAAGATGAAGGACTTGGGGCCATCCAAGAGGATCATAGGAATGGAAATCATTGGAATTAGAGATCAACGAAAACTGATAATTTCTCCAGATAGTTGCATTGGAAAGGTTCTAAATAGGTTCAATATGAGTGAATCAAAGGCAATCAGCTCTCCACTAGCAGCTCACTTCAAGCTTTCTTCAGCCATGTTACCAAACAAAAACCAGGAATCAGAAGACATTAAAAATATAACTTATGTCATGGTATGCTCAAGGCCAGACATTTCTCACGCTGTAAGTGTCACAAGAAGGTTTATGGGAAATCTAGGAATAAGCCATTGGCAAGCAATCAAATGGATTCTAAGGTAACTAAAGAGAACGCAAAGCATGTGTTTAGAATACACTAGAAGTTTAGAACCATCAAAACCAGTCCGATGATTTGTAGACTCAGATTTTGCTGGAGATTTAGATAGAGTGAGATCTCTAACAAGATATGTGTTCACAATGTTCAACAAGAAGGTCACAAGAAGGTTTATGGGAAATCTAGGAATAAGCCATTGGCAAGCAATCAAATGGATTCTAAGGTACCTAAAGAGAACGCAAAGCATGTGTTTAGAATACACTAGAAGTTTAGAACCATCAAAACCAGTCCGATGATTTGTAGACTCAGATTTTGCTGGAGATTTAGATAGAGTGAGATCTCTAACAAGATATGTGTTCACAATGTTCAACAACACAGTCAGTTGGAAAGCTAATCTTCAACACATAGTGGTTTTATCAACAACAGAAGCATAATATGTTGCTCTTGTTGAAGTTGTGAAAGAATGAATTTGGTTAAGAGAATTGGTCACTATATTTGGTGATAAACAACAGTCTGTTTGCATACATTGTGACAGCATAAGTGTCATTCATTTGAGTAAAAATCAAATGTATCATGAAAGAACCAAGCATATAGGCATTAGGCTTCATTTCATTAGGATTGTCATTGAAATGAGTGAGATAAATGTGGCAAAGGTGCACCAAGTGACAACCCAGTTGACATGTTTACAACACCTGTCACACTTAGCTAGTTTAGGCATTGTTTGATTTTGTTTAATATCATTTCCAGAAATTAAGATCAAGGATCAAGTGGATCTGATTCGAAAAATCACAAGCTGAAGTTTCTCATTTGGTACCAAGGTGGAAATTTGTAATATGTGGTACTCAATGAGAAGATTTTTAAGGTGTAATCTATTTTGCTTAGTTTGTTTTCAGTTAGTTAGTTGTAACTACTTTTGTTTGTTACTCCAAAATTGTAAGCAACTTGTAAATAAGCCAAAGAAAGCAAAGTTGGCAAAAATAACATAAAATCTGCAGTTTAAGAAAGTCGGATCCAGTCGCCCAGAGTAGGAGTTCCTCTCATTATACTGATAATTCAAAGTCGGATCCAGTCGTCCAGAGTAGGAGTTCCTCTTTGAACCGGATTAACAATTGTGTGTATTAATTTTATCATTTAAAGCTTTAATTCTGTTAGTAAACAAACGAAGAATGTTCTCCATTTTACGTCTGATCAAATGGAAATTACTAATTATCAAATAAAATAAAGCTGTATTTATATAAAAAGAATAATCATAAAATACTAATTAAATTACAAATTATCAATTTATTATCAATTGTAATTATCAATTGAAATGAATAATGGTAAACTACAATGTTAAATTAATATGGAGAGAAAATAGTGGATTTATTAAACTTCAAAAAAATGAGAATTTTGATTGGAAAATAAAATTAAAAACATATATAATTATATCACCACTTTACGACTCGTAAATAAAAACAAATTATCTAATAATTTATTGTTTTGCAAATGATTTATCTATTAAATTTAACTAAAGCTATGTTGAATTATTCTAGAATGTTAAGAAGTGCAAAATGCATCAAAGAAAAAAAAAATCCCTTTTGTTCATGTTCTATTTAAAATTAAAATATTACAAATTACTAATTTAAAATCTAAAACATACATAAAATAAATATCTATATTTATGTCATATATATATAAATATATATTATAAAAAAATATAATCATAAATAAATTCATAATTATGTCAGATATATATATATTATTTTAAAAAAAAATATTATAAGTAAGGTAATCTAAATATGGTAATTTCTAGGTCTCTCTTTCATATTCATTTTCAAATTCTTGTCAAATTAAATTATGTTTGTTAATATTTTGTTATTTTCTTGAAATAAATAATAATAATAATAATAGTAATAAAAATATATACAACTATTTTAAACATTGATATATACAAAATTATTTTTAAATTTAATATAATGAGTCTCGTTGCTTCTATTTGTCTGCAACCTTCAAAGTCTTCAAAGTATTCTGCTTGTTTTTTTTAATCTAAAAATAATTGAACCATCCACTTCTTTTGTCAACACATAATTACAAAATATTACACATGGAAAAAAATAGTAATATATTAGCAACAAAAACCAAATATATCATAAATTACATTGACACAATTAAAATGCATTACAACATAATAATTTTATTAATTATATAACTTATCGAATGTGGGTATGCATATTATTGCATCTTTATCTATTAAGCAACGTGCCCTCCAGCGTTATCGGAAATGTTACCTCATGAGCTTCTCGCCCCCCGTTCCCTCATGGAAATATGGCGAGTTTTTGCCTTCCGTGGAATTCGAGTCCGGTACCTAGGGGATAACTACCACCTCATCACAATCCCACTACCAATTGAGCCTGTAACACCCCGGCCATTCGACGTTACCGGAAATGTTACCTCACGAGTTTCT
>JBBPBR010000005.1:41153864-41172856 GCA_037974775.1 Cicer pinnatifidum
ATATATATATATAGATAGATAGATAGATAGATATATATAAATTATAAAATATGTTTTAAATTATATATTATAAATAGTTAATAATTAATTTATATTGGTTTGTTATTGCATATTTATTTACTTTAATTGGTGATTGGTCGCTGCATTGACAAAGAAGATGTGAACCTGTTAACCTGTTTGGATTCGTGGTGGTCGTAAAGATTGTTATGCCTAGTGAAAGCTTCAATTAAGGTATGGGGTGAGAGTGAGTTCGAATGCGTGAGTATAAATTAAGTGAGATGAACGGGAATACCGTATTTCCCACAATTCATTCGGGGCACGCTACGAATGGCAGAAGCCTTTTGAGTAAAAATTGACTAATGAGCAAACTTGAATCTTGTGAGGTTAAAATATGAATTAGAAACTTTTATAGGATGTTGTTTGATTTGATTTTTGAAGATCGTGTGATAGTTGAATTATTGTAGAATGGTGTATTTGATGCATTTTGTGCTTTGCTTATATCTATCCTTGATATTGATATATGATATAAAATGTGATGAATTGTAATTATTTGCCTTGCAATTGATGTGGTGTGTGTGAATGATCTATTATTATTATTATTATTATTATTATTATTATTATTATTATTATTATTATTATTATTATTATTATTATTATTATTATTATTATTATTATTATTATTATTATTATTATTATTACTATTATATGTGAGTGAAGACCCTTTATTGTTTGAGCTGACGTATTATGATGATAAATTCTGAATGTAATGTATGACTATGGAAATCTGCAATGATGATATCATGAAATGCATATTGTGTTTAATTGAATAGTGACAAATTTGACCCGTTCCAATGATGGTTCTCTTAATGGAGTAAGTAACCTAGGCCAACGAGGGGAGAAAGTAATTGTTGATAATTTTTGAAGTGGAGATTATTTGGTCATCATATAGGTAGGGCCTGACAAGCCTAGTGATTATGGGGAAGTACAACTGAATGAGCCTGATCGTGGCGGTCTGCTGTTCAGCCTTAGGGCAAGATTGTTAGACCTTGGAGGTATTCGGGTGGGGAATTCCTAAGTGACTTAGAGGTAGCACTCCAAATGTCGGGAGCTACCATGCAACACACGTTTACCTCGACTGTAGCGTATATGTGTCTCGGGTTGAGTTGAGGGGATCTTTGAGGACAGGGCCAATTTAAATTGTTCGTCCACCGGGAAGGTGGCATAGTATCATGGCCTCCTAACCAAGTACTTCAGAGTTAGAATGGTACCAAAGAAAGAGGAGGAGTCTAGAGTATAAGAGCATGCATAACATTACTTGATTTGTGTAGCTACTTACTTGATGTTGTGGATTGTATCAATGTTTTACCTTGATTATTCTTGTTGGTTGTGATTTGATATGATACGGTGTTTAATATATTTTACGTGTTCTTCTCAATTATTTTATACTATTACATGTTTTCGAAGCTCACCCCTCGTTGCTTGTGTTTGGCGCTTGCGAGAGCGCAGTCATTTCAAGTTATCGGTTGGTGATCCACGCTCTGATAGGTGATACGGGGTGGGAGTAATTTGCTGCATTTTATTGAGTTATGAACTAATTTAGATTTTTGTTAATTCAATCGATCAATTTTTTTATTTTTATCTTTTATTCAAATTTAGAAATTAATTGTCTCTAAGTTTAGAACATGTTTTATGTCAAAAGTTTTATTTAATAAACCTCAACTATATTCGATATAAAACGAATTTTTATTGAAAATTTTTATGCAAGCATTTTGTGTAAGTGTGAGTGTGACATTCTTGAACCTTATAAATTAAAATAAATTTCGTATAATTTATTTTGGAACCGCTGCAAATCTCTTTCAAAACTAACACATTTCACTTTCTATTTTAATTTGGGTTTAGGGTGTCACATATACCAGTTGCATCCTTGTCATACACTTCATACATTTCATATGGAAATAATTTCATACAAATATTATTTCATACATTTCATTAAGAAATAATTTCAAATGCATAGCCTTATAAATTGAAGAGCAAATATTTATTATATATAGAACATTATAAACCAATAATCTTCGATCATATCATAGATAATAAAAATAAGAAATACAAAACGATGTTTACCTACAACCCTTGTTTTTAAGACATTATTTTTGTTATTCACTCAACACAATAGCATTAGAGAATCTTGGGTGTTGTTTGAGTTAAATCTGATATCATATCAGTGATTTTAGTTAAAATGGATTAAAAAAAAATTCAATAAGAAGAAGGTTCTCAAAGTAGCAATTACGAATAGATAAAGTTTCTGAAAATTGTAAAAATAGGAAGATACTGATTCAGATTTATGAAAGTAGCAATTATGGCCAGTTTCTCATTATCAAGAATTTCCCAGGCAGTAACTTAACACAATGTTGGAGACTCCATAAATGAGTTCTTGTGTACAAGTTATGTTTAAACATTTATTGTTAACATGTTGCCGCATTTCTTTCACTGAATGCAATCCAAGCAATCCTCGATCTCTACAAGCTTGACGAAGCTCTGCTTCTTAAAGAGACTCCACACCTTCTTCTTTAATTAGTTTATCATCATTCTTGATCCTGCCAAAGCCAAAAATTTCAAATCTATATTTTCAAAATAACAATGATACAAAAAGGTAAGTGAGAAGGCAAACATTCAAAGATTGGTGTAACATGTATAAGATATGTATTATGTATAATGCTTGGAAAAAATCCTGATCTACACCAAATAAAAAAATGAATCTGACACACAGCGTTAAATGAAACTTCCCTAAAATCTTCTAACCTATAAGAGCCAATGATTATATACAAACACCAAAATCAGATCCATGTATTAACACATATTTACCAAGTGAGACCTGTTTATCCATTTTAAAAACCAAAAGACATATTAGCATAATCATAATGGAGATCCAAAATATAAGATTCATAATGGAAGAGCACAGTTAGTTGAACATAACCAACAGTAGAAGTACCAACCTACTAATGTTATCCAAAGTGAACTCATGGTTAAATAATTTGGAAAGTCCTAATATCTCATCATTTGAAACTCAAGCATCTATTCTATCATGTTCCATCAACAAACTAAATACTAACATAATATACAATATTTCCCATAAGATGACAAATGAAATATAAAATAGCTATATTACGGATAACATGATTGACCTTGTTCATAAATTCATCAAGTTCTTCTATTGTCACTTCATTTCTCCACTTCGTGAATTCTAAATCTCCTTCGCCATTTCTTTCACATTATCTTGAAGAAACATATCATATTTTATTCTTGCATTTAGCCTTCTTTTCAATGCCTCCTACAAGTTAAGCCTTCCAAAAATTGAGTGACAATAAAGCACACCAGCAATAAGGCAGGTAATGTTTGATGAGTACATTAATAATTACCGGTTCTTTCATTTTATCCTGGAAAGTGGAAGGCAGCATGTTGGGGCGCACTCCCCAAGTCTTCAACAGCCTCATCACACTCCTCTGGCGAAGCTTCCTTCTTCAGTTTATTATCAAACAAATGCAATCATATATTCTTTATGGTGATATGTTTCCTGGCAACTAGTTATATCATTTTGTTAGTAAAGTTGTTCATATTAACTTTTCCTATTACCATTGTAGAGGCATGAAAAAATTCCTATTTCCTATAACCATTATTTCAAAAGCCAAGCCAACTTAAATATAATGAACGAAAACAACAAACACAGAGCCAACTTTGATGTAACCCACCATTCAATATCATACCCACCATTATCAACAACAACAAACACATAGCACTATGGTGTTAATTTTAGTGTTACATACAAATGGGACGTCGTCGTTGATGGAGAAGTGTTGCATTGTGCCATCCCCAGAGATGTAGAAAGCAGCCCCGCGCCTAAGAGAGGAAGTAGTGTTGCGATTGAAGATGACGATGGAGTTAGTGGAAACGAAGGAATGCCAGAAAATTCAAGATGAAGAGATGTCACTAATGAGGAGGAACCTGAGATGGAGGGTGGTCGCGAATGGGGAGGAACCTGAGATGGAGGATGGAAGGTTAGGTTGCGATTTTGGGGAAAATGAAAATGAAAGAAGTTCTGTCAATTTGAGCGTTGAGGGTTTATGAGGAAACTGAAACACATTTGAGAATTGGGAGATTTAAAAGTGGGATGAAAAAACGACGACACTTGGTAAAAACTGTCGCAGAACCCGTCGCAATTTGGGATAAGGGCAGTTTTCCTACAACCGCCGCAACCTAAGTGTCGCAATTTTTTAAATTTCTTGTAGTGTCTAGCCGAGACATATCTTGATATGACCATGCAAAGACATCCACATAATCAAATAAAATTTTAATCAACTTTTCTCGTTCATTTTCTTTCATAGACATACCAATTTTAATGTCTTTCGTATCACATTCAGTCCCTAAATTGATCACCTCAACAGGTTCTTGATACAATTGGATTATCTTAGCTTCATGTTCCATAAGTCTTTCTAGTTCTAGAGGAGGCTCACAATCATCTTCACAATCCTCATCAACATGATTAATTGGGATTTCAAAATTACAAGAATGGGTTCTAGCGCTGTTATTGTCAACATATTCATTTTCGACTTTGTATTGTTTAAATTAAGAAGAAAACGAAAAAAAAAGAAAATATGAATAAAGCTTACCAAAAAAAGAAACAAAAGTAGTTGGAGAATTCAAAATGAATTTATTGATAATAAGTACGAAATTGAAATACATGCGCCCTAATTAGTGGATTTATAACCTTGGGCAGAGCAAAAAGATTTAAAATACATAATTACTTTGAACATGAATTAACAAATACGGGAAACTCGATGATCTTCCTATTGTTGAGAATGTTGTTTGGAGGACAAGGGTACACCAATTTGAGAGTATCATCATGAACATTATCTTCTTCCACAACAGCCACATGATCAATATATATTATTTCGGCGCTTTGAAAGGTTTGGTGAATGTCAAAAATAAGAATCTTTTGTGGATTTGGCACCCGATTTTCCCAACGAGGCATCATGCTTTTTCTTTTTTTCCTTCACAACATTCTCTTGATCAACTTTGGTAGGTATATATCTCAAACCGTACCTATCCTTCTTTTTTGGTATTTTTATCAATTTCCCAAATGTAACAGAAGCTCCTCCTTCCAACATTGATTTTGTAGACTTCAATGATGTGGTAGATAGTTTTGGTTCCTTTAAGCAAAATCCTTCATCCATGAAGACATCATTGATGATTTCTAATGCTTGGAAGGAAGTCTTTATGGCTTCCTCTGTATCTTCAATGTAGCCCGTAGAAGATAGATGACTCACTAGCATATCTTCTTCCCCATATATTATAACCAGCTCATTATTCACTATAAACTTTAGCTTTTGATGGAGAGTGGATGTCACTGTTCCAGCAGCGTGAATCCAAGGTCTCCCTAAAAGGCAACTATATGTCGGCTTAATATCCATCACTTAGAAGGTTATTCCAAAGTTATAGGGTCCGATTTGAATCGACATGTCAATCTCACTGACAACTTGTCTTCTGGATCCATCAAATGTTTTCACCACCATAGCACTCGGCTTCAAGCAAGCTCCATCAACAAATAGTTTTAATAGTGTTGATTTCGGCATGACATTTAACGATGAACCGTTATCAACTAGCGCTTGCGCAAGAATACGATGAACCATGACAGAGATGTGTAGTGCTTTATTATGCTATATTCCCTTAGCTGGTAATTCATCATCGCTAAAACTCAAGCTGCTACTGGCGGTGATATTACTAACAACTCCATCAAACTGGTCGACAATGATATCATGAGTAACATGGGTCTCGTTTAAAACTTTCATAAGTGCCCTTCTATGCGCTTTAGAGTTTAATAACAAAGAAAGAACATATATCTTGGAAGGGGTTTGATTTAGTTGATCTACCACCTTATACTCACTTTGCTTTATAAACTTTAAAAATTCGTTAGCTTTTTCTATAGACACTGTCGTTTTGCAAGTATCTGGTCCTTTTATGACATGATACACAACTTCTTTCCCTTTTTTTTCATGACCTTTCTTTTTCCTAAGTTGTTCAGGAACGTATATTCGACCACTCCAGGTCATCCCACCAATCCTTAAAATATTGATGACATCAGTACCTTGAGGTTTAAAGTTATCACCTGATTGATGATTGACTAAATGGGATGTGACTTCATAACTCCATGGTACCGCCTTGTTATTTTCATAAGGAAAAGAGCTTGGTGTTTGAACAATCAATGCATTTTTCCGATTATGAGTTGGCATAGATTTCTCTTTTCTATAGAGGATTTCCAATGGTCTTGGAAAAGATCTATTATTTTCCATGCATAGCTATATGGTCGATACGTGATCATCTTTTGTATATTGGTCTATCTCTTCTTCAATGAGATTGACAACGGTATCTTCGTGACCCGACAAAGGATTATTCCCTACGTTGGGACTGTCTTCCTTGAAGGTAAGCTATTTTGCATTAATCAGTTCTTGCACTTTAGATTTTAGGGCTTGACATTCTTCGATGGAATGCTCCACGGCTCCTGTATGGTATTCACATTTGACTTTGGGTTATACCATTTTGGGAATGGTGGTTCTGGAGGTTTCATTGGCTTAGGACTACCATTGAATTCTGGAGTAAGTGAGGCAACAATTGGATGTATGTCACGGGAATCGGGTCAAAACGAGTTAATTTCTTTTCTCGGTTAATTGGTGGTTTGTAGTGATTTGGGATTGGATTTTGGTTCCATTGGTTTTTTTGGGAAAATGTGACAGGTGGTGGTTGGACCAAGGGTGGTTGATAAAAAGGTGGCCTTGAAGGGTGATATTGGGGGTATGGGCTTGTAAGGTCGCAGCCACATATGGATATTTAATGTAGGGAATTTGGGGTGTTGGGGGCTGAAAATTTGGAGGTCGATAAGAATTCATAGCTGGAGAATAAGAGACCCTTGGGTTTGCCATTACAGTATTAGCATCCCCTTCTTTCTTTTTTGTGAATGTTGTCTGGGGTCTTTTCATGCGACTTGCTACACATACAATCTGGAACGCCCCAAATTTTTGATTCAAATATTACTTAAAAATATTTATTTTCTTTTAGAAACAACAATAATTTTTTTTTTCTTATGAATAATTCATCATGTAAAAATTTGAAGACGCGTTAGAAAATGACTTGATATATTTTTTTTTTTGAAGATAATGCAATTTGATAAAATATTATTCATTTATTTATTTGCAAAATTAATATTCCAATTGTTAGATCAATATTTATTTATGCTCCAAAATAGATTAAATTCTCTTTAAATGAAATTCAAAAGAAACAATGTTGACTGAAATTAAGGACATTCAATAGGAATAAAATCTCACTTCCACATTTTTATCAAAAGTTAATAATGACGAATAAATAACTTTACAATGTACCACAAAACTTTTAGTAATATAAAACATTATTTTTAAATAAAAGTCCCATTTTCCCACGCGCGTGCACCAACCAAACATCATTCATGCAACTCAACTCTTTGAGATCATTAGTACCTAAATGTTGGTGTAAGGGGTCAGTTCATCCCACAACAAAATTAAATCAAATAATAAAATAACAATCATAAAATATGAATATAAAATCCTTTTGTAATAAAAGATTTAAATAAATTGATTATCTAATAGTTCTCAAAGATATATCAAAAGTCATAAAATGTATCTAAATAGGTAACAACCGTATAGCAAATAGTTAAATCAAAATAAAAATAACACTAAAATGTATATAAGTTATGCATGCTCCTAAACATATATGATCCGGATATAACCAGCCACATAGGCGTCCACACAGAAGTCACCCATACCAATGGGGAAAATTAAACCAGCCACACAGGCGTCCACAAAGATGCATATGATATGTCATGAAATGATAATGATGCTCAAAATGTACAAGTCACCACCCACTTAAATATTCACACACATCATCAGCCACTTAGGCAATTCACAAAGATAACAATAATTAAAACACAATTCACCAACCACTTAGGCAACCACAAAGACAACAAATATTTAAAACACAAATCACCAGCCACCTAGGCAACCACAAAGATAATTACATTTAAAACACAGATCACCAGCCACTTAGGCAACCACAAAGACAAGATATTTTAGATTGAACTTTTTTTTTTAATCACATAAGACATTAAATTTATATTCTCATGGATGTTCATAGTTATAACTCAATAACTTCAACACATCAAATATGCACGTGAACAAATATCTCAAAAATCACCATTTTCATTTTAATAATTCTTAAGATTCGATTTGACTACATGTTATTGATAACCATTAAAACTCATATCACCAAGAATACAATAGCAACATAAATTTCGTTCCTTTCACTATAAAGTTTTCAGCATTCTAAAAATAGACTATTCATTAATGCATACAATAATCAATTTTCTCATATTATTAAATTTAAAAAAATATAAAATTCTCATCAATTTCCTCAAGACACATATATTGTTCATAAAAGTCAAATTTTGAATTTAAAATACTCAAAGGTCAACAAATAAAATCAAATACATCATAATAAACATATTACTAATTACATCTTTATAAAAATTATAACTTTATAATTATATACTCCAAACACGTAAAACACTAAACATTTTCACTACAAACATATTTATCAAGGAATAATAATAAAATATAACTCTATAATTAAGTTCATCAAGATAGATGCATTACTCAAAAGAGACAATCAAAACATTATAGTTAATTTCTTTACGATAAAAATAAAATCAACCTTTTTCTTTTAAGACATCCAGACATCATATCAATATCCTACGAACTGCTAATTTAATATCTAGCCTAACTCTGCATGGGGAAAAGCCCTTACCTTAGACGCTTTCCTTCCATGCAACACTATATATACCGCGAAAAACCTCATAAAGATGAAGGAACAAAAGCTTAGAGCTTCCACAAAAAGAGAGGTAATATGTGGGTGGTTGTTTGAGTGACTTAAAAAAATATTTGAGATAAACAAAAAATAATGTTGGCAATGTAGAGTGAAGCTGATTAGAGAAAGAGAATAGTTTTTCTCATTTAAATTAATTGCACACATCAATAAGGTATTCAATTGAAATAATATCATTTAATGACCAACCGTTATGAATTAATTGGCATTCATGTACTTACTCTTGTTACACATTTGAGTGGATGTGAATTAGAAAACACACGGTTCTATGATTAAATGCTATTAAAATAAAATATAGTGTGAACGATTAAATTTTTGACTAAAATTGACTTGGTCATTGTTCACTTTAAAAAATACTCCTATTAGTTTTAATTAATTACTAACAAAACCCCAACAACTAATTAATTAATTAATATAAATGTACTTCATCAAATAATTAAAATTAAAGGAACAATTACTTTATTATTGTCACACTAAATTAATTAAATAAAATATACAAATAAAATTAAGGATTTTCACTAACTCTATTATCTCTAAAATGAGTACTTATTTGGTCGTAAATAAAATTAACAAACCATATAAATTTTATAAATTCCAATTTAATTTAATAATTCAACTAATATTTTATCAACTAAAATAAATCAAGCAACACAAAAATACCACTCACACATAACAAAATAAAACAAACATATCTAAAACATCAATTTCATAATTATCAAAACTAATTAAATAAGAAGATGCAGAATAGTCTATTTAGAAGATAATCACATCATAAATCATTCTCATTCTCATGTAATTGTCACGCCAAAATAATTAAATAAAAATAAAAGTTATAATTATTCAGGTAAAATAGAGAGTGGTAACTTTTAATTTATTTTCTTTACATATAGAATAAATTATTAATTAAATAATAAATTACGAAAATTACTAAAAGATACATATATATGAAATTACTTGCCAAAGTCTGTGTAGCTTCTAGGATTCGATCAACCTTATCCTTCAGTTGGTTAACATCCACTCTTATCACTTCTTGGTTTTGCTCGAGTTCATCCATGATCTTAGAGTTTGCTCGAGTCCGATAAGGGTGTCGGGGAAACAACTTTTTTGATTTTTTTTGTTTTTTTTTTTTAAATAAATAAATAAAATTTCTATGAGTATGCATTAAAATATGAATGAAAATGAAATCAATTAGTTAATTATGATAGTTGGATGTTGGGGAATCATAAGCCTTTTGTAATTTTTTTTAACAAGAACAAATTATTAGTGAAGAAAATATGGGGATCGGAAATCAAAATAACAAATCCTTCATTGATGAGAAATAAAAGTACATCACATTTAAATTAAAAACTACATTGACTATGGGATTTCAATCTTCTCTTTTAATAGGACAACCAATCTTCTTCTCCAATTCTTCAACCAAATTTTTGCAATATTCAACGAACTTGTAGACTTTGACTGGAGTATTCAACGGATGCATTACCGCATCAATCTCTTTTAGATGCTTTAGAATTTTTATTATTGCTTGATTAGCTAGCATTGCCAATTTTGAAAAGCAGTCTTTCCAATGTCTTCCAGCTATTTGTAGATCTCTTTATTCTTCAATTGACCTAGAAACATCATAAAACAATCATTCCAATATATGGTTCCGTCGTTTAGGTCACTATAGATCTTTTCTTGGTAATCAATGTAATTCTTCAACTCACTAGAAGTCTCCATTTCTGTTCTTAGTGTGTCTTGATGTTTTGAGAATAATTCTTCAATTTCTTATTTGTGTTGCCTCTCATTCCTTACTTGACTCTCGTACTCAGCTACTACTTCTTTCATTTGTTTCTTTAAATCTTCAAACTCCTTTTTTATGTTCTTCTCAGAGCTTGTGGATCTTTTCCACTACTGCTTCCACATATAGGCCTTTTCGATAGTTGCATTATTTTCTTGCTTTCGCATATCTAACTCTTCATTTGCACCTCTCAAACAATATTTTATGTCAAGTTTATTTTCTTTTTCAATTTTCAACCTCTTGTTGCTTCTTTCAATAAACTGACTTTTACATTGTTTTCTGATCGTAAGTTCTCATTCTCTTGGGAGATTTTTTCTAACTTCGCTTGTAGTTCTTTTTTATCCTCTTCGGATTTTAACAATGATGTTTTGAGTTCTTCTATTTCTTCATTGGTAACAAGGGTAGGTTTAGGTATTTCCTGATCACTCGAGGGTGTACTGTGGAAAGGCAACTTGATTTCTTGGACTCTATTGATAGGGTTCTTTTGTGCTGCAAATTTTGCATCCAAGTACTTTTCCTTTTCTAATGATCATTTCCCAAGCTCGACTTATCCTTCATAACATTGGTGGGTCTACTATACCCGTATTGTGCAAAATAAAAGCCTCCAACGACTTATCATCTGGTTTTTCCAACATAGGATAGTCAAGTGGTCTCAAAGCTACCGTCGGATTGTAACTAATACATCCTTTGGTTCCCATGAGAGGTACATATGGGAATTCTCCACATTGACATATTACTTCCTCCACCCCTTGTTCTCTATGATACCATGAAATTGTGTCCCCAGTAAGGCTAGCTATACTCTGAGCCCACTCACAATTATTTTTAATTCCAACATGATACTTTTTCTTGAACATATGAGACATGAACCAGGTATACAAGACTGGAACACAACACAAAATTGTTCCCCCTTTCTTTTCATGTCTCATATGTAGAGAGTATTATACGTCAACAAGAATCGCGAGAACTGGATTTTGTTTATATTTGTTAAAAGCTAAGAAGACATTGATGGAAGTAAAATCTACAAAATAATCAAGGTTTGGTAATAAAACAATACCATAGATAATCAGAGCCAAAACATCTATAAAAGTACTCCATTATTTTTTAACAGCTAAATCCTGGCACTTTTGCTCAAGATATTTCCTTAAAAAACCATGAATGGCTCATTTTTCCTCTTTTGTACTTGCCAACTCTCTTATGTCGATTTTCAACACCTCAAAAATTGCGCCCAAACTCAACGGTTGCCTGGTATATCGATAAGGATTTCCTTTCTCAATGAAGTAATCCAATTTTCGTTCAAATTCCTCTAATGTCGGGACCAACTAAAATTCTTGAAAGGTGAAACATCTTAAGAGAGGGTCGTAATACTGAGCCAATGCCGTGAGGGACCCTGTTTGCACATTCACTTCCTAGAGATTTAGGATCTTACCATATTTGCGAAAGAAACTCTCACGTTGTATAGTTTTCATTTGATTGCTAATGTCTCTTAAACTTTTCAAATCAGGTTGCTTGAAATTTAAAAGTAAAGTTTTTCTTTTTTCTGATCCCATTGTCCACTTTAATTTAACATGCGTTAAGGTTCTTATGATTCCCCAACAATTCTGAAAATTGATGCAAAATGTCAATTCATTTTTCAAAAGAAACAATGTCATGAGATATGAATGCAATTATGTAGAATAACTGTTGTGAATATATAACATTTTGAATGAATGTATAAGGTAGTTTTTTTGCTTATATGGATATTCTTATTATGAAAGGGTCTATTGGCTTATGTAGTGAAACTCTCACAAGGGTGGCTCTATAGTTCTAAACACGATTTCTAGAGCCAGTAATTCTATTTTGGAATATTGTCAACAACAATAGATAAACTATTTGGAGTGACAATACCCTCAACAAGATCAAATTCTATGTGAGATTTTCATGTTAACCAAACAAGATGTACATCCACAAGGCTACCACTACACAACCTTGAAGCTAAACTTAAGTTTTGTTCAAATACGGGTATAATGTTCCACTCATAAGTGTGTGTCTCAATAAAAGTGTAGAGTGTAGAATAAGTATGATTCAATAATTCCATAAAGTAATAAAACATGTATATAGAATAAATGAATAAATAAATAAAAATGATCTACAAGCTTAAAAAATATTATAATGTCAACTAATACTTCTTAAGAAATAATAAAAACATAAAATAAAAGAAAATGAAAAACAAACAAAAATAGAAAAAAGCTAAAAATAATGCACAATTAATTTATTAGGCTTGACTCTCTAAAATGTCCCTAGTAGAATCGTCAGCTGTCGCGGCCTAAAATTTCAAGTGTTTCTCGAATTCAATGGAGTAGCCAACAAAATTTATTTTAAAATAGGGAAAATATTGGGAAACCCTTAAAAATAGAAAGAAAAAAAATGGTCTTTGAAATCAAATTTTTGAGTTTGGGAGTCGATTATGCGTAGGGAAAGTATTAGCACCCTAGTGCCCTACGACATCCGTTAAAATACGGTTACCTATAATTAATTGTGCAAGATTAATATTAACTTAAGTATATTTATTTCTCCTTATAGTTAAATATGAATAACAATTATTACTAATTTTTTTAATATAATTTTAGAATAAATGTGTGCTTAAGAAATAAAAGATGAAAATAAAATAAAATTTATTGATGCGCTTGACAAAAATGTGATCTTGCTCCTACCTATCTCCTAATCTGATAGAGAAATCAAAACTACGTAGTTCTTAGGTAGAAAATGCGGATATGTTGATTCTTTTTCTATAAAGAAAATTGATTTTGTTAAATTTTTTTAAAAAAATGTTTTGACGAGAAAAGAAAATGTTTGTTTGACTTCAAATATTACTTTTTTTTATGCGAGTTTTAGGACTATCAATTTGTACAGTCCGTGACTCAAAAACTCAGAATAAAAAGATGTCTCATCTAGTTAATCCTTTTAAGAATGTTTTATATTTTTTTATTTTAAAATTGAGTTTTATAACCACCAAGTAGTACAACTTGTGTCTCAATAACTCAAATATTAAAAAAAGATTATATGTAATTAATCAAATTTAAAAAAGTTGATTTTAGATTAATTCATTAAATAAATAAAGAGATTTTTAGAGCTATCAAATTGTACCACTTGTGTCTTAACAACTCAAAGATTAAAAAAGATGTCACATCTAATTAATTTTTAATATAATATTTATTTGCATTTTTTATGATGAAATTGATATTTAGTTATGAAGGAAATTAAACCTTTTTTAAAATAAAAAATAAATAAATAAGTAAAATGAATAGATTTAAAATGGACTCAATTTGAACAAATTTTTGTTTGTTTTTATTAGAACATGGGCCCAACTTTAAAAAAAGGTTAAAAAACATAATAGATACCTTAAGTCACAAACTAAACAAAACCCTTAATCACAAAGTTTTAAATCGAAAATTTGCATTTTTATATCTATAAAAAAAAAAAGTAATTATAATGTAAAAAGAGAAAGAAAAAAAAATTACCTTAACTCTTCTTCTTCTTCTGTTTGTTTTTATTTACTATTACTATGTTTTCTTCTACTTCATTTTAGATATATTTTTTGTTAATGTTTATCTCCAATCCCTTATGAAATTTAAAGAAGATGTAATTATGCAGTTCTTTTATTTGTTTAGTTGCTTTCTTTGTATGTGGCTCTGTTTGAGTTTGAGCTTTTCAATTCTTTGCTTGATGTTTATTTTCTTTTGATCATCACCTGCATTATTTCTACACATCTGATGCATTCATGGTTTTACCTTATGTTTGTTTTCATATGTTCATTTGTTGAGCTTTCATTTGCAGCTTTAATTTGTCCTTTAGTTTTTTTTAAACTCAAAAGTTTGTCTCCTTGCTATCTATAATGTGTACAATGGATGACTTATAAAAATTATCTTTTTATATTTCTAATTAGTTACCACAGGTACAAATGTATCAATCAACATGACTTGTGCATCAATAGTAGTCATCATCAACAAAGCAAGGTTTGGCAATGAGAAAGGGCAGCAACAAAACAGAGGCAAAACTGGAACAACTAGCTTGATTTGATTTAGTTTGATTTAATTTTTATTGTAATTTAATTTGGCTTAATTTTTAATTTGTAATTTGATTTGGTTTTAAAACTTTAATTAGATTTGGCATTGTAAATTGATGAGACATAATGAACATACTCATTATAATTTGATTTTTAGCTATATTGTTTTTATTTTATATTTTATATATATTTTCCTTTTTTGTATTAATAATTATGAAGATACAAATCTCAAAATTTGATATATTATAATAAAAATGGATATTATTACTTTTTGAATTTTTCTAATAAGTTGGACAAAATTGTGGTTTTACACAATTCAAAGAGGCAAAGACAGCAAAACAAGTATGGAAGAGCTCGGGAATTCAGAGACACAAAGAAAGAGATGAATAATAAGTTCCTTTTTTAATTTAGAATTTTAATCTCAACCATATATTTTGATTTAATGATTAATTTTGATTACTCTCACTCTGATATAAAATTAATTTTCTTACTTGAAAATGGATGAGACATTTTTGTTGTTGTTGTTGAAGATAGTTGTTGTTTTTAACATAATGTAATTTTCTTTTAGACAAACCAATAATGTTGTAAATGATGGTGGGGTCGAAGTAGATGAAAAAGTAAATGGTTTAAGAGAAATAATATATTAGAAACACATAAATAGTGTTTTTTTAAAATAGAGATTTATAATCTCAATCATTTATTTTGATCTAAGTGTAAAACACATGTTTTTGATGAAGACAAAGACAAAATAATGTGATCAAAGTTGCAAACTAAAACAGAAGTCAAATAATCGAAGTCAACTATGGTCACACATATTAGAAGATATATAATGTTAAGGTACATGATGCAACCTAATATTCTTATATTTCAAATGCACATGAGAACCTTTCGTTTTAGCATATGCATCAAAAACATTTTCAAAGTATCAAAAATGCATAAACAATATTTGAAAATTTGGCAAAATACAATGTTGTATTCGAATACATTATGTTTTAGCCGAATAAAAATTATAAGTAAGTAGCTAAAACTGAACATCTGAATATGACTACGAGATGGTGTAGCTTAATACAAGTGCTAAGTCAGTAACAAAAACTGAATATATGTATTCAACTACGAGATGGTGTAGTAAAAAACAAGTGATAAGTCAATAGCTAAGACTGCACATTTGTATTTGACTACAACTTGGTGTAGTCGAATACAACAACAAATCAGTGGCAAAATTCACCTAGTTGTATTCGAATACAAGGTTTCGTATTCGAATACGATGTTCAAAATTCAAATAAAAACTGAACGTTACATATATGTATTCGACTACACACATGTTGCAGCCGAATACAACTGAAAACAATGCAATTTTTCAATTCTGAAATGGTTCTTGATCATTTCACTTGTTCATCAAACCTCTAGGAATGATGACCACTGATTTGAAGTAATGTCTATGGAGTATAAATATCCTATAACTTCAGTTTAAACGTAATCAATCCCACTACCAAACTTTGAACAATTTTCTAAAATATTCTCAAAGTTGTTTTTCATATTTCAAGTACTTGCACTATGTAACACCCCGATCCTCCAACGTTACCAGCGATATTACCTCATTTTCTAAAATATTCTCAAAGTTATTTTTCATATCTCAAAGTTGTCTTTGATAGGTAAATGATTCTGGAACAAATGTCACGTTAACAATGACACCTTTAAGAGAACCCACCTGTTCCATGTCTAAAAGAAGGAAGGGAACACCCCAATAGACTAAAACTTGGATAAAACATTGTATGCCTTATTTACCACACAGTCTCCATCGTGACCAGGATTGCATCTCTACTTGTCTGACATGTGATCATGCAAAACAATATTAACAAACAACAAAAGACATTCTTCTACCAACTCCTTTTTCCACTAAAAAAATATCCCTTCATCTTAGCCAATTAAAAACCACCTCGTTGACCCGTTCTCAATCACTTTCGCAACCTTAATATTTTTATTGGAAGTCAAACTAAATAATAACTAAACTTATCTCTCAAAAGAACTCTATCCACCTAAGGCTCTAACCAAAGCAACATATTGTCCACGTTCCCTACTACTTTAACTACAGTATCAGCAAACTAACGACTACCTCCCTTTCTCCTCATCTCCAACAAAGAGAAAATTACATTTGACCACATTTAAGCTTTCCTAGCCCCATTGCCCACATTCGTATTGACACTATAGTACTTACAACACAACCCCTTAAACCACAAACCCTCTATATAGTTCCCCAACCTCCAACATCACTTACCTAAAAGAGCTTAAAAGCTTTCTAGTTGTGAACCCTCAAGCCCCATTCTCCCTACTTATAAAAACTTTATCCCATTTAATCCAATGAATTTTCCTCGCTTCCTCATAACCTTTTTATAAAAACGATATATAAATATATTTAATAGTGGAAATGGTACATGTTGGAGCGTTGAAGAAAGAAAATATATCAATAGCACGAAAAAGACAGAATTAGGGAGAACAAGGCGACCCCCATAAAAATGTTATAGTTTATCCATGAAGACAAACAAACACGAATACAATCAATCATAGGCATTTAAAATGCCAAACTCCTCAAATGATACCCAAAAAAATGAAATAGTGTGTGACCCACTTTACAGTGAGTAAATCCACCGCATCTAGTAACCACAATTTAAGAGCATTAACTCCCATGAGGAGACTCTTGTGGAAGTTAACCTTTAAGCTGGACATTAACATGGAAAGCAAAAGGGTGGATTTGATAGCACACATATTTCCCTAACTCTTGGACCCCATAATCAAATTATCATCAACAAATTGTAAATGGGAGACATGATAGTCATCATTAGAACCCACTCCATAACCACAAAACAACTCAGTCGGGATTGAAGCACTCATCAAAGAGTTGAGGCTTGAACAACTAACAGAAACAAAAATGGAGACACCATATCACCTTGGTGATGCCCTCAAAATAAAGTAAATTCATTTGTAGGTGATTGATTAACTAACAGTGAAGCATTTGTTGAAGTAATTCTATTTTGGAATATTGTCAACAACAATAGATAAACAATTTGGAGTGACAATACCCTCAACAAGATCAAATTCTAGGTGAGATTTTCATGTTAACCAAACAAGATGTACATCCACAAGGCTACCACTACACAACTTTGAAGCTAAACTTAAGTTTTGTTCAAATACGGGTATAATGTTCCACTCATAAGTGTGTGTCTCAATAAAAGTGTAGAGTGTAGAATAAGTATGATTCAATAATTCCATAATGTAATAAAACATGTATACATAATAAATAAATAAATAAATAAATAAAAATGATCTACAAGCTTAAAAAATATTATAATGTCAACTAATACTTCTTAAGAAATAATAAAAACATAAAATAAAAGAAAATGAAAAACAAACAAAAATAGAAAAAAGCTAAAAATAATGCACAATTAATTTATTAGGCTTGACTCTCTAAAATGTCCCTAGTAGAATCGTCAGCTGTCGCGACCTAAAATTTCAAGTGTTTCTCGAATTCAATGGAGTCGCAAAAAAAATTTATTTTAAAATAGGGAAAATATTGGGAAACCCTTAAAAATAGAAAGAAAAAAAAAATGGTCTTTGAAATCAAATTTTTGAGTTTGGGAGTCGATTATGCGTAGGGAAAGTATTAGCACCCTAGTGCCCTACAACATCCGTTAAAATACGGTTACCTATAATTAATTGTGCAAGATTAATATTAACTTAAGTATATTTATTTCTCCTTATTGTTAAATATGAATAACAATTATTACTAATTTTTTTAATATAATTTTAGAATAAATGTGTGCTTAAGAAATAAAAGATGAAAATAAAATAAAATTTATTGATGCGCTTGACAAAAATGTGATCTTGCTCCTACCTATCTCCTAATCCGATAGAGAAATCAAAACTACGTAGTTCTTAGGTAGAAAATGCGGATATGTTGATTCTTTTTCTATAAAGAAAATTGATTTTGTTAAATTTTTTTAAAAAAATGTTTTGACGAGAAAAGAAAATGTTTGTTTGACTTCAAATATTACTTTTTTTTATGCGAGTTTTAGGACTATCAATTTGTACAGTCCGTGACTCAAAAACTCAGAATAAAAAGATGTCTCATCTAGTTAATCCTTTTAAGAATGTTTTATATTTTTTTATTTTAAAATTGAGTTTTATAACCACCAAGTAGTACAACTTGTGTCTCAA
>JBBPBR010000005.1:41208032-41244065 GCA_037974775.1 Cicer pinnatifidum
AACAACTTCTGTTACTCGCAATTAAAATATCATTCTAATAAAACAAATAAATTTAGACTACGCTAAGATTATAATTCAACATTAATATTTTTTTAATATAAAAAATGTTAAATAGTCAATCATATTTTTAAATTTTTACATCTTATTTTTGGGTTTGTATTTTACATTTTATTTCATGAAATAAATACAAGTACCATTATATGTTGAAAAATAAATTAACAATCAAAAAACAATGAGTCAAACAATTATCCTATATAATAGATTATCATACGAATTTTACAAAATATTTTAAAAATTAAATTAGATGATTGTGAAAAACATGATTTTCTCTCATTTTAATTTTCCTAATCATATTCAATTATTAAATTCCAACAATAATACTGTTGCGGAGACTTCAAAATTCGCAATACTTAGGTCTCGACCAAACTCTAAATTAGCAGATCCTTTCAATGAAACCAAATGGTTAAGACAAACAAAAAATTGAAAACATTGTATAAGTGAATTTACCTCTTGCTCTAATTCATAAAATGTGTTGGTAAGAACTCAATCAGCTTGACGAGTCTTTAAAAAAGTAGCAAGGACCAGTTCCATATTTATACAAAAAAGATGTCAAATCACAAGGTTCAAGCTTATTCTAACAAAGGTAAATCCGACCATCCCTTAAAAGCATGAAAATGTATGTTATTAACAGAACAAGCTTGAGTGAGAAAAACAGCAACATGTAGTTCAGATTTCTTACTCTACTTAGATAAATCTTTCAGAGAAACCTGACAAGCCGATGACATGTTGCATCAACGAAATAGCTACATATATTCCAAGGCGATAATTGCTACTTCATTAACAGGTGCCAATGCAATGAGAGGTGGCTCCATAAACAAAAGAACCACCGTATTTGGTAACAAGTTTGAGTCCTTTTCCACCAGTTCTTGGTGATGTTTCATTCAACTAAAGAATTGGACTAGTTAGAAAGCCATATGCCATGCCTGTGAAAGCTGCTCCAAAATATGACCTACAAGTAAAGATTTATACTTTACAATTTGATTCACATTTTGGAATATATATAACTTTTTCCTTAAGAATACATTTCTTCCATCTCATTACTATCAGCTTTCATGTATGCTTTTGACATGCTAAGCTTATGAGTTGAAGTTTCTATCATATTGTGCTGTGTTATATCAAATAAGCTACTTTCTCTAAATAATGTAAACCATACATACCATTCATCAATTGGACCAATGTTGCATAATATGAAACCAAGACCTGTGATAACTATCGCCTTTCGGAATAGATTCTCATAATCATCATTTGCAATAACATCTTTATTTTGAATTAGGTACAAGAGCCAAGCACCAATTATTGCAAATGCAGGTCCCTGAGTACAAATTCATGTTAGACACAGAAAGTTGAAGACAAAACTATTAGAGAAAGGAGGTATTTCTAATAGAAAACTCTCAATTTGCTTGATGTTTAATGTCAAGTACAAGTAGGTATTTATAGGTACAAATAGAAAACTCTAGACACATTTCTAGGAGCTTCCTAATTAATACCGTATTCTAGGAGCTTCCTAATTAATACCGCATTCTAGGAGCTTCCTAATTAATAGTGACTTCTAGGAGCTTCCTAATTAATAGTGACTTCTAGGAGCTTCCTAATTAATAGTGACTTCTAGGAGCTTCCCACAATTAAAACACTTCTAGATTCTTACATGGAATTCTACATGGTTCTAGAATTATCTAATTTTCAAATTAGTAATAACATTGCTCCCCCTTAATTTGAAATTTTCTTCTTCATTCCAAGTCTTGCTCTTAGCCTTTGAAAGTCTTCAAATTTTAACGGCTTTGTAAAAATGTCTGCAACTTGATCTTGAGTCTTCACATATTTAAGCTCAACTTCTTTCTTGGCAATGTATTCTCTAATGAAATGGTACCTTGTGTCTATGTGCTTGCTACGATCATGAAACACTGGATTCTTTGCAAGTGCTTGTGCCGACTTGTTGTCTATATAAATATCAGTAGCTTCCTTTTGTGGTATATGAAGTTCCTCCAATAATCTCCTTAGCCAAATAGCATGACAAGTGCAAGATGTTGCTGCTACATACTCAGACTCACATGTTGAAAGTGTGACAATAAGTTGCTTCTTTGAGCTCCATGAAAAAGCACAGTCTCCCATAAAAAATATAAAGCCACTAGTACTCTTTCTATCATCAATATCTCCCGCAAAGTCACTATCACAAAATCCAAAAAATTTAAAATCATTAGAAGAAGAGTAAAATAGTCCATAATCAAGCGTACCTTTAAGGTAGCGAAGTATCCTCTTAGTGACTTTCATGTGTGTAGTAGTAGGAGCTTCCATGAAACGGCTCACTACTCCAACCGCATATAGAATGTCAGGTCTTGTACATGTTAAGCATCTTAGGCTTCCAACGAGGCTTTTGAAAAAAGAAGAGTCCTCCTTTTGTCCATCTTCAAACTTTGACAACTTCAATCCGCTCTCCATTGGTGTGTTCACCGGATTGCAATCAAACATTTTAAATTTCTTCAAAACTTCCTTTGCATAGTATGACATGAGTCCGATATCAGTCATCTCGAACTCAAGCGCCATGGCCTTTTTGAACTCTTCAAACAAACTTGGATTGTTCCCAGTGAATATAAGATCATCCACATAAAGACAAACAATCAAAATATCTCCATTATCACAAATTTTAACATAAAGAGCATATTCATTGAGACAACGAGCAAACCCATTGTCTTGGAAGTATTTGTCGATGCGACTATTCCATGCTCTTGGTGCTTGCTTTAATCCATACAACGCTCTTCTTAATCTCAAAACTTTATCTTCATGTCCTTTAATCACATACCCCATTGGCTGCTCAACATAGACCTCTTCTTCAAGATAGCCATTTAGAAAAGCCGATTTTACATCAAGTTGATAAAGTTTCCACTTATTTTGAGTTGCTAGAGAGATTAACAAACGAATAGTGTCCATGCGAGCAACTGGTGCAAAAACTTCTTCATAGTCAACTCCATGTTTTTGTTTGTAGCCTTTTGCAACAAGTCTTGCTTTGTATTTTTCAATATCTCCATTAGCATTCTTTTTAGTCTTGTACACCCATTTGACTCCAATTGCTTCATGGCCTTTTGGAATAGTTGCTAATTCCCAAGTGTTGTTCTTCACAATTGATTTGATCTCCTCGTCCATGGCTTGTCTCCACCTTTTATCTTTCATTGCTTCTCCATAATTTAATGGCTCACTATCCAACAAGAGACAATATAACTCTTCAAGGTCAAGAGTAATTTCAGTTGACCTTTCATAAATGTCTTCTATATCTTTCACCTTATTTGGTCTCTCGCTTGAACTTTCATCTAGAGAAGTAGGTGAAGACGGAGGTGAAGAAGGTGGAGTTGCATCTTGAACCGGTGTTGTGGCCTCTAGATCTTCTTCAAAATATGGAAGGAAATTATAGTTTGTTTCTTCTTGATCCTCCCAATTCCATGTAGCATCTTCATCAAATTCAACATCATGACTCACCATTACCTTATTGTTGCATGGGTTGTACAACTTGTAACCTTTAGAATGTGGATCATAGCTAACAAAGACATATTTGATGCTTCGATCATTAAGTTTGGATCTTTCTTGTTGTGGCACATGTGCATATGCTATGCTCCCAAAGACACGCAAATGATTAACACCAGGCGTTCTTCCATTCCATGCTTCTAGCGGGGTTTGGTCTTTGACATTTGAAGTTGGAGAGCGATTTGCCAAATAGACTGCACAAGAAACTGCTTCAGCCCAAAACTCCTTTGGCATCCTTTTGGATTTTAGCATGCATCTTGCCATGTTCAAAATAGTTCTGTTCTTTCTCTTGGCCACTCCATTTTGTTGCGGAGATCTTGGAACTGTCAATGGACGACGAATTCCATGAGTTTCACAGAATTCATTAAACTCCTTCGAAGTGAATTCACCTACAAGAGCTTTGAAGTTCTTAAAAGCAACAAAAGCTTTTGATTTTTGTTTTAAGAAATAAATCCAAGTTTTTCTACTAAAATCATCAATAAAGAGAATGAAATATTTACTCTTACCAAATGAAGATGGATTGATTGGTCCACACAAGTCAGTATGCACAAGTTGCAGTGGCTTAGTTGCTCTTGATGTGGCTTCTTTAGGGAAACCTTTTCTAGCTTGCTTTCCAAGAAGACAACCTTCACACAATTGATTTGGATGATTGATTGAGGGCATCCCTTTCACCATACCCTTTTTCCCCATAATTTTAAGTGCACTAAAGTTCAAGTGACCATACCTCATATGCCAACGCCATGCTTCATCTTGGACACTCATCTTCAAACATTTTGCTTCAATAGTTCTTAGGTTCAAGATAAACATTCTATTTTTTGACATAAGAACTTTAGCAATTAAATTGTTATTTTGATCTCTAAGCCAAAGATATTTATTTTTCATGAGAATTTCATATCCTTTTTCAAGAAGTTGACCCAAACTCAAAATATTACTCTTTAATTTAGGAACATAGTATACATCACTAATCAACTTATGGCTCCCATCTTTAGAAGAGATTATAATTGTATCTTTTCCTTTAATTTTCACTTTTGATGAATCTCCAAAGGAAACATTTCCATTCATCTTTTCATTAAGCTCCACAAATTTCTCTTTGCATCCACACATATGGTTACTTGCACCATTGTCCAAGTACCATGAACTATTAGCATCTCTCTCTTCTTCCTTGAGTGTTAGCAACAAAGTTGACTCTTCATCTTCGTCAATAAGATTAGCCTCTTCTTCCTCTTGATTAGGAGCATTACGACATTCCCAAGAAAAATGACCAAATCCATGACAGTTATAACATTCAACTTTAGATTTGTCATACCTCCTTTCACTTTGATTATAGCCATAACCTCTTCCTCTTCCAAGAACTCTTGGTGATGAGTGACTTCTTTCTTCGTATTTTGATTCACGGTTGAAACCTCTTCCTCTTCCTGCTTGGCCATGACCACGTCCTCGTCCTCTTCCTTGTTCACGTCCATGTCTGTTTTGACTATTGAATCCTCTGTTATCCTTCAACGAAGCTTTGATCTTGAGAACTTGCTCTAATGGCTCCTCTTGCCTTTTCTTCATTCTTTCTTCTTGAGCTTGCAATGAACCTTCTAATTCCTCAATGGACATTGAGTCAAGATCTTTCGATTCCTCAATAACACATACCACATAATCAAATTTAGGAGTCAAGGAACGAAGAATTTTCTCCGCTACACGAACATCTTCTATCTTGTCTCTATATCTCTTCATTTGATTAACAATTGTCATTACCCTTGAGCAATAATCTGAAATTGATTCGGTATCCTTCATCTTCAATGCTTCGAAATCTCCCCTTAGAGATTGAAGTCTTATCTTCTTCACCTTGTCAATGCCTTGGAGTGATTTTTCCAAAATCTTCCAAGCTTCCGTTGAATTTGCAGCATCGGCAACCTTCTCAAACATAGAATCATCCAAACATTGATGAATGAGAGTAAGAGCTTGTTAATCTTTCTTCCTTGTTTTTGCCAAAGCCTCATTCGCTACTTGAGACAATGCCTCTTCATCTTGTGGCTCATCATAGCCTTTTTCAACAATCTCCCATACACCTTGAGAGCCAAGCAATGCTTTCATACGAAGGCACCATTTTTCATAATTCTCTTTCTTTAGAAGAGGAAACTGAAAAGTAGTGTAATCACGAGTCGCCATTTCTCAACTCTCACAACCAGGCTCTGATACCACTTTGTTAGAGAAAGGAGGTATTTCTAATAGAAAACTATCAATTTGCTTGATGCTTAATGTCAAGTACAAGTAGGTATTTATAGGTAAAAATAGAAAACTCTAGACACATTCCTAGGAGCTTCCTAATTAATACCGTACTCTAGGAGCTTCCTAATTAATAGTGACTTCTAGGAGCTTCCCACAATTAAAACACTTCTAGATTCTTACATGGAATTCTACATGGTTCTAGAATTATCTAATTTTCAAATTAGTAATAACAAAAACAGAAAGTAAGACATTGTAAAAATTAAGTTCAACACACACAATTCATTTGGGTTGGGATTTCATGCGGTAACTCCGTGACTTTTTTTTGTATTTTTCAGGATGATTTGGTGAATGTGTAATGTAAGCCTATTGATTTAAAATTGATTATTGAGATCAATTAATGTGTGTAAATGCATGAATTTGCAATTGCAATGAATTCGAATCCGATTAATGATATCCTAGAATACTAGGAATTGTAGAATAATTGATACTTACAGTTCCACCAACAGTTGGATCAAGAGTATGTAGAAAACTTGCCAAATTTCCAGAAACTCCACCAACTATGTAGATTAAGAAAAATGTAAAGGAACAATAGCCTTTGCAAACTGGATGCCAAAATGATACAAGGGCCCAACAACTAAGAGCCATGTGAAATATTCCTGCATGCTGCATATGAAAAATTTGTTAAGAAGTATGCACATGAAGCAAATTCACAATGAGATCAATGACAATCAAGCATGTGCTACTAAGTTTATATCTTAAACAAATGACATAAGATACTTTCTTACTTAAGTTTCACCTCTCATCAACAGTATACACTAATAATACACATGATGCATTATGTTCCTGATTTTTCATGATGGTTTCTATGAAGTGAGTGAATGGAGTGGTGGATTTAGAAACCTAAGTCAATATCTATTTTAAAATATTAATAATTATTAGAGGAAATTGCACTGACCTCTCCAAAGGTCGAATTTGGACAGCTTGTTGTCATCAATCCATGCATTCACGCAGTCAACATGTCGGCGGACATTGGATCTAGATCGGACGATTGAGATTTCAATGTAGATTATGATTTGAAAAAACTGAAATACTGACCAAGCTTGAAATTTGGATTGTCCGATCTCAATCTAAAGGCCACCAATGTATTGACCGTGTGAATGCATAGATTGGTGACATCAAGCAATCCAAATCTTCTTAGGTCTCTTTAAATGACACATCAACCCTTTCCAAATTTAAAATAAACACTAAAATAGAGAAAAGCAATCCCAAAAGTAAATTAAGAAAACAAAGCACAAATTTAAACAAAACATCATAATTAAATGATGTGAATAGTCCTAGGTGATGACTAATGTCTTGTAAATAGTGCACTATGTATGTGAAATGAAAACACAGACTCAATTCTCAATCTTGTACCCGAAACATTGGTGTTATAAGCCCCCAACATTAATTCATCATTCCTTATAGGACTTGCGATTTCAAATAGAAATACTGCAATGTTGACTGATGCCAAAATACCACTACACCAAATATCACAACATAGAATGATAAAAAAGAGTTATTTCATTAATAGAATCTGAAGAAAATTAATCTAAAAACTACTTCAAATAAAGAACTACTTTGAGTAGCTAGCTTCTATGTTGACTGAGAGATCAAGACTTTTAGTTGACTGCAATGTTGACAGACAGATCAAGACTTACATGAGGTAAAGATTGGAGGTTTCATTTTACTTCTGTGAATCTAAAGCAGATATTGGACCATTTCTTATATTCACAAAAGTATTTGGTTTCCTAAATTTTATTCTTTGAGTATCTTGTTTGAGAATTTGTGTTGGAACTAAATATCCAATCCTTATGATTTTCAACAATAAACGCCGCACGAGATTCTTGGTTTATGCCTGCATACAGAGATACTTACATATTATTCATCTTTGCAGTATGCATTAAGCAAATATTACAACACGGAGTGATTAAATATTAACTACATGTGTCTGTGTCAGACACGTGTCTCACACCAGACACACCTTTGATCTAAAGTGTTAGTGTTATTGAAAAAACTACAATACTAAAATGCAATTACACTTTACCATTGTTTAGTTTACCAAGATACTCATCAAGAGACTCCAGGCCATGTTTTGATCCATATTGATCATATTTTTGGCACACCTTCATTACATCATTTGATGTATCAGAAACATGTAATTTAGTATCATGTTGGATTTTTCCAAAATAAGAATCTAATGATCTTAGTTGATTCTCAATAGATTTAGGCTATGATGAACACTGAACACGTAATTTTGTCGTGGCCTTGAGCATATTATCACAATCATACATGAACCTTTTGCCATTATGTCTAATTACACTTTGAGTTTGTAGATTTTGATCCTTGTAAGGTGTTCTGTAACACATTGGAAATGCAGCCAGGAAAATCTGAAGAAGGGAAAAGGAAAAAAAGGATGAGATAGAAAACATTCATGTGTTTTTGAAATGAATATCCGAATTGGTTGAAATTTATCTGAGTTCCGCCACATAGGAATCGAGGCCTACATAAATTAGAGGGATCTGCATGCGTAAAAACATTAGCGAAAATATAAATTGTCTATAAAGGGAGTTACTTAACCAATACATGCAAATATAATATCAACAATTGATTTATTAATCAATTTTTAATATTATCAGTTTTAAACTATTAAGTGAGTTGTTTACTTTTGAAGGTGTTAAAGCAGCAAGCTTGAACTGATCAACAAATTTTTCAAATAAAAAAAAGTCTATTTCAATCAATTTTAGAAGTTCCCCAGATGGCTTTCAAGATAATTACATTCCATCTCTCTTTTTCCCACTCTCATTCATCACGTTTCTTGCTATATAATATATACTTGAACAAGGTAGTTCTCGATCATTTATTCAGAGATGAGCAATATTATTCTAAACTCTGATAATATGGAGGTTGTGGATAGTAGAAAAATACAATAACAGCAAGAACAACATTTTCATGTGTTGGCAGTAGATGACAATCTCACTAATAAAAAGCTTTTAGAGAGGCTTCTTACTGCACGTTCTTCATGCAAAGGTATTGATAGGAATGGGTTGGGCCCCACAAGTGATGAGGGGGATCTCTTAGTAAATAGAGATGAGGTGGGGCCTAAGCAATGGCAAGTATATGTGAGAAATAATAAGAAAGGGAATGCAGAAAAATAATGATTGCCTAGCTGGCATATGGAATTAATATTCCACTAATAAATAGGAGTTAATATTCCACTAATAAATAGGAGTATGTGCAGAAATAGTTGGACGGTTTTTTATTATTTTTTCAGTTACACATTAGAGGTTGGGCAGTATGAGAATTGTTTTCACTAACTGAGGAGCATTAGCTCTGGAATCATTTTCTATTTTCTTATCAATTAATACAATAATTCCCTTCATTGAATTCTATCTTACCTTTGCTCTATCAATTGGTCCGACCTGCTACATTCATGCAAACCAGAATGGACGCAAGAATCACCGGAGTGGAGGAGCGTTTGGGACGTGTGGAGGACAACATTGAGTCGTTACGTGACTTCATTGGTTCTGAAATTCAAAGGGCTTTGACAGCAGCTCTCTTACCGACGTCTTCAGGACGATAGTCCAGCAGTTCCCTCACTGTTAGATGAACTTCGTTTAGCTGCAAAGAAGGTGGAACTGCCGGCGTTTACCGGTGATGATCCAGTGGCTTGGATCACTCGAGCAGAAACGTATTTCGACGTACAACGCATTTCGGCAAATGTGAGAATTCAATTGACGAAGCTCAATATGGAAGGTCCTACGATTCATTGGTTCAATTTATGGCACGATTCTACGGAGGATCTATCTTGGGAGAGTTTGACAGAGGCGTTGATCGTTCGTTTTGGTAGTGGTCGTTTGGAGAATCCTTTTGAAGAATTGAAGGAATTAAAACAATCTGGATTTGTGGAGGATTATATTGCTGAATTCGAATTGTATTCTTCACACTGTGGCCGTTTACCATAACAACAATTTCTTGGTTATTTCATTGGTGGTTTACGTCATGACATTCGTTCTCGTGTGCGTACCTTCAGGCCTCGTAATCGTTACTTAACGATGCAATTGGCTCGTGATGTTGAGAATGAATTTGATGCTGTTTCGGGGCAAGGATCTGGATCTCGCTACAAACCGGGTCAAGGTTCTTGGGCTCGATTTCAAAAACCTAATTGGGCCAATTGCGAAGGGGAAGTGAACAGATTTGTAAACCCTAACCAAACTAGCACCAATGTGGGTAAAATGTGTACCAGGCTGGGTCCTGGATCTCAAATCGGGTCAACACACCCTCTCAATTCTACTCCTCCTTCACATCTTAAATCTGGTGATGTTTCACGCCGTCACTCACGCAATGTTCTCCATTTTCTAAGCGCATAGGTTAATGAGCGTCGCGCGAAGGGACTTTGTTTTCGTGGCAATGAACGATGGGATCCCCTCCATCAATGCGCAACGAAACAATTACAATTGATTATCTTGGGGGATGATGAAGTGGTCAACGATGAAGGAGAGATTGTGGTGCTGGAGGCCGAGTCGGAAGAAGAGATTGCACAAGAAGAGTTAGAATGTAAAGGGATGGGAGTTTTTTGTGTATCCACCACTCCAAACCAGGTTCGCACAATGAAAGTAGAGGGCTGTTTGCAAGGTGCACCTATTTTGGTTCTTATTGACAGTGGAGCCACACATAATTTCATATATCCTAAGGTGGTTGAAGCTCTAGGGCTGCCTATGGTACCTTCTACTCCCTTGGGGGTCAAGTTAGGAGATGGTCATCGTGTTCTAACTATGGGTAGGTGTAAGGGAATCCATATGGATATGGGAATGGTGCAGATTTGTTTTGATGCTTATGTGTTGGAGTTAGGTGGTGTGGATTTGATTTTGGGAGTTGTTTGGCTGGAAACATTGGGGAAGGTGACCATGGATTGGAAAGAAATATCTACGGTGTTCAACCATAAGGGCAGTATGGTGAAACTCCTTAGCCAAGCCTTAGATGAGAAGATTGCTACTTTCCAAAGCATCATCACTTCTTCCCGGCTGATAACACGCTATGAATGGCTTACCTTGATAGAGGTGGTAGGTTCACAAGTGCCTCGCGTCTCAGATCAAAAGAATAAGGAGTTGCAAAGGTTGTTAGATCAGTTTGCTATTGTATTTAAAGAAATCCAGGGTCTTCCTCCAACAAGAAACACTAGCCATTCCATTGAACTTCGGTAGTGTACTGGTCCGGTAAGTGTGAGGCCTTACAAATATCCTCATTTACACAAGGATGAAATTGAAAAACAAATTCAAATCCTTATGCAGCAGGGAGTGATTAGAAACAGCACTAGTGCTTTCTCTAGCCCCGTTATTTTGGTCAAGAAGAAGGATCAATCTTGGCGCATGTGTGTAGATTACTGTGCACTTAACAAGGTTACAATTCAAGATAAGTACCTTATCCCTGTGGTAGACGAATTGTTAGATGAGTTACATGGCTCAGGTTATTTCTCTAAGCTTGATCTTAAATCTAGTTATCATCAAATTCGTATGAAGGAAGCGGATATTCATAAAACTGCATTTCGTACTCATGACGGTCACTACGAGTTTATGGTGATGCCATTTGGCCTTACCAATGCCCCTGCAACCTTTCAATCAGTTATGAATAATATTTTTAATCCTTTTTTAAGGAAGTTTGTATTGGTTTTTGTTGATGACATACTAGTGTACAACACTAGTTGGACTGCTCATTTGCAACACTTGGAGATGGTTCTAAACATTTTGAAACAACATCAGTTTGTGGCTAACAGAAAGAAGTGTGCTTTTGGTAAACACCAAGTTGAATACTTGGGCCATCTCATTTCCAAAGCAGGGGTTGCTGTGGATCTTGCCAAGGTTAGCAGTGTGTTACAATGGTCAGTCCCTAAGAACATCAAGGGGGTGAGAGGTTTTTTGGGATTAACGGGTTAGTATAGAAAATTTATAGCTAACTATGGGGATATTGCTAAACCCTTGACCGAGTTGACAAAGAAGGATGGTTTTAGATGGAATGTTGTGGCTGCCGAAGCTTTTGAGAAATTAAAAGTAGCTATTACAACTGCCCCAGTTTTAGCTATGCCTAATTTCAAATTTCCTTTTGAAATTGAATGTGATGCCTCTGGAAAAGGGGTTGGTGTTGTGTTGTTGCAATCTAAACATCCAATTGCGTATTTTAGCAAGGCTTTTGAATCATCTAGGTTATCTAAATCGGCCTATGATAAGAAGTTAATGGCTTTGGTGTTAGCTATTCAACATTGGAGACATTATTTGTTAGGAAGGCGGTTTGTGGTTTATTCTGATCAAAAGAGCCTAAAACACTTGTTACAGCAATGTATTACCACAACAAATCAGCAGGAATGGATGGCTAAGTTGCTGGGTTTTGACTTTGAGGTGGTATATAAGACGGGAGTGGAGAATAAGGTGGCTGATGCTTTATCTAGACAATATGAGGATGCTGAAATTCATGCTCTTAAATCCTATCCTATTTGGCAGCAGACCAGCCAGCTGCAACAAGAGGTGTCGCAGGATCCCTGGCTTAAAAGCATTGTGGAGGCTATTCAAAAGGATCTTACTGCTAAACTTGGGTTTTCCCTAAAAGGTGGCATCTTATTCTACAAAAATAGGTTAGTTATACCGGCTGACTCACCACTTATTGAAGATCTACTTAAGGATTTTCATTCTTCTCCTAGTGGGGGTCACTCCGGCTACCTACGCACTTATAGGAGAATGGTAGGCACTTTATATTGGCAAGGGATGATGAAAAGGGTGCAAGATTTTGTGAAAGTTTGTGACACTTGTCAACGTCAAAAATATGCCGCAACTACGCCTAATAGGTTACTACAGCCACTACCTATTCCAGTTTTGGTGTGGAGAGAGATATCTATGGATTTCATTACTTGTTTGCCCAAAAGTAATGGATTTGAAGCTATTTTGGTGGTGGTAGATCGTCTCTCCAAGTATAGTCATTTCATTCCTCTTAAACATCCATTTATTGCTCGCTCCATTGCTGTTATTTTTGTGAAGGAAGTGGTTAGACTGCATGGAATTCCGGAGTCGATTCTTAGTGATAGTGACCCCTTGTTTGTGAGTATTTTTTGGAAAGAGTTGTTCAAGCTAGTAGGTACGGTGCTTAAAATGTCTTCGGCATTCCACCCCCAAACTGATGGCCAAACAGAAGTGATTAACTGTTGTTTAGAGGCCTATCTACGTTGTTTTATTGCAGACCAACCTAAGACATGGGCACATTGGATTCTGTGGGCAGAACTATGGTACAATACCACATTCCATATTTCCACAGGGTTTACCCTTTTGAGGTGGTGTATGGCAGGAGACCTCAAGTATTGGTGCATTTTTTGGAGGGAGAAACCATAGTAGAAGCTGTAGCCCAGGAGTTAAGAGACAGGGATGAAGCTTTGCGTCAACTGAAAGCTAATTTACTCAAAGCTCAAGAGTACATGAAATACCAAGCTGATAAAAAATGCAAGGCAGTTCAATTTGAGGCTGGTGATTGGGTTTTCGTCAAATTACGTCCTCATCGACAGCAATCGATTGTGCATAGAATTCATCAAAAATTGGCTCCCAGATTTTTTTGTCCTTATCAAGTCATTAAGAAGATAGGGCAGGTTGCTTACAAGCTACAGTTACCAGCAACATCTAAAATACATCCTACTTTTCATGTTTCTCTATTGAAGAAAGCTGTAGGCAATTATACTGCTACAACTCAATTACCTATCAGTTTGGAGTCTGACACTGGGGATATTATTCATGCTAAGGTTTTGTCATGGAGGGATAAGTTTGATGGGGGGGGCAGCATAAGCGAGAAAAGTTGATTCAATGGGAAGGCATGGATGTCAGAAATGCTACCTGAGAAGAGGAACTGCTGCTGAAGAGTCAATTCCCTGATTTGCGCCTTGAGGACAAGGCTACTGTTGAAGGTGGGGGTGATGATAGGAATGGGATGGGCCCCACAAGTGATGAGGAGGATCTCTTAGTAAATAGAGATGAGGTGGGGCCTAAGCAATGACAAGTATATGTGAGAAAGAATAAGAAAGGGAATGCGGAAAAATAATGATTGCCTAGCTGGCATATGGAATTAATATTCCACTAATAAATAGGAGTTAATATTCCACTAATGAATAGGAGTATGTGCAGAAATAGCTGGACGGTTTTTTATTATTTTTTCAGTTACACATTAGAGGTTGGACAGTATGAGAATTGTTTTCTCTAACTGAGGAGCATTAGCTCTGGAATTATTTTCTGTTTTCTTATCAATTAATACAATAATTCCCTTCATTGAATTCTATCTTACCTTTGCTCTATCAGGTGTATATATATATAGCATTTTCTGTTCTCAATAATTAGTTCGTTCATTATATAATTCTGCTTGATTTCTCAAATTAATTAACAACAGTTACATGTGTGGACTCTAGAGATAAGACTTTGAAATATCTTGGACTCATTGATGAACAAGTACTTGAAAATAATAATAATCATTCCACAACAAACTCTTTATTAGAATCATCTTCTCCTCCTCAACCATTATAGCTGCAAGAGGTAATTACCTTAATTTTATTCCCGTAGAAATTTTTTTTCACAGCAGAACGATGTGTCTGCTGCTATTAAGTTCAACACACACAATTCATTTGGGTTTGGATTTCATACAGTAACTCCGTGACTTTTTTTTGTATTTTTCAGGATGATTTGGTGAAAGTGTAATGTAAGCCGATTGATTAAAATTGATTGTTAAGATTAATTAATGCGTGTAAATGCATGATTTTGCAACTGCGGTGAATCCGAATCCAATTAATGATATCCTAGAATACTGGGAATGGTAGAATGATTGATACTTACAGTTCCACCAACAGTTGGATCAAGAGTATGTAGAAAACTTGCCAAATTTCCAGAAACTCCACCAAGTATGTAGATTAAGAAAAATATAAAGGAACAATAGCCTTTGCAAACTTGAGGCCCAAATGTTACAAGGGCCCAACAACTAAGAGCCATGTGAAATATTCTTGCATGCTGCATATGAAAAATTTGTTAAGAAGTATGGACATGAAGCAAATTCACAATGAGATCAATGACAATCAAGCATATGCTACTAAGTTTATATCTTAAACAAATGACAGAAGATACTTTCTTACTTTAGTTTCACCTATCATCAAGAGTATACTCTAATAATACACATGATGCATTATGTTGCTAATTTTGCATGATGGTTTCTATGAAGTGAGTGAATGGAGTGGTGGATTTAGAAACCAGAGTCAATATCTATTGAAAAAATATTAATAATTATTAGAGGAAATTGGACTGACTTCTCCAAATGTCGAATTTGGACAGCTTGCGGTCATCAATCCATGCATTCACGCAGGAAACATGTTGGAAGACGTTGGATCTAGATCGGACAGTTGAGATTTCAATGTAGATTTTGATTTGAAAAAACTGAAATACTGATTGAGCTTGAAATATGGATTGTCCGATCTCAATCCAAAGGCCACCAATGTGTTGATTGTGTGAATGTGTAGATTGCCGACATCAAGCAATCCAAATCTTCTAAGGTCTCTTTAAATGATATAAACCCCTTCCAAATTTAAAATAAACACTAATTAGAGAAAAGCAATCCAAAAAGTAAATTAAGAAAACAAAGCACAAATTTAAACAAAACATCATAATTAAATGATGTGATTAGTCCGATGCATGTGAAATGGAAACACAAACCCAATTCTCAATCTTGTACCAGAAACATTGGTGTTATAAGCCTTCATCATTCTCCAACCATTATCAAATGATTTATCTTTGCTTGATGAAGCAGAAGAAGTGAAAACATAATTAATTCATCATTCCTTATAGGATTTGCGATTTCAAATAGAAATAATGCAATGTTGACTGATGCCAAAATACCACTGCACCAAATATCACACCATAGAAGGATAAAAAAGAGTTATTTTATTAATAGAATCTGAAGAAAAAAAAATCTAAAAACTATTTCAAATAAAGAACTACTTTGAGTAGCTAGCTTCTATGTTGACTGACATATCAAGACTTACATGAGGTAAAGATTGGAGATTTCATTTTGCTTATGTGAATCTAAAGCAGATATTGGACCATTTCATATGTTCACAAAAGTATTTGGTTTCCTAAATTTTGTTCTTTAAGTTTCTTGTATGAGAATTTGAGTATCCCCGAGTAAAAAAATTAACAAATCCTAAAATATTAATATATTTTTTTTCTTACAATAATGAATTGGAAGGCATTTTGATAAAAATCATTTCTTCCGATACTTTGTTTCTTCTCAGCATCATCAATTCTTGGAAGGCATCTTGATAAAAATCATTTCTTCCGATACTCTGTTTCTTCTCACCATCACAATGTGGAATCTTGATAAAGATTGGTACACTCCAAGAAGCTTTCTCAGTGCTCCAACCCAATATAATTTTCCAATAATTATACTACTACCCATTCCTTCATTATTCTTCTTTTTTTTTTTCTTTTCTTTTTGTGCATTCTTATTTTCATACATTTTTCTTTCTAGGGTGATCGCTTCATACCCAATAGAAATTTGATGGATCTTGATCAAGCTCATAGTTTCCTCACTAACAAATCAACCAAAAATATTCACAATCAAAATTTCAATGTATTCTTTTTCTTTGATTATTTCGACTTTTACATTTCAAGAAAATCAATTCTTGATCAAATTCTCAAGATTAATCTAGTTTTAATCTTTTGTTGTTTATTTCAATTTCGAAAATAGTTTGTTCTACAAAAAGTGAGGCTTTATTTAACATCTTCTTCTTGTTATAATGGCAGGAATCATATAGACACAAATTGGAGGTCGTTTCTATATTTATAATAATGCATAAAACAAACACACACACACAAAATTAAAATATACTAAGAGGTCATTCCTTTGGGTCAGCGACCTCCAACTAGATTCATTTTAGAGTGACTTTGAGCGGGTTGCACCCTTGATCAACGACTTCCTATTGAGCTCAAAAAGTTAGAGAATCTGATATATAAAACTGAGAGTGGAGCATTTTGATATTAAAAAAAAAAGGGATATTCCAAAAAAAAAAAAATCCATGCTTCAAATTGTTAACTAGATTAATTATTTCTTTTTAGATATATTTTTAATTATGTTTTTTTTAATCAATAAAAAATAGTCTAATAAAAATATTAATTATTTTTCTCTTTGAAGAATTAATTTATAAAATTATATCAATTGTTAATAAATTTAATATTATATATTTTTTTTTGTAATTCTTGTATTTATTCAAAGGGTTGCATATTTGGAGACAAGTATTATTCAAGTCCATGTTTAAAATCAATTGTTTATTTATTTATGGTACAATCAAGTTCTCCAACGTTTATGATTCCTATGAAATCTTGTTCGGAATAATCACACTCTCCAATGCTTAAAATATCTAAAAAACGACGAAAAATGGAATCATTTCAATGTGAAAAGATTAGCAAAAAAGTTTGAAATAAAACTGATGATTTCTCTTGAGTCCCTGACTAAACCCTTAACAACAAATATTAGAAATCTAATATATTTCATTTTCTTTCTTTTTTTCAACAGCAAAAGCAACATATTATTAAAATTAATAAGTCCAACAAAAGTACAAGGAGTGTAAAGATGGAATAGAAAACAATCACTACAAAAAGGTGACATTTATATCCTGGACAAGCAAATGAATTGTTCGCCATGACCTAACATACAATTAAATGAAGAATAAAATAATAATGTTTAATTATATTTATACAGCTCTGTTTAGACACAATGTGTATTATAACACCCTATTTTATTTAAAAGATTATTTTTAATTAAAAGTTTGAAAATCTAAAACAAGTTAATATACGCTGAACTAATAATTCCAAGAACTTGAACATGGAAAACATGATTTGTCTGAAGAACAACGAAGAATAGCAAAGAACATAAATCCTAGTTCAATTTGACTTTTTAGATTCGATTGATTTTGTTCTGATTTTCTTCACTGGTGTTGGATCTGATTTTCGTCTTCCTCTGGGCAAAATCGAAGATACTTTTTCTATTGTGGATAGTTATAGGTTCAACTTATTTAACATCACTGTTAGTTTTGGTCTATAGTTCTATTGTTTTAGTGTCGTTATGTTGCATTAGTTTTTTTGAAAATATTTGTAGGTGTTAGTTTTGGTGTATAGATTTACTGTTTCACTGTTGTTATGTTGCATTAATTTTTTTAAAAAATATTTGTAGAAGTGTTTAACTGTGGGTATGGGTCCTAATGAAATTATGAAGCTCTTGCAATCGTCAATGGCAATAGAAATTGATGAGAGCTGTGAAGAGATGAGTAATATTTTGCCTGAATCTATGATTTATTATTTAAATTTGAAGATTTGTTTTTTATTTTGTGAAGTTAATGTGTATATTTTATTGTAGAGAGTTGGTGATATTACATTGTCTTACAGATGTGCTAGCTGATACGAGGAAGAATTAGAAGAAAATGAAAAGGGGGATTTAGGCGTAGATTTGCAGGAACATGTTGTTAATTGCTCTGGTAATGTAGAAAAAATTAACTTCAAATAAAAAAGTTATGATGAAATAATGAGGCATCATTTTCCTGATAGTGAGGTTGTGTTTATGTTTTAAAATTTGTATCGTTGTTTAAATGGATTTGTTGCTTGAAAGAGTAAAGTTGTTAGGAATTGTGATGGTGAAATAGTTCAACAAACCTTTCTTTATCATAGGGAAGGTATGTAAGATGAAAAATGGAACAAATCTGTTAGTAGAAAACTAGAACATAAACCAATTAGTAGCTGTGGTTTTGAAGCTAGAATACAAGTATATGTCGAGTTTAACAATGGACATTGGTGCATTAAATTCTTCGATGATGTGCATAATCATTTATTCCTAAATGACAAATACGAAGAGATGATTCCAGCACATAAAAAGATGGGTGAGTATGTCAAATACCAAATGAAGACCATGAGAAACTCTGACATCCCAACTTCACGCATATATGGTTATTTTGCATCACAAGTTGGTGATTATGAAAATATGGGTTACTCAAGAAGAGACATGTATAATGAACAATTCAAGGAAAAATGAAACAATTGTTCTAATATTGATGGTGCACTTGAGTTTCTTAAGGGTATGACATCAAGGAACAATATGATGTCTTGGAGACATACTATTGATGATGATGAAATACTTCAACATTTGTTCCAGTATGATGGTGTAGGATGCATGGACAACTCATTGTTTTGTGATGTTTTGACATTTGATGCAACATATAGGAAAATTAGATATAATACTCCATTAGTTATATTTTGTGTGTGTAAATAATCACAATCAAAGCATTGTATATGCAAGTGCAATTATTGGTGACGAAATAGAAGAAAGTTATGTATGACTGTTGGAATTATTTTTGGAAGCAATGGGAGGTAAGCGTCCGATTTCTGCTATAATTGATGAAGACTTAGCAATGAGAAATGCAATTATAATCGTATTTCCAAATGTTCATCACTATCTTTGTGTGTAGCATTTGATAAGAAATGTGATTAGTATCATGAAAAATCCTAAATTTTGAATCAAAGTTTAAGCATTGTATGTTCAGTGATTTTGATGTTCATGCGTTTGAGAGTAAGTGAATTTGGATTGGAAGAAAATGTTTGGATTTTGAATTATCAAAAGAGAAGTGTGTGGGCTACTGCTCACATTAGAGATAAGTTTTTTGGGAAACTGTTTTGTAAACTCAACACAAACTTTTAGAAAGGTTAGCTGCAAAATTGTATACAAGGGAAATATTTAAGTTTTTCTGCCTTGTTTTGGAAAGGGTCTATATATGCAAGGTGGAATGTGCAACAAAAAATGGATCCAAATTTTGTTATAACTTTTTCAAGCATCCAAGAAAATACATGGAATGATTTGTTACATTTGACAAAATAAGTTGCATTTTGAATGTTTATGTAAGAGATTTGAGACATTGGGTATTTCTTGTGAATATTTTATAGTTGTTTTGATATATCTGAATATTGTGAAGATATTTGAATGTATTGTCATGCATAGATTGACAAAATGTGCTAAGGATTTAGTACATGCCAAAAATGAGAACAATTCATGTCAACGTGATCCGACATTTATAACAAATTATGTTATTTTTGTAGAGTGATGTAAGCAGATGGTTGATGTTGCACTTGAGTGTGGTAAACTTGACTTTTTAGGTAGCATTATTGAAATGCTTTAGAAACATACTCATGTGTTAGAAGTTGCAGGTAGAGGTAAGGATAATACATCACCAAAATTTGAAATAGAAACTTAAGGAACATTAGGTAATCCACCACGAGTTAGGAGAAAAATGGGATTGGTGTTTCATCATCATTTAATCCCATCACAAAAACAACAAGGAAAACACCAAAATGTGGTTTATATGGAACAATCAGTCACAACCGGAAGTTATGTCATGTTTGGAGGAAATCACAACTTCAACCACAAACCAATTTGTTAGATTCATATGTTAACAATAAGAATGAATTTCGATAAAATAATGATAACTGCAATATTGATATGATAAGTATAAAGTTTTTTGTACTTTTGACAATTTAGTATTTTGTTATAATAATATAAAATTTGGTTGAAAATGATAGATGATTGAATTTTAACTTGTAGAATGTTGGTTTGGATAAAAAGAATAGTCCAACAAATACAAACAACATGTATAATTGTCTTTCAATTGAAAATTTTAATGATGTGATTGCTAAATTTTAAAATGAATTTGCAAAGTATTAGTTTCAATTAATATTATTGTATGAAGTGAAGAATATTGTATTGTGAAGGAGAATGATGAACATGAACTATCAAAAAGGAATTTTGTTATTTGTGTTTAATTGCAATTTGAGTACACCAATTATGTAATGTAAACCAAGTCAATATTTTGTTGACGGATATGTTATTGTTTAAACTTTTGTTAGTATGATGAAAAAAATAATTACGTGGAATGATGTACCTTTTAGTAAGTTAATTTTGAGATTATAAATTCAATAGAATTATATTTGTATTATATACTAAGTTTCAATTTTCAAGTTACACACACGAAGGTAAAAAGTAAATAAAATTAATAATGAAACATTACATAACTTTAACAAATAAAAATTAAAAGAATTTTTATTTGTGACCAAATAGTGTTCAATTTTGTTTTCCACGAGACATTTTAGAAATAATGTAGACATAAATAATTTTATTTTGAGGAATTGTCAATGAAATATAATTAATTTTATAAATTTTGTATTTCCCAACAATAAAATTTATAACATGAAGAGCCCGTAAATTTGGTGACTATACTGAACGCCCTATGATCCAATATCATTTTTTTTTTCAATCTGTCCAACATTCCTGAAAACGGGTTGTAAATATGGCCCAGGGTTTATTGAGACTGGATTTTTCTCTATTCACCAAGTATAAATGAGAAAAATAAAGTCAAATTTTGCCTTCCCTGCCTTTACCATTACCAGTGTTGCATCTGCATCATCATGCCTCTCAAAGTCAATATGTTTTTCTATATTTTTATACTTTTATTTAATAATTAAGTTGAATTTTAATATTATTTATTATATAATCAATTATATTTTTACAACTAACAAGTTTTTTTTTTATTTTTTATTTTTATTCTTTGTATGTAGAATATCTCATTTCATATGATGAAGTCTTGGTTGGATGAAAACCAAACATCAATTATTATTGAAGATGATGAGACTGAAAATAATTATGTGTGAAGTTACCACATCTAATAGAAGAAGAAACTTAAAGAAAGGGAATGTTCAGTGGCGGAGCTTGACCGATAAGCTTGGGGTGACCGACATAAAAATATTTGAACCTTATATATAATCTAAAACACTTATCTAAATCAATCCATTTTTTTTACTCTTCTTCATTCTCACAAACTTATCTAAATTAATTAATTTAAGAAACATAAAACATCTTAAATGCACACCAAAAAAAACTAAAACACTTTATATGGACAAAAAAAAAGATCAAACAAAAATGCAACAAAACGCAAACACCTTCTATACAACAAAAAATTCAAACACATTTTGTGCAACAAAAAAATTCAAACACTTTATATAAACATAAAATCAAACACCTTATGTGCAACACAAAAATTCTAAACAAAAATCGGCACTAAGATCTAATTGAAACTCAAAATCAAAATTCCAAACTTCAAATCAAAGCTCCAAACTCCACAACAACAAAATAAGGTTTAAGTTTCATGCTAACTGAACAACATAAACAAAAAGCTGCACTAACAAAATCAAAACTAACAAAATAGAAATCCGAATTCCAAATCAAAACTAACAAAAATTAGCACTAACTAAATAGGGAGGCGAACAGAGAGGCGAGAGCGACGAACAGCCACCGCCACAGAGGCAGTCAGGCAGAGGCGGCCGCAGGCCCGCAGCGAGCAGAGGAGCGATTCGTGATTCGTAATATGGCAGGGGCAGCCGCGCGTTTGTCGTGAATCTGATTCTGGAGGAGGGAGAGGAATGTTGTAACTTGTAAGCAAAAGGGAGAGGGAGAAACGCTGCTGGAAAGAGAGAGGAAGAAAGAGAAAATTGAATTAGGTTTAAGTATTGTTATAATTTTTTAGTTTTAATCGGGGCATTATAGTCATTTCACCTATATTTTTTTTTTGGGGTGGCCGCGGCCCCCCTATGTCCTTACTAAGCTTCGCCCCTGCGGAATGTCGTCATTTTCCTTGTTGTTGACCATCCTAAAAGAATGAGAGTCATCACGTTTAGGGAGAGGAAATAGTGATAGGGTTTTAATTTAATTGTATGTAAAATATAGGTTTGAACAATGTTAATCTTTTGCTTGTATGATTTTATTTTTTTTATTTTTTTTTTAACTTTTTGCTTTAAATATGTATCTGGTCCTTTCAATTATAATTTTTTTTATTTTGATCTTTATAAGTTTTTTCGTTTGTTTCACATATCTGCAAATACAGATTTATTTTAAAATGATTTATCAGTTCAACTTATGTTAATAAATTCTAACACTGTTAAGTTTTTTTATTAAAAAATAAATTAAAAATCTGATTATTTTTTAAAAGGGTGACCAAAATTGAGAACTTTAATTTGTATTATTTCCCTCTAATATTTAAACAAAAGCTTGTTAGGACATCTATATTGTTTTAGTCCCAATAAAATATGCACTACTACAAAATCACTTCTCAGCTTCATGAAACACATAATTTATAATTCAACTCACGACCATCATCGTATAGGTTCTAAAACGACCAAAGATTGTGATTTGGATACAAGGGAAATGGAGCTAGCAAGTAGAAAACAAAAAAATAAAAATAATAAGAAGAGGGTGCAAACTCGCGTCCTTGCGAGTTGGAGAACAACACAAACACATTTAGAGTGATCTTTGATTTTACCTCTTGAAGGTGACAAGATCGTGAGAAGAGGGAGAGAAAATAGATGAAGATGTAAATAAGGAGACCTTATAAATTAGGGTTCTTAATTTTGGTCACCCTTTTAAAAAATAGTCAAGATTTTTAATTTCTAATTTTTTTTTGTTTTTTTATTAAAAAAGACTAACAGTGTTAGAATTTTTTTAACTGATGTTAGACAGATAAACTATTTTAAAATAAATCTGTATTTACAGAGATGTGAATAAAATAAAAAACATACGAGTACCAAAATAAAATAAAAAATATTATAGTTGCAAGTATCAAATACATATTTAAATTTAACTTTTATTTTATAATGGACTCTCGTGAAATTATATTTATGTTTCATTTATCATATTGTATGTTTTATAGTACTTTAAGATTATTGGATGTGCATATTACAAGGATTGTGGGTCCTTTCAAGAAACACCACAAACGCCAAATCCCCAAAAGGAGTGTGGTACCAATTATGGATCACCACTAAAACCTATTTATGCATTAGCATATTCACCAAATTCAATTATGATCACGTCATGTATGAATTGTATTTTTCTCAACAATATTTATATGATAATGATTCAAATGCAAAATTATCATAAGAAAATAAATCAATAGTAATTTACCAACTTGCATGTAAATCAAAGAATATAATCACAACAAACCTTATAGGAGGAAGAAATCAACCATATGTGCAAAAACCATATAATACACGCCATCACAATTAAAACATCAATTGTTCAAACAATATAAAAACATATAATTTTTTTAGCATAGTAGTAGGTGTCCTTGTCTCTTGAATTTTTTTTTTTTAAATTACTAGAAATTGCTTGTTTTAGTCTACTAAGCTCGCAGCTTCACATAGCATCATCTTAGTGCTTATGAAATTTAGACGATTATCCTTAAGCTGGATAGCCTTTATTTCTGGTTCAAGATTAACACCAAACAATATAGTGTTTTGTGGATCCAAACCTAAGTACAACTAAATCTCAAATACTATAGATCCAAAATTTTGTCTAAGGGTCGAATTTTTTTAATAACCTTCCAATAATATATTTAAACCTCATAGAATGTTTCTCAATATAATGCTCCAATCTTTAAATAATGTTTCCCACCAAAATCCAACTTAAATTATTTCACAAAAATTATAATTCATCTTCAAATTAACGACTAAATCTCGAATCCATATAATTTACTAGTCAACTCAACTCCTTACCTCACTTCCAACATAGTACCCATTACCTAAACATCAAAGTACTACTTCTATCTTATTTCAAAACAATTGTTCCTCAATTCACAACCATATACTATCTTCACAAAAATAAGTTGGTGTTGTTTCTATATTTGTAGGGGTACTGGTATTATTTGTTTTAGTTTCTTTTTTGTAGTTGTTATGTATTAGCTTATGTAGTGATGAAAACTGTTGGGTCTGTGGGGGCTTGATATTAGTGGTTTGGCTGTCTTGCTGGTAACCATGATACTTTTTTTACTCTTTAGTTGATTGATTCTTTAATGCATTTAGTGATAATCATAGAATTAGAACTCACATGCATTGATTCCCTTTTAAACACCATATCTTGCTTTTTATTTTTTTCTTTCTTTTGTAACTAATTTTCAACCATCCTTTAAAACTGCATGCTATGTGTTTGTGAGATTGTCTCTGTTAATAAAATGTCAAAGAAACTGTGTGTTTTTTATTGATTTCATTTCCCAGGTATGTTCTGTTCTAACCCTTTTTCTTTTGGTTTCAAGTTTTTGTCTTTGGTTATATGAATCACTTCCTAAACACTTTATTTTTGGTTTTCTGTTTACTTTATTGCTTACTACCAAATAGTGATTGAAATAGATTTTGGGGTAAGGAGATTGATTGGGTTTGGAAATGAAAGATACAGAGTTGTAGGTTTAAGGTGAAACAACAAAGTTATGGTAACCTTCTGATTTTGATGCTAATAACATGCAACATAATCAGCTTCTAAATTTAGTGTATTGAAAAAGGTTAAATTTCATTACTTGTGTATATTTTACTTTAAGGCATTGACATGTTGTTGTTTTATCTTGGCAAGTTTCTTATATGCTTATGTCACTCTATTCATTGTTCCCCTATAGAAAGAAAATGGAATTAAATACAACTATGTATATAAAAAAGCTTAGAAAATGATATAGACAAGGCATGACAAATCAATTTAGCAATAATTAGATCCTCCACATTTATCTCTTTCTCATTTGTGTTTTAGATTAACTCCTAGGGATGTTGCCGCTGCTATGATTAGGCATACTATTCAAAAGCAGTTTCAGGCTAATGACTTCTGTGATAGTGAGCTCAGTGAAAATGATCAAAAGATATGGTGGTCTTCATTTAAAGTAAGACATGTAATTGATTTGTGGGGATTTGGTTGTTAAGTGAATGCTCCTATATATCAAATTATTATTTTATGGTTTATTTTCAGAGGATCCCTGTCATGAAAGTGAAATAGAAGACATATTTCATCAACGGTGTGCAAAAAGGCCCAGTGAAATTCTCACAAAGGCAAGGAAAAAAATGTCAAATCCAAATGGAGAGGGGTAGAGGCATGGAAGGATCTTATTGTTTGTTGGGAGGGTGCGAATTTTAAGAAGCTCTCAACTCAAAACAAAAATAATCGAGCTTCCAGCAAAGGTGGAGCAGTCCACACTACAGGCCGTAAGGCTCATCATGACATTGCACTAGATATGGTATGTATTCATAATCCACACATCCATTGCGCAATTCAGTATTATAAAGTGTATATTGTTAGTGGTAAAAATAAATCGCTTATTGTTAGTTGTTATTTGTTAAGAATAACAATTAAACTGTGGATCAAAACCATGAACTGTGAACGGATTAGATCCGTATGATTTGCCTCTCCTGTAGTATTGTATGTGTTGGGAAAAGAGACCTTTTTTTTGGTGAAATTGAGCTGTTATGAATTGTATGGTGTTTTCGGCTTTCGTATTTTGTTTCTAGCTTGTGCTTTTGTTGTAGCCACTTATGTTGTCCATAATAGGTTCCTTTAGTTTGGAAATTAATATATGAGTTTGTTTGAGTAGGATATGTTGAATCTTAATGGTATTTTATGTAGTTTGATTTGGTGAGTAGTGCTGAAGGTTGACTTGTGGCTAGAGCAAGTAATTACTTGTGAAGATGAGGAGGTGATTCAATTGGTTATGGCTATGTGTTATAAAATTTGGAGAATTAGAAAGAAAAAAAGGTGCTTTGAAGGAATGGAAATTCCTATTGCTGCAAGCTGCTTCGTAATGCTTTTAAAACTTTTAATAGTCATCGATAAGAATAAATTGCTTATTGTTAGTAGTGATCAATTAACAATTACCTTATTCTGCTAATATATGACCAATACTAGGAATTAAATGAAGAAATTAATTATGTATGTAGGTGCCTTGGGAGACACTTTTGTGTTTCTTTTTAAGTTAACTACAAATATCTTCTATCTTGTTTTTATGAATTTTTTGGTTGAAATTTTAGAGTAAAAAATATTATAAATTTTGACCTAAGCACTTTATAGTTGAGATTTTAATGGGTGAATATGGCAGCGTCCAAGGGTTGAAAAAAATAAAAGTCATCGTCAGCCAAACTAACGCTACAGCAGACGCAAGACTTCCAAAAAATGGATGCAAACATGAACAACGCAAATAAAAAAAACATAATGATTAACTTAGCGTCCGTCCTTTGAGAAGCTACATAGCGTCCACCAAAAGCTTTTATTATTGCTTCGGTCAAGCGTCTTCTGGACGCAATTGCTTTGATTTGAGGTTCAGAGCACCCGCCACAACACGGATGCAAATCCAGCGCTAAATACTGATTAGCCTCCGTGTATTACCATGTTAACGTCTGTTTCCGGCCGACGCTTTGACATGCTTTTGTTGTAGTGAATACATTCTTGCATGGAGACTTATATGAGACTGTTTACATGAAGATTCCACAAGGTCTCCAAGTTTCAAAGGCCAATCAGGTTTCTAAGCTAGTTAAGTCTCTCTATGGCTTGAGACAAGCTAGCAGGAAATGATATGAAAAACTCTCTCACTTCTTGACTACTTCAAGATATATACAAGCCCCATCTGGTCAAACCTTGTTTGTCAAGAAAATTGGGAATACATTGACCATTCTCTTAGTGTATGTGGATGATGTTATTCTTACAGATAACTCAGAATGAACTCACATCCATTAAAACCAGCTTGTAGGAAGCTTTTGGTATTAAAGACTCGGAGACTTTGAAAATTTTCCTTGAAATTTGTCAATGGCAATACTACCAGGATCTAATCACAGATGTTGGTGTGCTTGGTTGTAAAACAACAACCATAGCCATAGTTATTAAGTTGATTCAATTACAAACATGTGCAATTAGTTAGTTAGAAGATTCGGTTTGTTAGTTGTCTAACTATCTCTATATAAATAGTTGTAGTTGCACCATTTTCGATTTGAGCTAAATGAATTAATCACTCCAATTTATCTGAGTTTGTTACTCTCTCTTTCTCAAGTTTACAATTTCAACAGCTGCTAAAAAAAAAAAAACCTTGTTGTTTCAAACCAAGAATGAGATTATCCAAGTTTCTAAAGGTTATCATCATTTTTTTCCTAAGTAATGATTCAGATTGTCATACTAATGATAGGGCTCGTTTTTTTTTTGTACAAAAGAGAGCCTTACTAAACAACTAGACGAACATTCTTTGGCATACAAGCTCCAATAATATTATCAAAAAGCAGCCTGTGAAGATTGCTAGGTCGATTCTCCACGGTGGTACAAGCAAAATAATTTAAAGATAAGTTGAGGTAAGCAAGCCAATCAACACATCTATTTCCTTCCCTCCATGTATGGATGACTTGAACATTCTAGTTAAAAGGCAAAAGTTCACGAATACAACGCACCAAAGAGGGAAAATGCCCTTTTAAACTGCAGTTCCCAGTGAGCATATCTATTAAGGTTTTGGGGTCACTTCCACTATGAGGTGAGTGATCCCTTCCCTGTTCAGCATATCTAAACCAAGGTACATTCCCCATATTTCTGCTCGTAGAGCACCACATGCACCAATTTTCTTGATGTACTCTTTGAGCCACCTCCCGTCAACATTTCGGAAAAGACCCCTGCAATCTGATAGCTACCCATTGTTCTTACAAGTGCCATCGCTTTTGAGTTTGATCCAATTCCCCACAAGCCGCTTCCAACCAACGTTGGTTGTCTCTCTACAATGAAGCATATAATGGATCTTCTGAAACATGACGTCATCCATGTTTCTCATGAAGTTCAATATCACATGCACCAGATTTTTCGACCATTGGAAGTTTTCCTTGAAAATAGTTTTGTTCCGCCATGTCCCTAATAACCAACAGGTAGACATGAAGATTGTCTTCCATTGAGTTTTGGTTACTTCAATCCCTTAGTTGTTAAGGTTGCTAGAGATCCAAACCCTACAAGTCAAAGAAAAAAATTAGAATGAACAAGACGAATCCATAACTAGGTAGCATAAACGCAGTCACACAACATATGTAGAGTTGTTTATGTTTCTCTATCACACCTGGAGCAGGTGGGTGATATACTCACACCCCATTTGCTTCTACGATAATTGGTGAGGATATGCTTGTGTGCTACCAACCACACGAAGGTATGGATACGGTGGGGACCATTCCAGGCCCTTAAATGCTTCCAAATATCATCAGTTTTCCAATGGGTTGAGGATGGGGACCGCAACACAAAGTGTTACCACTCCAAAACTATCATTAGAATGAGGAAGAGCAAAAATTTGACATTGAGAAACGACAGGGGTACCTGGATAATTGATCTTGAAAATTTGAACGCTTTTGTCTGACAATGTTATATTGATATTTTCACAGATGATATATCAAAGCGCGAGGAGATTATCTCGTGGAATACCTACCCGGATAAGGTGGTAAACCATCATGATACTTTGGGTGCCACATTCAGCTTTACGGAGTGCAAAAAAGCTCTTTTTGATATAGGCCCCAATAAGGTGCCTAGTGAGGATGGCTACCCAACTCTTTTCTTCCATAATGGTTGGGAGACAATTTCCGACTCACTCTTCCAGTATGCAAACCAAGTTTGGGTTAATCCCTTTATTCTCTCTTTTATTAACAATTCTCTAATTATAATGATTCCTAAAATTGACAAGGCTGAAATGGTCTCTCAATTTATACCTATTTCACTTTGTAATGTTATTTATAAAGTTGTATATGAAGTTATTGTGAATAGGATTAACCCTCTTTTAAATGATAACATATCTCCGTACTACTCGGCTTCATCCCATGTCGTAGTATTCATCATAATATTATTGTGGCTCAAGAGATGGTTCACTAAAAGGTAAAAAGATAAAAAAGATGTTTATGTCCATTAAAATTGAACTAAAAAAAGCTTATGATTGCCTCAATTGGAACTTTATTGAGAATTGCATGCAGGAGTGTAAGTTTCCTCCTAAACTCATACAGGTCATTCATCACTACATCTCATCACCTTCCTACAAAATTTTGTGGAATGGGGACAAAACAAACTCGTTTAATCCTTATAGGGGTATAAGACAAAGGGGATTCGCTGTCTCCTTATTTATTTGTGATTTGCATGGAAAAACTTTCTCATGCGTATTGGCAGGTATGGCCCTCAAATCTTAAACTTATTTTTGTTGATGATCTTCTTTTGTATGTGGAGGCTTATATAGAGCAGGCTCACTATATTATCCATTTCCTTGATCTCTTCTGTCAAGCGTCTGGTCAAAAGATTAACAATAAAAAATAAAAAAATTCATGTTTTTTTTTCAAAAATGTTGACACTTAGCTATGTGAGGATATCCTTCTTCATACTTGTTTCTCTCATGTTGACAATTTGGGTAAATATCTCAGCACCAACGATAGTACTTGGTAGAACCACTAGGGGCATTTTAATCACATTATTCATTAGATCCAAGAAAGGCTTAGTGGTTAAAAGCAACAATATCTAAGTTTTCCAGGAAGAATTACTCTTACAAAGTTGGTTCTTAGTTTGATCCCCTACTATCACATGCAGTATGCCAAAATCCCCAAATCTATTTGTGATGAAATGGAGAAAATTCATAGAGGTTTTGTAAGACCTTTTATTTTTTTGAAACTCTAATTTATGCAATTTTAGAGTATTTGGTGTTGAATTTCTGAGACATTTAGCCAATTTTATTTTTATTTCGTGGATTTAGTACCGAAAACATATTTTATTAGAGTTATTAATATGCTTAATGTGTGTGTGTGTATATATATATATATATATATATATGTTTTGAGATCCGATTTAAAATTATTCGTCGACGAATAATTTAATTATGCAAAAATTCATCTGTCAATTATGGCGCGACGAGAGTAGATACTTACTATCCTAGATATTTTATCCAAAAAGGAGTTGGATATTTTGAGAAAAACTTAGGGGCCAGTAACCTTACTATAAATATCTCTACGTGCTCTTGGAAAAAAAAAACAAAAAAAAAAAACCCATTCTCTCTCCTTCCTCCTCCCCAAAATCGTGAACCCTACTTCCTCCGTCTCATTCCTCCATTTCATCCCTTGTTTCTTTTCTCTTCTCCTTTGAGTGTTGGAAGAACTTGAAGAAGACAAAGGCTTAGCCATGTGGAGTTAATCTAAGGTGAGTAAGAGTATATGCTTTGATTTTTATTTTGAGGCTTTGATGGAATCATGGTTAGTTGAACCATTTACTATTCCTCCTTCCTTTCCTTTCCTTGACAGTAGAAACATGTGAGTACGGGGGGAAGAGTGATTTTCTAGAGTGGGTGATCAATGTTTTCAATAATCTTGTTGTTGTTGGGTTTTAAAAAAAATTGAATAAATTGATTAATCTTTGTTATTAATGTGTTGAGTTTTGAAATGAGTTGTTTCCATAAACAAATTTGATCTGAAGTTGAAACATTGCTTGTCTTCAAACTAGTAAGGGTTAAAAGGATTTAAAAATCATTTCAAAATTGAAAAACTGCATTTTTCGCACTTGTATTCGAATACGACAGCATAGTTTTGCCACTGACGTGACTTTGTATTCAGATATGACAGTGCCGTATTTGGATACGACAACACAATTTTGTTAAAAACTTTATTTTTCAACACTGGTTATGCATTTTGACATATGAAAATTATTTTCATTGATATACTCAAAAGGGGTTAGGAGTAAGGAAGGGTTGTAAGGTAGTTAAAGTTTTAGAGATTAATTTCACTAAGACAAACACTATTTGTTGAAGGTGTTGGCACAAGTGAGATTTTCGTTGCGTTTGATTTTAGTAACGGCAATTATTGAAAGAGCTATAACTAAGGTAAGGGCTCCTTCCAAATTTCTAGATTGCATATAGGACTCTATAATCTATATGTATATTTGTGGATGAATTTAATGTGATTGATGTGTGTTTGTGGAAATTGAATTTGGTGATTTATGGTTGAAATTTGTGGAGATTAAATTTGGTGATTAATGTTTGAAAATTTTGGAGATTGAATATGAGTGATTTATGTTGAATTTAGGGAGAATTAAATTTAATTTGATTATGTGTTCATAATTGATATTATGAATGTTTGATGTGTGTTTGAGGTGTGGTTTGTGGTGTTTTATGGTTGGTGTGATTTATGTGTTCATAATAATTATTATGAATTTTTTGAGATGTGATTTATGCGTGTTTATGGAAAATGATTTTGGTGGTTTATGTGTGAAAATGTGGAGTTTTGAAAATGGGCGATTTATGAGTAAATTTGGTGTGAAATTGTGGAGATTGAATTTGATGTGTTTGAGTATGCTCTGTGGTGAAATTGAAAAATCATTAATGTTAAAGGTGTATTAAAAAAGGGGAATCTTTTAATATTTGTATTTACTTAATGATTGTGGTGAAAGAGTTAGAGTTTGCTCAAAAATTTCATAGTACATGGTGATAGTGGTGATCGTGATAGGTCATGGGATGATGTCATGTGAATTGTTGGTTTATCTTATCCTTGCAAAGATTGTCGCGCCGTGCTAATCTGTGAGAAATTGCACTCCAAAATGTGTTGATTTGTGAGCAATTGTACTCTAGAAAATCGTGTTGGTCTGTGAGTGATTGCACGCTAGTAAATCGTGATGATCCGTGAGAGATTGCACTTTGGTAATTAGTATTGGTCTGTGAGAGACTGTACAATTATGATTTGCGCCCTTCAAGGAGGGTTTTGGTTTGGAATTCCGGAATCATGCATTTTGGCATATACACATTGCATTAAGGTGTTTGGCACGCGAGTCATGTTTGATATGTTGTGATGATTGTATATACATATGCGGTTGTTGTTTGTGATTGTACCGTAATTGATGAGTGTGATTGATTGAATTTGTGTTGTAAGTATGGAATGATTTTGAAACGTTTTCGAAACTGAAATATGCATTATTTCATAGTTGTATTTGAATATGAGGTGTTTGTATTCGAGTACATATTTAAAATGTTCAGTTTCAATTGAAATTTTAACATCATATTCGAATACGACATGACTGTATTCGAATACGATAGGATGATTTTTGCTATTGACTTATGATTTCGCACTTGAATTCGAATACGACAACATTGTATTCGAATATGGCAGGATGATTTTTGCTACTGTCTTATGAATTACCATTGTATTCGAATACGAGAGAGAGTGTTGTATTCGAATACGACAGTGCAGTTTTGTTAAAAACTTCATTTTTCAACTTTAATTATGCATGTTTGGCATATGAAAATCCTTTTAAGGTGTATACTAAGTTGAAAGATTATTTTGTAATTTAAAATTTAAATGCTAAGTGATATTTGTTAATTTCAGTTGGTGACCCTTTACAATTATTGTGGAATTTGGGTTTTGCCCTCTAATGATACCCGAGTTCGTTCCACCGACTCTTACCTTGACGACGGAAACGTCGTTAGACTTCCATGACCGTGAATCGCAAACTGCTTGGGCATACGACCTCATCTCAAGCAGGGCTACTTATACGGGGAGGGTAGTGAGGACAAGTAGGAGAGCTGGAACAGTATACTTCGTGGAGCTCACTCGCGAGAAGATCGACTATTCGATACCAGCAGGATTGGTGCTCAGAATGAGTGGGGCATGGGAAGATGCAGAGGATTCCTCAGTTAGGGTTGAGGCAGAGGCCACCGTAGGAGCTGGAGATACAGTGATTGGACCCGAGACTAGCAAAAAGGATAAGGGGTCGATGCCAGTGGAGCGAGAGATTGTAGGACCGTCTAGACAGGCCGAGTCAGAGCTTCCATTTCCAATGAATGATCCCTTACCGACTTTCGCTGAAATAGAGGACTGTGTTGAGATCCCAGCGCCGCCGAAGCCACCTATCTCATGGGTGGATTTGACTTCTAAAGAGATTGATCCGTCTATGGATGTTGATGAGGAGGAGGTTACCTCGAAGATGGATACTGTGTCAGACGGGACTTGTGGAGTGTGTGGAGGTCACCCATGTTATTGTAGTTGCTAGAGTATGATCATATTAGTTTTGTTGTATAGGGACTTGATGTGTTTCTTTTGGTGGTTGTACTTATTTCATTTTGGGATAACTGTAACTATACTTATACGGTCAGATGACTTCTGTTTTGGTGGGTCCATGTTCCATTTTTTGAGGTGACCATGGGGGATTAATATTTCTTGGAGCAGTACTTGTACAGGTGTCTGTTGAGAATACCCCAAGGGTATAAGCGATGATGCCTGATAGGTCTTATAGCCTCGGTGTATTTTATATTTGAATATTTTGGTTTATTGTCTCAACTTTTTCAGTTTGTTATAATTATGATGTAATTAATTATGACATTTGTCGTTTGTGTTACGCTTTGATATTTTATTAATTGATTTTTTCTATAAAAAAAATACACTCGCGTTGTTAAAAATCGAGGTGTTACAGTTTCATTTGGAGAGACAATAACTAAGGCTGGAAGGCTCACTTGGTAGCATGAGTTATATCAAAACTACCATTATTGTGCATGACGTGTTGAATACCGAAAGAATTTGGGATATGGAATTCTTAATTCATAATTTTCCTATGCACATCGTCATTCAAGTGGTGATCCTTCTCCTCCCTCTAATTTTGACGACCCTAATATTTTAGTGTGGGGTACTAGCACTAACCAGGTTCTTAGTGCAAAGTGCTTATAAAATAGGATAATGCTCTTTACGTAGCAATAATGCATTGCTTTCTTTTTTACTGTTAAAATTTGATTTGAGGGTTTTATTATTTTTGGTTTGATTTTGAAAACATTTTTATATTTATTTCTAACTAATGATTTTAGATTGTAATACAAAGATGGATAATGCTCTTTATGCATCAATGCATTGCTTAATTTTTTTTACAACAACTAAAAATAAAAAAATAAAAAATCATATATATATTTGTATTAATTAAAAATATATTTAAATATTATGAATTACATTACTCATATTTAATTTAATATATTAAACTACCCCAATTTGATGTTTCTTTATCTTATTTTTTTTTTTATCTTACACGTGAATTTACATTTTCAGGGCTTATTCCTCATCTCCATTTGGTCATAAATAGCCACCATGGCTACATTGTCTATGGATATAGACAAAGGATAGTAATTGTAACATTTAAATGCCATACCAAAGACGATGAGGTGAAACACAAACCAATAAATTGAAATTCGTCCTTCAAGGAAAACATGACTAGAGGGCCATAATAAACGGAATGCTTCTATACAAGTCTTTTTCAATCAAGGGAATCCAAAGGTGGCAAGCACCAAACCATTATTAATGTTCTTTGTACCAGCATGATATTAATATAATGTCGTGTATAGGGAAATATACAAATCATGCATTGAAAATTTTGTTTATATGGAACCAAAAGACAATTAATAATAATAGCCTGAAAAATAAAGTCAAGGCATGGCTAATGCTTAGTTTTGATAATGTATAGTTGTCACACTCTCAAGAATATGCTTCCCATGACTACCCTTGTTTGTTGGCCTAATCTAGCTACCATTATCTCTCTAGTTTGTATGGAACAGTAGAGTTTTTTTATAATAGGTATTATTAGCATGGCCGTAGCTAGGATTAAGGTTGGAGGTACTAAATTCAAAAATATAATTTAGTAAATAAAATAAAATTTTTAATTGCACAATAAATTAATTTAAGAAAATTCATATGATATATATATTCAAAATTAATATTTTCGAAGTTGTGTTCTTTATTGTTCCATTGAGTCATAATAAATAATTATCATATCTAATTGAAATTGCTATTATTATATTAATAAAGTAATAATTTTATATTTTATTTGGTTATAGTGGATTTTAATAGTAAGCACTTAAGTATTCAAGAGCCAATATATTGAATAAAAAAATGTCCAATATACTAAATGATATAAAGTTCATATATAAAAAATAAAATATGAGTACCTACAAATGTAATAGTGGAGTAATATAAAAAATTTATAAGACTTTGGGGGAGACCATGGTCATCATTCGCCCTCTTGCCTCTGTCTATAAGTTTTTTTTTTTTCTCTTAATAACCTTTTAATTTAAAGTTTTATAATTTATAGTTCAAACAAAAGATAAATAAAATCTGATCGATTATTATTTTAATTATTCAATTTTTTCAAATAATTTATTCTTAACTAAAATTAATAAAACACTTAAATTCAGTCAGTTAATTTAAGTATTATCCTAGATTTAAATATAACTAAAAAATAGTCATATTTAATAGTCTAAAATATAAACAAAATTTAACTAACTTTGTTCTATTTAATGGTATAACTGTAAAGAAA
>JBBPBR010000005.1:41270372-41284682 GCA_037974775.1 Cicer pinnatifidum
ATAATTTAGTCAATTATCTTTTTTTCAATTTAATTTTTTATTTAATTAAAAGTAATGATTTCATCTTTTATATCTTAAAATATCAATATTATCATTTTTAATAGATTCAAAAAATATTCAAACAAAACCTAAAAAATTTATTATCAATTTCAAGAAAAATCATATATTTAACAATTTCAAGAAAAATCATATATTTAACAATTTCATAACTCAAATATTCAAATAAATTTACAACTTCATCTCCAACAACATCAAATCCATTAAATAAAGAACTCACACTTTAAGATTTGATCTTCAAAATCACCAAGATGATATCTTCTTCTTCTTTCTATCCTTCTCCAAATGAAATCCCTAACCTAAATCTTAAAATGTAAGTTATGGATGTGATGTTTTTGTTGTCGGAGATGCAAATAGTTTATTTGAATATTTGAGTTATGAATTTAATGAAAATATAGATTTTGTTGAAGATAATTACTAATTTTCCGAGTTTTGTTTGAAAATGGTGATAAATTTTCTAGATTTCTGGAAAAAAAAATGATAACTTTATTTACATTTTAAGATATAAAGGTTTAAATTATTACTTAAACTTAAATAAAAGATCAAATTGAGAAAAATAAATAAATAACTAAATTATTATTTAAAATTAAGTTAATGGACCACAATTAATAATCTAATGATTAGTAAGAACTTTTTACAGTGAAATGTATATGAATCAAATCCTTAGTTAATTAATTAATTGTTCAATATGTATTTTAAAATCTTTTCGAATATTTGTTTTGAACTTACATATTTAATTAAATAGTATTTATGATGTTAAATACAAAAAGTTTTAAGCAATAATTATAATTTATGCATAATTTCTATGTATTTAGCTACAATATAGACAAAATTTAAAAGTGATTTCAAGAACCACAAGAAAAGTAGTTAGTGTTATTTCAATGCTCACAATCCGAGGATCTCAATTGAATAACAGATAGCCACCTACCCAGCAGAATGACACATGAGTTGTTGCAGAAGTTAGAGAAGGAATGGTGAAAACATGATGAGTATTGTAGATAAAGAACATACTTTTATTTCATACTCTTTTCATGATCCTCGTTTCATATCTGTCAAACATAGCTTCAGATAATTCACCTTGTGGTTTTAAAAGATGATCCAAGGAGGTATCCTGGAACAGGATAGCGAGAATATCAATCAAATTGGTCGAAAATAAAACAGAACCACCAGTACAGTGATTTGTATCAGAAAATCCCTATCATCATATGATTCAATATACCCATCAAGAATTGAACACAACAAAGTTGAAAAGTCAATCCCAGCAAGTAAAGAATACATAAAAAGAGGAAAAAACCAAAGTTTTATATAAATCATGCAAATTAGATTAAAAAAACTACTTGTTTGCATGCAAATACAATAAAACTCGATCACAATGAAATGAACTTAGAAGTTCAGATAAGACCTGTTAAACTTTCGTCCATCCACAAATAATGAATCCAACCACCCCATATTCACGTAGATGTTTAATAAATAAAAAATTAAAGAGATATTGTAGTTGGAGACTTTTTCGACAACTCTAATGACATGTGCTTAATTTTTATTCTTTCAACTACATTTTATAAAGCGGATAAGATGGTGAAACAACTGGGGTTTCAATTAATTTAGTTTCACAAGAGGTTTCAATAATTTTGAATACAAAGTGTTGTTGTTGATGACTAAATAAAGCGGTGAAATCAAGTACAATAAGATGTGAATTAATTTATTTAACAAGAATGCGGCATAGTATCACGACCAACAATTTTATTAAGATAAATTTTTAATGAGTCAAGATTATGTAATTGTTTTTTTGGATTAAGTAAGAGGTTTATGAATCTAATAGTTGGTCAATTGAAATTTTTAAAAACAAAATTTTGAGATTTAAAAAAAAAATTATTTAACAAGAATTTTACTCCATAAAAATTGCGAAAAAGAAGATGATTGATTGATTTAGTAAGTTAGAGATAGAGAAAATGACATTTCTGTTGAGACAAAATCTCTCTCAAATGGTTTGAATGATAACAAAATTATTAAAAAGGTTATGATTGTGGTTAATGACTAATGTGAAATCATATAAGAAAACATGTTATAAATTATTAAGGCAAAAAGGAGAAAAATCTAATCCAAATTTGGAGAATTGAAATTCCTAATGATAGTCTCGCGAGAGGATGATACTTCAAAACTGCAGAATATTCATCTTCACCAAAACAAATATCTTTCATTCATCAAGAGAAGATAAAACAATATTAAAGAATGAATAAATAAAGCATGTGATATAACAAAGTCAAAAAGCAAAAGAATAGGTACGAGGACGGCTCACACTAGGATGAGTCTATAGTCAACATCTTGGAAAGCAACCCAACACCATTGAAAGTGACCCAACATATCTCTCTCACATGTTGAAAATGACTCATCATAAACCTACAAAAAGGAAGTAGCTAACAATACAAATATGTAGCTCTTATATGTCTTAAAGAAAGAAAAAAGAAAAAGTCATCACATGTCCAAATTCCTAGGAATTTGAACCCTTGAGAGGATGACTTTCAAAGATGCATAATATTCATCTTCACTCTAACCATGATTTTTAGTCACGATGAGAAGTTAAAATGGTATCCAAAGATGAACAAACAAAGCATTTTAATCAAAGACGTCAGAGGCCAGTTTTATCTAGTACGAGGATGGGATGTACGAGATCTAAGGATGGCCAATACGTGGATAGTCAGTACGAGGATGGCCAGTACGATGTAAGAAGATGGATCTATAGTCAACTTCATTCTCAAAAGTTGAAAATGGCCTAACACTTCAACCTACAAAAAGGTTGAAGCCCATAAAAGTCAAAAATACAGTCTTACATGTCTTGAAGAATGAAAAGAGAAAAGGACATCTCATGACCAAGTACCTAGGAGGTTTGATTTTCCTACACGAGGATGGACTACATCTGTCCAAGGACAGCTGGATGGCAGTTCTGTAATTAAGATCAAAGACCATGGACTTTTTGATCAAGTCCCTCAACGGTCATAAGATGTTTGCCACATGGAAAGAGCGCCAAAAGATCTCTATAAAAGGAAGGGAGCTCTCCATTATCAAACACACAACAACATTGCATAAAAAGATCAAGAATCTCAAAGCTATCAAGAGCAATATTTATTCTCTCCTTATACTTTCTATAATATTTCCCTATATCTTTGAAATATCTTTTTAGAAAGTGTTTAAGAGAATATAAACAATCATACACATATCAATTTGTAATTTTCACGTGAGTTTCACTTGGAAATAGTTGGAACTTGTAAGAAACAAGATTGTAAGCTTGATGAGACTAAAGAATACACAAAGTGTAATCAACCTCTGTGAGAGGCTAATCAGTTTGATCATTAGTAAAATCTCATAAGTGTGTGAGGACTGGACGTAGCCTTCATTGGGTGAACTAGTATAAAATTTGTGTGTGTCATTCTCTATATTTTCTCTTTCTTTTAGTCAGCTCAAATTCAAAGGTTTAAATTACCATCCTCGGGTTCGCATCCTCTTAGAGAGGATAGTTTTTCAAAACACGTGAATAACCTTTTTAAACAGCAAAATCCCTATTCAACCCCCTTTCTAGTGATATTTAGGTACATCAATTGGTATCAGAGCAAGGTTCTCTAGAAAATTGCATCTAACAATGTAAGAGAAAAATATCTGAAAGGAAATGTCAAAAGCTAAGTATTTTTCTAAAGGAGGATCATTCAGTCGACCTCCCTATTTTGATGGCACAGATTACTACCATTGGAAAGGTAAGATGAGACTATTTCTCATATCACAAGATAACAACATGTAGTATGTGGTTGATAACGGGATCACGTCATAAGAACCAACAACACAGATGCAACCTCGAACAAAAAACCTCAAGCATAGTGGACGACATATGAAAATGCTAAGGTACTCCTAAACTCTGAAGCTCATTTATTTCTAACGTCTGCTTTGAGCAGGGAAGAATATAACAGAGTTGAAGAATGCGAAAACGCTAAGGAACTCTGGGACACTCTAAGGATCCATCATGAAGGATCAAGTCACGTAAAAGAAGCGAGGATTGACATGGGAGTAAGAGATTACGAACTATTTGAAATGAAGGAGGAAGAAACCATTGATGAAATGTTCTCAAGGTTAACAATTAAACTAAACAACTTGAGATCTCTTGGAAAGGTATACTCCGTTCAAGAGAGGATAAGAAAAATCCAAATGAGTTTACCAAAAGAACGGATACCAATGGTGACCCATCACAGAAGTAAGAGACTTGGCGAACATGAAATTATAAGATATGGTTGGAACTCTAAGAGCTCATGAACCATTGTTGTTGGCAAACAAACCAAGCAAAAAGGGAAGAATGATTGCTCTAAAAACCAGTCAAATAGAAAGTTCATCCTCCAAGAAGACTGAAGATATCATAAAAAAAGGAAAGCTCAAAGTATCCTGTATTTGAGGAAGAAGATGAACTCGCTCTGATTTCCAGAAGAATTCAGAGGATGATAAATCGAAGAGGACAAGATAGAAGATCTCCTCAAAAAGAAAAAATTGACAAAAGTCGGATAACTTGTTTTGGATGCTACAAGATGAGACACTACAAAACTGAGTGTCCTCTAAACAAAAGAAACTCAAGAAGATTTCCTTACAAAAATAAATATATGATGATTACTTGGGATGACAGCGACGAGTCATCCTCTGAGCAAGAGAAGGAAGAAAAGGCCAACCTCTGCCTCATGGCAAAATCAGAAATTGAAAAGGTAAGCATTTCAGAACTATGTCCTACTTGTGAAAAGTTACAAATTGAATTTCACAATCTTTTAAATGACTCAAACACATTATCTCATAAATGTGGTTTTCTCAAAAATCAACTTTATGAAATAAAGAAACTCAATGAGGAACTTCAAGCTAAGAATGAGAAATATGAAAAACTCATTCTAGATTTGCAGTTGTCTCATTAGAAATTATCTGAGCAACAAACACTTTTAAACAAAAAAGAATGTCAGAATTCATCCTCCAGAAGAGGACGCAGAAAAGGAAATCTTGAAAATAGAGGTTGAAGAACTAAAAAATGACATTACAAACTTTGTTAAATCTACTTAAACATTTCAGAAGATAATGCGATCTCAATATGGAATCTTTGACAAAGCTGGTATTGGTTTTAGAAGTTCTCAAAAACAAAAATTGTATGAAATTTTTTTCTTGCCTAAAAAACAAGAGGATAGGCCAAAATGCACTTTTGTCAAAAACTTTGGGCATACATTCAAAAACTGTCATGCTAAGAAGAAAGTTGACAACATAAAGAAAGGATGTTCATTATGTGGTAAACATGAGCATCAAGATTCTATTTGTTATCACAAAAAGAAAATCCTCACAAGAGGAAAAGGATTGTTTTATTTCCTTGGAGATAAAGGATCGAGGATCAGTCACGTTTGGTAACAATGATAAAGCTCTAATAAAAGGTATAGGTATCATTGGTAAAAATAATTCTGCTAAAATTGAAAATGTTCAGTATGTGGATGGTTTAAAACATAACCTACTAAGTATTAGTCAATTATGTGATAGTGGATTTGAAGTTATTTTTAAGCCTACTATATGCGAGGTTAAACATTCATCCTCGGGTAGAGTTTTCTTTTCCTGGATGATTTACCTACTGAATCTTGTTTTGTTTCCATTGATAAAGATAAATGGATTTGGCACAAACGAACTGGTCACACAAGCTTATATACTATTTCTAAATTAGCTACATTAGAAATAGTAAAAGGTCTTCCAAAAATTAATTTTGAGAAAGACAAAGTATGTGAAGCTTGTGTCAAAGGAAAACAAGTTAAAAGTAGCTTTCACTCTAAAATATTGTTTCAACAAATCATCATCTTGAACTTATTCACATTGACCTCTTTGGTCCCATCAAAACTCCAAGTCTTAGTGTAAAATGTAACACCCTAAATTTGATAATAAACTATTTTATTAATTAAATAGGATTTTAAATAATTAATTTGATGTTAAAATTATTTTAGAATATATGTTGATAAATTTTGTGAGTAATTTTTGTTATAAGGATGCTTTCTATGATGTGTTGGTTTGATAGATGTTACATTTAATGAGCAATATAAATAATAAATATTTATTTTATTATTCTATATATATTTTTTTCTAAAAATAATAGTATTTTAGTGTAATATTTAAAAATAAAAATGAAATATTTTATGCGATTTTACGTGTATATACGTGTACCCAATTAATGTAATATTTTTATGTGCATTAGATTAATGTTAAGTATGTACATACTTATATTTTAATTATTTATAACTACTTTCTATTTTAAATTATTTAATTTATAAATAACTATCTTGAGATGTTAGAAATATTGTGATTGATTTCCTTTACTTTTATGTATAACATATGACATGATGATTTTATACATCTTTATTGTGATTTAGTAATTAATATAAATTATTGATGTTATATTTATTTATTTTATCGTTTTGACTATTTTATAAAGATGATAGTGTTTTTATGGGATGATTTTGAGAAATATTATAGTAATAATTATAGTTATTATAAAAATGTGTTTTATGGGTTAGATCCATATAGAAGAATAAAACCTAATTAAACATATTATTAAAAAAATATATAAATATCCATATAATTGTTTCTTTAAAATAAATAGATAAATAAATAATAATGATACATTAAAATATATAGAACAAGCTAAATTGTAGAATCCGATTGATATATGTAAGGTAGGCATGGGCTGTTAACTAATTTTACAAATATTTAGATGAGTTTGTTAGGTTTTGCTAATATTTATATGAGTTTGTTATGTTTTGGTGCTTGTTTTCTATCCGCCGCTTTCCAAAACAAAAACATAAATAAAGAGACCTTGTGAACCCTGATTTGTACTAAAATAAAACAAAACAAAGAAAAGGGAAGGGAGTTGAATGGAAAGTCGTAGAACCAAAGAGTAAACACAACAACAACCTATCGTTTTTGACACCGGTGATCGATAATTGTTCCGTAAAAGCTTCTCCGTTTTCATCCAAATTTGAGTATGTTATTTCATTCATTTAACTCGTCAATTAAACATAATTTTACAGATTTTTAACAACCCCAATTTCTCTCTAAAATACCCGACTTCTTCGTTTGTAGAATTCGTTATTTTGTACTATTCTCCTTCACCGTAAGTCCGATTAGAGTGAAACCAACGCCAAAACGACCGTGTGAAAAGTGGCTATATTATCCATTGATTGGGTTTCTGATTTATGGTAAATTTACTTGACCGAATTTCGAATTTAGTTTGTAGAGTATCTTCACATAATTTATTTTTGACGTTTACCCATAAACTGTCGAGTTAGATCGATTGAAGGACAAAAAGTCAAAGAACAAAGGTTGTTTGCTCGTGGAATCGTATTAGTGTGTGAAAGCGTCAAAATAAGGTAAGGGGTGTGAGAGGGTTTGAATTCATGGGTATAATATATTGTGAGATGAACGGGAAAACTGTATTTTCCAATGATTCATACGGGGCTTGCTACGTACGGCAGTAGTCCTTTGAGAGATAAATTGATTAATTTGAAATATGAGAATTGTGAGATTAAAATGTGAAATAGAAATTTTTATAAGGTGTTGATTGATTTAATTTTCAATACCTGTGTGGTAGTTGATATTTGTTATTATTGTGATGTTGGATGTTGAATGAAATTATGTGTACATGTTTGCTTAGATGAAATTATGTGATGTGATAATAAAATATGGATGCATGGTTTGATATATGCTTACGTGATGATAATGATGATTTTTGATTGATGATAGTGATGTTATAAAATTGTGATGAGTTTATACGATGATCATGATTATTTATGATTAATGATATTATAAAATTGTGATGAAAATATTGAAGTACCCCATATTTGATGAGATAGTGTGTATTCTTAAATATGGTGCTCTTAATGGAGTAGTCTAAGCTATGGGGGGGGAAAATAAATATTGTGAATTGTGAAGTGAAGATTATTTTGTCATCATATAGGTAGGGCCTAACAAGCCTAGTGATTCTGGGGAAGTACAACTGAATGAGCCTGATCGTGGCGGTCTGCTGTCGAGCCTTAAGGCAAGATTGTTAGACCTTAGAGGTATTCTGGTGGGGAATTCCTAGGTGACTTGGAGGTAGCACTCCAAATGTCAGGAGCTACCATGCAACACACGTTTACCTCGAATGTCGCGTATATGTGTCTCGGGTTAAGTTGAGGGGATCTATGAGGACATAACCAATTTGAATTGTCCGTCCACCGGGATGGTGGTATAGTATCATGACCTCCTATCCAAGTACTTCAGAGTTAGAATGGTACCACATTGTGAAGTAGAGTCTAAGCTCATGCATAGCATTGCATTTCCTTGTGATTGTTTTGTTGTGATTGATGTGTTTCAAAGGTTATAATAATTAGATGATTTGATGCATATTATAATGAGATGATTATTTTACTTGAGTGACTTTGATGCTATAGTATGATACTATTTAATTAAATATTTTGATATATCGTAAAGTGATTATGATACGGTTCTATTATGATTGTTTGTGTGTTCTTCTTACTCATATTATACTATTAACATGATTTCAAAATTCACCTCCTTCGTTGTTTGTGTTTGACTGGTTGGACACTGCGTTTGCGAAATCGCAGTTATTACTGGTTAGTGAGTCTTAAAGTTCAAGTTTGGGAGGAACCACGCTCTGATAGGTGATACCGGGAATAAGGGTTTTTATTTTTATTTTTGGAAAACGTGATATCCTAAATTAAATATAAAGTTTTTATTTTCTTGAAAATATATTTTTATTTACGCGCTGCAATTGTCATAAGAATATGATATAAATTATTATATATATTATTTTGGGATTTAGGGTGTCACATAAAAATATATGGTTTTGTAATTATTGATGATTTCTCTCGTTTTACATGGGTTTTATTTTTAAAACATAAAGATGAAGCTTTTGAGGCATTCCACCATTTTTGCAAAAAGATTCAAAATGATAAAGGATAAAAAATTGTCTAAGTGAGAAGTGACCATGGAGGTGAATTTGAAAATGAATCCTTTAAAAATATTTTTGAAGAAAATGGTATTTCTCAAAAAATTTCTTGCCCAAGAACTCCCCAACAAAATGGGGTTGTTGAAAGGAAAAATAGGACTTTACAAGAAATGGCTAGAACTATTTTAAATGAAGCCAACATTGAAAAATATTTTTGGGCCGAAGCCATCATCACATCTTGTTATGTTTCAAATCGTGCATCTATTAGAAAATTTTAAACAAAACTCCATATGAACTATGGAAAGGTCGAAAACCAAATATTTCCTACTTTTATATATTTGGAAATTATTTCTACGTTCTAAATAATAAAGAAAATTTGGAAAAGTTTGATCCATAATCTAATAAAGGTATTTTTCTGGGTTACTCTACATCATCAAAAAGTTATAGAATATATAATCTTAGGACTCAAACTGTGGAGGAATCCATGCATATAATTTTTGAAGAGTTTGATGACTTGTGTTTAGAAAATATGGACAAATATGAAAAAGATGAACATTCATCCTCTCAAGCACCCAGTCCAAACAAAGAGGGTGACTTTGATCCAACCTCTCAACAACCTCCAAGAGGATGGAAAACAATCATGCATCATCCTCCTGATCTAATCATTGGGAATATTGTCGATGGTGTTAGAACCATAAATTCTCTAAGGGAAAACACTATCAACATGACCATGATATCACAAGTTGAACCCAAAACAATTGATCAACCTATTGGTGAAAAATCATGGGTTGAAGCTATGATGGAGGAGCTTTCACAATTTGAAGGAAACAAAGTGTGGGATCTTGTGCCCCGTCATGTGGAAAAATTCATCATTAGAATCAAATGGATATTTAGAAACAAACTAAATGAGTATGGAGAAGTCATTAGAAATAAAACAAGATTAGTGGCACAAGGTTATAACCAATAAGAAGAAATTGATTATGATGAAACATTTGCACCCGTAGCAAGACTTGAAGCAATAAGAATTCTTTTAGCTTATGCTACACATAAAGGTATCAAACTATTCCAAATGGATGTCAGAAGTGCCTTTTTGAATGGATTCTTAAATGAGGAGGTATATGTTCACCAACCTCTTGTGTTTGTGGATGAAAAGAATGCTAATCATGTGTTCAAACTCTCCAAAGCTCTTTATGGATTAAAACAAGCTTCTCGAGCTTGGTATGAGAGATTGAGTTCGTTCCTAAAAGAAAATGGATTTGTTAGAGGACAAATCGATACTACATTCTTTAAGAAAACTGTTAAAGAAGATCTATTAATTGTACAAATTTATGTTGACGGCATAATATTTGGGTCCACTAATGAAAGGATGTGTGAAGAATTCTCCAACCTCATGCAAAGTGATTTTGAGATGAGTATGATGGGAGAGCTGAAATTCTTTCTTGGCTTACAAAATAAACAACTAGAAACTGGCATTTTCATCTCTCAAGAAAAATACACCAAGGACTTACTGAAAAAATACAACATGAGTTCAGCCAAGAGTATGGGAACTCCTATGCACCCATCTTCCATGCTACACAAGGATGATAAAGGAACTCCAATATCTGAAAAAGAGTATAGAGGGATGGTCGGATCCTTGTTGTATTTAATAGCCAGTAGACCGAATATAGTCTCTGCAGTCGATCTTTGTGCAAGATTTCAATCCTCTCCTAAAGAATCTCATCTTACTACAGTAAAGATAATTTTTAGATATCTTGTAGGCACGATCAATCTAGGAATTTGGTACAAGAAATGTTCAAATTTTTTCTTAAAATCTGGGATTTTTAGATACAATGATTTTTAGTCAGGATGAGAAGTTAAAATGGTATCCAAAGATGAACAAACAAAGTATTTTAATCAAAGAGGTTAGAGGCTAGTTTTATCTGGTACGAGGATGGGATGGACGAGATCTAAGGATGGCCAGTACGAAGATAGTCAATACGAGGATGGCCAGTACGATGTAAGAAGATGGATCTATAGTCAACATCATTCTCAAAAGTTGAAAACGACCTAACACTTCAACCTACAAAAAGGTTGTAGCCCACAAAATTCAAAAATACAGTCTTACATGTCTTGAAGAATGAAAAGAGAAAAGGACATATCATGACCAAGTACGTAGGAGGTTTGATTTTCCTTCACGAGGATGGACTACATCTATCCAAGGACAACTAGATGGCAGTTCTGTAATTAAGATCAAAGACCATGGACTTTTTGATCAAGTCCCCCAACGGTCATAAGATATTTGCCACATGGAAAGAGCACCAAAAGATCTCTATAAAAGGCAGGGAGCTCTCCATTATCAAACACACAACAACATTGCATAAAAAGATCAAGAATCTCAAAGCTATCAAGAGCAATATACATCCTCTCCTTATACTTTCTATAATCTTCCACTATATCTTTGAAATATCTTTTTAGAAAGCGTTTAAGAGAAGGGAAACAATCATACACATATCAATTTGTAATCTCCACGTGAGTTTCACTTGGAAATAGTTGGAACTTGTAAGAAATAAGATTGTAAGCTTGGTGAGGTTAAAGAATACACAAAGTGTAATCAACCTCTATGAGAGGTTAATCAGTTTGATCATTAGTAAAATCTCATAAGTGTGTGAGGACTGAACGTAGCCTTCATTGGGTGAACCAGTGTAAAAGTTGTGTGTGTCATTCTCTATATTTTCTCTTTCTTTTAGTCAGCTCAAATTCAAAGGTTTTATCTTGTTGGTTATCACGTGTTTATAAAACACTAGATATAATAATGTTTATCTAGTCACAATCATATTATATCCTTATCAAATTTCATATCATATCATGTCTCTATCATATCCCGCGCATCAAACAAGTCATAAAAATGAGTGTTGATCGTGAATCTCATGTGATCAAATCTTAATGCCAATATCAAGTAGATTTGTTGCAAAAGAGTAATCCACCCGCCTAAACAAATTGTTAAAATTGGTACGACTCGACAATATTATCTGAAGTTTAAAGCAACATGTATTATTTGCCACACAATTTGTATTGTAAATGGAATTGGAAACTCAAAAGTAAAACCAACTCGCTCAAAGCATAGTGCAAAGACTTTAATTGCTACACAAACTATAATTTTATGAGTAGAAATCTTCTTTATTTCTTAAAAATAATAGATGGTTCTATTACAATAGTTTTTGAGTGAATCAAAACTTAATAATGTGACAAGTCTTTGAGATGTATACTTTTATTTATTAATTTATAACTATTCTAATGAAATCCTTCTAACCCTGATTTTATAATTCATGTTCTACGCTTTAATTCTAAAATTTTCATGTTTAATTCATCGTGAAGTGAGATATTGATGTTGCATAGCTGATTGACAGGCAAGTTCAAGAATGCAATATATAATATGTTTAATGTTATCATCAAGGTATTAACAATTGAATCAGACCAATCGGTATTATAAGTTTTATAACTAAGAACTAAACTTGCATTCGGTCCCATCAACACCTTAAAAATTTTATAAATTTTTCTTATATTTGAACAAATTAAGGTATTATAACTGAAAACTTTTTTTTACTAACATTATAACTATTATATTAAAAAAATATTATTAAATAGAATTTATGTCTAAAAAATAATATTATAACTATTATACTTCTGTTTAAAAACAACATATTATAAATGTATGCAAGATTTTTTTAATAAAATCTTATTTATAGAAAGATAATTATATGATAAATAATATTAAATAGAACTTGGAGGTGCGTGATTGTCTTTTAATGTTATTACCAAAGTATTAAAAATTGGATCAAACCAACTAATTTGACTAATATAACCAAAAAATAGTCCGGCTAGTCCCATCAACATTAAAAAATTGGATAATTTTTTTTTATATATATTTGGATAAATTAAGGTATTATAACTAATAATTTTTTCTAATAATATTATAACTATTATATCTAAAAAAATATTGTTAAATAGAATTTTTGTCAAAAAAAAATTATAACACCTGTCTAAAAAAATATTGTAAGTGTATGCTAATTTTTTTTGAATAAAATCTTACTTATAAAAATATTATGATTATCTGTCCAATTCTATTTGAATAAAATCCTTTTGAGCCCTTTTCAATCATATGAAATAGACCAAGTATTTTTATGTTAGAAAAAAAAATACAAATATGTCATTGTTGAAATTATGACGAGTGTCTATTTTTTTGAGGTAAAACAATCCTTTTAAATTTATGTAATCAAAATCAGACTCAAATCGTACACTTATCTAATTTAATGGAACATGTAAATCGTATCATAGAAGAACAACTTAAAAAGCTTTAAAATCACCTAAAAATGTTTTAGACCGCTAAAACTCATATAGCTCGACAATCATCTAAGGCTCAAAACAACATGTATTATTTGACACGTAATTTGCATTGTAAATATAATTGGACACTCGAAAAGCAAAACCAACTTGCTCAAATCATAGCGCAAAGACTTTAGTTGCTAAACGCACTATAAATTTTATGAACAAAGATAATTTTTATTTCTTAAAAATAATAGATGTCTCTAATACAATTTTTGAGTGTCTAAAAGATTAAAATAATGTGACAAGTCTTTGAAATGTATACTTTTATTTATAAACTTATAACTATTCTAATGAAATCCTACTAATCCTAATTTCATAGTTCATGTTCCACACTTTAATTTTAAAATTTTCACGCCTAATTCATCATGAAGTGAGAGATTGATGATGCATAGTTAATGGACAAGCAAATTCCTACAATAAGATGCTTAATGTTATCACCAAAGTTCTAAAAGTTGGATCAAATCAACCGATCTGATTAATATAACCAAAAATAGACCGGCCTGTTCCATCAACACTAAAAAATTGGATAAATTTTTCTTATATTTGGATAAATTAAGGTGTTATAACTAATAATTTTTTTACTAATATTATGACTATTATATCTAAAAAATATTATTAAATAGAATTTATGTCCAACAAAAATACTATAACTTCTGTCTGAAAAAAATATTATAATTGTAATTTAGATTTTTTTTTTTAATAAAATCTTACTTATGAAATTATGATTAATATTAAATAGAACTTGGAGGTGCGTGATTGTCTCTTATTAGAGGCTTACATATATTCTCTCATTCCAAAACCCTTTTTAAACACATAAATAGATCACTTATAGATCCTTTATTAGTTTATCATCTTTTTTAAATATGTCTGAAAATAGATAAAGTAACATTTCATATGAA
>JBBPBR010000005.1:41288425-41311721 GCA_037974775.1 Cicer pinnatifidum
AAGGGAGTTTTTCCAATATTTTTGGTTAACAGTATAATAATATTTTATAAATTATGTACAAAATAATTATTAATAGATAATATATAAAAATAATTAAAATTAAATTAAAAATTAATAACGATATTCATTTTAAGATTTTTTTTTATTAAGAGTGATATTTTCCGTGAAACCAAGTAAGTATATCTTAAACTTAAAGTTAATGGGTGAATTGATTTAAAAGTCAAAATTTAAACATCATTGACTATTTATTGCTCAACTTCTTTTATAATAATTATTGCATTTAACAATTTTATATAAATTAAAAAAGTATTATAAGAAAAAAATAATTTTACTTAATTATATATGAGTCAATTTATATAAATAGAAAATAATAATTTAAAAATAATACACATAATATTAATTAGTTTTTTTCACTAAAATTTAAATACAATATTTAGAAATATGTTTGATGCTGTTCTAAACCTAAAATCTTAATATGTACAATAATATCTTCATCTCCATTATTTTCTCAAACTTTATTGTAATCAAAGTATATTTTCAATTAAAGAAACCCCACTAAAAATACATAAGAAAATGCAGATGAATTTTTTGTATATATAACACTCCATATATGCATCGCTAATATCTTGAAAAAGAAATATTGAATTGTTTGAATGCATTAAGTGTTACCGTGTCACCGTCCAGTGACAGAAACCTGAACATGTTCGAGAACCAACCACCGTTACCTCAACTGAATATACTTCTATCTATGCTCACACTAGCCGTGCACGAAAAACTCACCATCTCTTCTCAAATCAATCCACCCCTTATTTTCCTCCAAATTACACAAATTGCCACACCTTTCTTTTTCAGTTCTTCTCCTCATCGCTCTTTCTTTCTACTTCTACTTCTACTTTCTACCACTATCACTCCCTTCTTCTATTCACGCACGTGTGAAAAATGAACTCTCTTCAATTCCGTTACACTCTCTCTCCACACTCCACAAGGCCCCAATTTTCTCGCACTTTCCCGCCTCATTACTATTTGCCCGGAAATTTCCGGTTTCTCTCTTTCACAGGTCTCAATGGAAGAAGAAGTAGAAAGCAAATTTTCCCAATCTGTAATTCATCGAAAACCGATTCTCAGATTGAGAAAGTTGCCATTGAGAAAAACGATGAACGGCCTCCGTTTGATATTAACCTTGCCGTTATTCTAGCTGGTTTCGCCTTTGAAGCTTACACAGGTCCACCTGTATGTTTTTCTCTTCGTTTGATTTTTGTTTGTATCTGAGAAAATTGAGGAATATCTTTTGGGATTATAGATTAGTGAAGTGAAATTCATTAATTTTATTTTAGTTTGATTTAAAAGTTTGTAGTTTAGTTTCTAGTTAAAATGCTATGGTGATTTCATTTTTTTTAGCTTTTCTATATTTGGAGGAAGAAAAAAAAGCTGAGCTGAAATTATTTGTGAATTTAAAAAAAAATTAGTTGAATTTGAGAGATTGACAAGGAAATTTTAAAACAAAAAATCAGTATGTTGCCAATTTAGTTTGGTTTAGTATGTTTATTTATGTATGTTGAAAATAGTAATGTGGTGTGTTTTTGGAGGAGAAAAAGCTATCCCTCAAGGGGATGCATTTTACGATGGTATTAAATGAGAACTCTTAATATTGTCACATAAGTTCACTTTGCAACTGCATTTTAAATATAACCGCAAAAATTGGTTTCTCATTGAACGCCAATGTAAAATCTGTTTACCCCGGTAATGCATATATCCTCTTTTCTGGTTACAAAATATGATTTAATTTGTGAGATTGTAAAGGAAAAAAATTGGAATGATCATAAGTGACACAACTTGACCTAATATATATGTTCTTTGTGATGTATTTGTACTCTTTTTAACCCTTTTCTTTTTTCTTCCTGTTTAACATGTTTCAGGAAAACTTGGGTAGGCGTGAAGTTGATGCTGCTGGTTGCAAGACAATCTATCTTTCTGAGTATGTGCCGATTGCCTTATATAGTTGCGCTTAGAGCTGTTCTCTCCATCATTGTATTGTATTTAAATTATTCAAGTCCATTTTTAATAGAACCAATGACGTTATTTGATCTATGTAGTCTACTTCATCTAGATGGATAAAGCTTGATGGTTGTTGTTATATTTAATTTCAAATGTCTTCCTTATTAAACTAACGGGCATGTTTGACGAGATCTTTCTGGATATATGTAGGGAATTTTTTCGTGAAGTTTATGATGGACAACTCTTCATAAAGTTGAAAAAAGGATTTAGTTTCCCTGCCATGGATCCATGGGTTGGTTGCCTTATACAAATTTACTATACTGGATAGTTCTTTACTGTATTGAAATGAAGTGAACTTGTTACTTAGCCACACAACTGAGTTATTTTTCAGCTCCATTTTTAGCTAATTAAGACAACTTCTTGACTTTCTTTTTATTTATTTGTTGCTTTACATTCATTCTAGGGAACAAGTGATCCATATGTTGTCATACAGATGGATTCTCAGACTGCTAAAAGCAATATCAAATGGGGGTGAGCTTTTATATTATTTACTTTTTACCTATTTTGTCATTTCAGTTATTCAATGGCTACCATCTAATGATTAAAAATAATTTAAATAGTCCTAAATAGTTTACAGCCATTGCCACTGCAGAGTTTGTACAGTTGGTTGTTTTTGTTTTCTTTAGAAAACCTTTTCCGATTATCCTTGCATTTGCAAGAAAATTATTTTTTGACGTATTATGAATTTTCATTTTCTTTGAAATTTGTGTATTTGCTAAGTTGAAACAGGAATGATTTATGAAGGCTATCGTTTTAAATTTTGTAAAATCCTGCCAAACAAATCTCTTCAGTTTCTGAACTAAATTGGCTTTCTTAAATGCAGCAGTGCTATATAATTTTTTCAATAATTATCACAATTGGTATGTAAATATAGTACATTTATGTAAAATTAATTGGTGGCAGGGCAAAGGAGCCAACATGGAATGAGGAGTTTGCTTTTAATATTAAGCGGTCTCCAATCAAACCTCTACAGGTTAAGAAGCATGGTTTCTCTCCCTCTCTCTCTCATCTGTGCACCCATACAGACACACATTGGCATATGCATGCTTATGAGAATCCTTTCTGCACATAAAAAATAATAAATGAATGGGAATCATTTTAAGCATGGAAGTGACATTGGAACTTGCATGAAATCTATGGCATAGTGTGATACATGAAAATTCGTAGCAACTAATCATTGCTTTGTACTTCTACTAAAATAGATGTACATAAGCCCTTTTCTACTCTTTAGAAGTTATAATCTGATACAGTTGAGTTTGATGTGCTTGAGAGAACGTTCATATTTGACTTAAAGTTAGGTTGTCTTCTTATATCATACTCTAGATATTTGTGCAGAAAGTTTTATTAATGGATGGTACTCACATATTTCTCAAGGATCGCATTGATTTGTTAAGAACAAATGCTAGTCTAAGAAGTGTTATGATATAAAATAATAATGGTCATGTAAGATTGTGATTTGTGGTTGATATAAGAAATTTTCCAGAACAATTCTCTAGGACACTCTTACTTTGTTTCTCCTTTTTTTCTTATATCGTTTAATTTATGGTGTGGACTGTTATTTTTATGGTGATAGTTATCAACCAACTACACCAAAAGATTAAGCTATGAGATGAAGACAAATTAATGGTTTTGTATGATATCACAAAAATGAAAATTATGAACGTATATGCAAAAAATTAAATCAAAAGTCTGATTGTAAAATTAGAAAAAAGTTAATGTTAAATTTCTAACAACTGGCCGTATATCTTAGGTTGCAGCTTGGGATGCAAACCTTGTAATCCCTCACAAACGCATGGGGAATGCAGTTGTTGACTTGGAATGGCTTTGTGATGGTGAGGACTGGAAAATCTTGTGAGATATTGAAAGATTCTTATGTTGCTTAAAATTTCAATGAGTTGAAATATGCTCTATTTTCTTGCGGACATGTCTGAATGTCATGATTTCTTGAAAAGTTAACTGTCAATAAAAGTGTTATAGAATCTAGGATTTATTTATGGGTCGTGCTAACAAGTGCCCTTGGGACACTTGAAGAGCACTTGTTATCAAGTGAAAAAAGGAAAGAAAAAAAGCTTTATATAAAAAATATCACTTTCTAAAATTTCAAGGCGTTGAATACACACATTCCAAAATTATTTCCTTTTTTGAATGTTTAAAAAGTGGCGTTTGATAGCATTTCCCTTTATTTATAAGATCACATAAAGTGAGATCTTCCGTTAAACTTCTGACTGCAATTTTTGTGTGTGTTTTTTTAGGAGATACTCATGAAATATTGGTGGAGTTGGAAGGAATGGGTGGTGGTGGAAAGGTTCAGCTGGAGGTATGTTTCTTTTAATGGAAAACAATAAAAGCAAACCAAAAAAATTATTGGCATGTGTATTTGGTGAACAGCGTGATGTCTTTGCGGTTTTTACTTCCTGTAAATTTTAGTGGACAAAATTATGCTTCTCTATTTACATAGTTTGAACTTCACATCCTTATCCCATGCATTAAATTGTGTTCTCTTTAAAGGTCTTATCAATTTTGATTTAATCAATAAATTCTCTATGGGATAATGCAAAATGACTATTAGTTGTAATCTATGAAGCATAGACACATCTAAGATTAGGTGTGTCCATGTGTCTGACATGCGACAATGCTTGACACCTGTACGACGTGTGTTTGATATAACTCAAACAAGTTCCGAGTTTTTTTTTCTTTGCTTCGACACACCTTAGACACCTTTCACACACATTTATGGGGTTACAAATGTGTCGAAACAATGATGATCAATGAGCGGTTAAAGAAATTAAATTTGATTATATCATTTAGTTTTTTGGTTGTAGATGGATGAATGAAGGTGAAAGACTATCATGTGTTTTAGAATTTTTGTGTGATGAAACTAATTGCTAAATTTACATGCACATATATATTTTGATTCTCATTTTAGATCTTTTATAGATAATGTTCATATTTTATTTAATTATAATAAATAAATAATTAAGTGTACATGTATCAGTGTCAATGTCCTATATTTTTTCATTAGTTGTGTCAACATGTCCATGTCATGTTAGGTGTCCATTAAGGGTGTACAATTAACGAGTCAGGTCGAGTTTGATGTGTCCCTTACCCAATCCCAATGTTTGATCGGATCCATGTTTAGACCCTAATCCATCCCTTAACCCGACCAAACATGATGAGTTGCAGGTTCAATAAGGACGGGACGAGATAAAGAAGAGACTGAGTTGGTCACAAGATGAATCGCCAAATGACAATCCTTAAACTTTTTTATAGAAAAAAAAATAAACATAAAGTAACTTATAGTAAGTCAAATACAATTACCACTTGCTAATACATTTAAGAGTAGTAACTCAAAATGGTTTTACAAACCATAAGTTAGTGATCTGATTGGTAAATTATATTTTGAGAGAGTGAATCAATAATAACATAAAATAATCATTTGTCCTTAAAGTAATTTGGGACGGCTAACCCGAACCTGGTCTTTTTTCTACTTTGTCCCTGTTTTGTCTTTTATTTTTGGGACCGGGTTAGATCCATTCCATTACGTACGGGTTAGGACGGGTTCGTGGGACGGATTGGGTCATGTACACCCCTAGTGTCCATGTCGGAGTGTGTGCTTCATAGGTTGTAATTTAGTTGACTTTTCTTGAGAGAAACTATTCACTTTATCATCGCCAATTACTTGTATTCTTTATATGTTGTCAATTTGCTTATGGATATAGAGATTACATTTTAATGAGTTTCTGTAAAATAAATTTTGGATTTTAGGTTAAATATAAGACCTTTGATGAAATTGAAGACGAGAAAAAATGGTGGAAAATACCTTTTGTTGCAAACTTTCTAAGGAATAATGGTTTTGATTCTGCACTCAGAAAGGTTATTGGTTCTGATACAGTACAAGTCAGCCAATTTGTGGAATATGCATTTGGGCAGTTAAAGGCATTTAACAATTCAAATGTAGAGAAGGGTCGGATGTCTGATATTGATAATGATAATGATATTGAAAGTTCTAGGATTTCGAATGAATCTGCTGTTATGTTAAAGATGACATCTCCTGAGGATGCTAGTTCAGAAGCGTCTATTGAAGATTCTAGTGAACAAAGAAACATGGAAGAGTTTCGCTCATGTGACAATGAAACTGAAAATGGACAGGCTTTGGAACCATCAACTCAAGCTAGTGAGGAAGAGCGGTCAAATCAACGTTTTTGGAGGAATTTTTCTAATGTTATCAATGCCAACATTGTTCAAAAGCTAGGTCTCTCTGTTCCAGAAAAATTAAAGTGGGATGGACTGGAGTTTCTTAACAAAATTGGTTCGCAGTCCCAAAATATTGCAGAGACTATTTATATTCAATCTGGTCTTGCAATACCTGGAGGCACAGAAGACACAGACAACAAAACAAGTGGTCAACCTGCCATTTCTGTGATTCAGTCTTCACTTCCAGAGGTTAAAAAGGTAACTGAGAAATTGATGAAGCAAACTGATTCAATTTTAGGAGGTTTAATGCTTTTGACAGCAACAGTTTCCAAAATGAAAGATGAAGGACGTTCTTCTGAAGAGAGGAAAATCAAAGAAGATTCTACCAAAGGAGTAGGCAATGACATTGAATATTCTACAAGTCAAAAGTCTCCTAGCCCACAAAACGGGTCATTGTTGGATGATAAAGAAGCTGAAGAAATGAGAGCACTTTTTTCAACTGCTGAAACTGCCATAGAGGCTTGGACATTGCTGGCAACTTCACTTGGTCATCCTAGTTTCATTAAGTCTGAGTTCGAAAAAATATGTTTCTTAGACACCGCATCCACCGACACACAGGTATTTTGTTATCTCTTCATTAATGAGTTCACTTATGTTTCATGCATTTGACAGTTGGCAATGTATTATCCCAAATTATGTGTTTTATTGCCAATGTCTTTTTCCATTAACTGCTTTATATTTTCTTAATCATTATAACATCTCAGCTTGCAATTTGGCGTGATTCTGTGCGAAGAAGGTTAGTGATTGCATTTAGGGGAACGGAACAGGTAGTTCATATTCTTCTTGTTCTTTTAGGCATAGTACTGCTTCTGCCATCTGATTAGTCTTCAAGATCCTCATGCTTTTGATTTTTCAGACACAATGGAAGGACTTAGTAACTGATCTAATGCTTGTTCCAGCCGGGTAACATTCATTTTAACCTTGTTGTGACTTTGTTTAGTGGTTTGTTTTTTAGTTCTAGTATCTTGCCACTTTGATATATTTTTTATTTTGTGAGGTATCATACCTGTATGTTATTTGATTAGTGTATTCAGTTTATATTACTTGATTATTTGAATGATTTATTTGATGACTTTAAAACAATAATTGATAAAAAAATTAGAAGGGAAAAAATTAAAATAAAAAAGGAATTAGGAAAAATTGTAAAATGCAATATATGCATATTCGAGGGATAACATCAAGACATTTTAGTTTTTTCATCTATTGAAAAAGCTTATCATCATTGTGAATATGAGACATGTTGATAAATGTAAAATTCGAGCTAAGCTCCTTAAAACTAGAAAGTACTCTTTCTTTTAGCTCAGTGCCCTCATTAGTCTGCTCATCCTTCCCTCCCTGCACCCTAACTAACTACTCCCTCCGTCCCTATTTTTAAGACCCTCTAACATATTTTACGGGTATTATAGAAAAGTGGTTGTAGTAATAATTCTGTCAAAAAAATATGTTGCTTTTACGTATTTACCCTTATAATTATTAATATCGTAAGAGAGAAAAAAAATTTGTTTTTCAATAGTAAATTGATTAGGGATATATTTGTAAAGAAATCATTAATGGATGTTGAATTTTGTGAATGGTCTTATATTAAGGGACAAAGAAAAAGTGAAAGGGGTCTTATAATTAGGGACTAAGAGAGTACTTTTTGGCCTAATATCTATTGCCTAGAATAAACATGAGATATGGCCAAATACATGTTTTTGTTGTTTCTATTTTGTGTTACGGCTTCAAATAGTATTGTAAAAATGCTGCTTTTATGTATTGTCTTTTATTGAGGCTATGCCATATAAGGGAGCCTTAAAATTTATCCATTGGTGCTGCGCCAAATCATAATCAACTTACTTATTATGTTTTTTTATTTCACCATATTATTTTATTCCATATGTAACTTTGCTATCACTTCCATAGGCTGAATCCTGAAAGGATAGGTGGAGATTTCAAGCAAGAGGTTCAGGTATGTTAATTGCTGGCAGGTTTATGTTTGTTTTTAGTAGATCTCTAAAAGACTACAAGAACAGAAATTTCTTCGGTTGTTGATGGTGCTGAGATCATTGCAGGTTCACAGTGGTTTCCTTGGTGCATATGATTCAGTTAGGACCAGGATCATTTCTATGATTCGACTTGCAATTGGTTATGTGTAAGTTGTACTTCCGTAGAAGTTTTGTTACACATTGCACAAAGCACTGCCTTAAAAAGATGTATCTCTTCGAATATTTTTTTGGTAAATGCAAATACCTTCTTTCTTTCTAAATTTAAGCTTTTAATTTGAATCATTGGCTATTTTTTTTGCTAATCATGTAACAAACAAATAAGATATTGTCACTATAGGAAGGTAGTAGAAAAATACTATTATGATTTATTTGGGTGACACTGATTGTTTAAATAGATATTATAATAAAATCTCTTCTTTGAATCAAGGAATGATTGGAAGAAAATAAGGAAGGGGAAAAAAGAAACCCGAGATCATAAAACTTAGTTCCTCGTAAGGAAGGCAGTGGAAAATGCTAATATGATCTATCAGCAATCAAAGACTGTTTAAGTAGGCAGATTTCAGTAAAGTCTCTTCTTCAAGGAATGATCGGAAGAAAATAAAGATATAAGAAATACTTATATTAAAGGAAGATCTGAATTGAATAGAATAAAATAACACGAATCCATGAAATCCCCTGATACTTCAACAGTCACAATCACAAACCAACTAACCCAAAAGTTTGAGTTTTGGGTTAATGGCATATGAATGTTTTTAGAGGTTTCTACCATGCACCCCCATACCTCGAAAGTTTGAGAAGTAATAAAATCATGAGGTTTCTACCATGCACCCCCATACCTCGAAATGAACTTTTTTTAGAAATTGTTGGAACTTTCGAACTTTTTGAAATTTTTGAAATGAAAATTTTCCAGATATTGTTGAAACTTTCAAAATGAAATTTTCAAACTTTCGAACATTTAGAAATTTGAAAATTTCTAGAATTTTCAAACTTTGGAGAATTTCAAAATTTTCGAAATGGAACCTTCGCAAAAATTTCGAAACTTTAGAATTTTTAGAAACTTTCAAAATCTGAGCGTTTTTAATTCATGATATAAACTTTCCATTTATATATTTTTCCATTTATATAAACTTTCCATTTTTTAATTTGGAAAGTTTCGAAGATTTACTGTTTCAAACATTTCAATGTTTCGAAAGTTTTGAAAAAAAACTGGAAATTAACGTTTACAAAGTTATGTATTGATGAAAACTTTCAAAAATCTTGAAAAAAAAACCCCTATTTCGAAACTTTAATGTTGTTCTAAAGTTTAGAAAATTTCAAAAATAATTGTTTCGAAATTATGAAAAATTCGAAATTAAGAAAAATTACTTTTTATATTGCGAAAATTTGTAAATCTTTGAATGGTGGGGTAATTTCTGTAAAGTTTTAAAATAGGGGTGGAAGAATGAGTGCTAAATTTTTTTGAGGGTTTTATAGATAGTAAAAAAGGGAAAAAATGTAATTTCAAGTGGGATGGAGGTGGGAGGTTAAGGTGTGGGGGTGCATGGTAGAAACCTCATGATTTTATTACTTCTCTTGAAAATTCCTTTCTCGCTAAAGCCCTTTGGGCTTGACATATGGTATTTGGATCATACTCTAGGCCATTTTACATTATGAAATAAATATTTTACATTATTTTCCCCATGACCATGATGACCACATATTCCCTATTGGATATAAGTACCAATTCTCTTTCCCCGTACTCTGATAAGCATTGCCATTGATTGTTGATCATATCCATTTGATTTTTACATGTCAATGTGTCACTATATTAATTTTACTCCTCAAAATTTGTTTACATATTGACAAACTGAAAGTAAATTGTTTTTGTTATAGAGATGATCATTCCGAGTTCATCCACAAATGGCAGATTTATATGACTGGTCATAGTTTGGGTGGTGCATTGGCTACCTTGCTTGCTCTTGAACTTTCATCAAATCAGTTAGCTAAGTAAGTTTATTTTTCTAACCTATTTCTTTTGTTTATTATTTATTTTAAGATCTCTTCTGATAAAATTTCAATATTATTATCATGTTTAGTGTTATATCATACAAGATCCTATATAAGACAATGCTGTCATATATTCAATGATGCTAGGGATGATGTAGGGTGAACATTAACAGTTTTTAGACAAATACTCTTTATTTAAAATATACTATATATTTACATAAATTAATTATGTTTTAGTTATTTTTAAAGAAATAAAAGTCCATAAATCCTAAAGAAAAAACTCATGACTACAATGTACTTTGAATTTTAAATGAATCAAGTCTTCATACAAAGATTAACAAAATTCAATAAAATTTTAATTTCAATACCCAGTGACAAATTTAAAAGGAGTTTTGTAAGAGCATTAAATTTTTATGACAGTCTAAATTTTTACATGTATATGTGTGTAATGATTCTTTTAACTAGTCATATAGTTATTTTATATTAACTATGCATTTTAAATGAACGGAAACCTTCACGCAACACTAACCCGTGAGCTGGATGTCACGGGTTCAAATCATGGAAATAGTTTCTCAAGTAATATATTTGTTTTCCCTGTTTTGGCTAAAGGTTTTGAATTGAATATGTTGAAACTATACAATTTTAATCCTAATAATTTCTTGTATATAAATGCATTAATTTTTTTGTTTAACCATTTTCCAGAAGTACAAGACCTGCAAATTAATATAACCTAATATTTCTATTTACTGTTTATGCCATATTATATATTAATGGGAACGACTATATACAATATTGATTCATTGATTGATTTTGTCTATCAGACGGGGAGCAATTTCTATTACTATGTATAATTTTGGTTCTCCTAGGGTTGGTAACAAAAGATTTGCAGAGGTTTACAATGAGGTCAGAAAAGGTTATATAATTATTTTGTTGATGCTGTTTTCGTCGCCTTATTACATGCTGTGTTTAATAAAATGTCCATTATTTCTCTCATTGGTCTAGAATATATATTTTTTCAACTGCCAAAAGCTCATAACGAATATATATCTCTATGGCTGCCATATCCTTATCACAGAATACAATATTCTTAAAAAAACCCTCTTAAAGGTGCTTGTTTTATGAGGCTGGAATCCTATGCATCTAATAACAACTATTGAAAATTGCCAGTAAATAAGTTCTGTTGTTGCCAGAATAGATCTTGTTCATCTACAACAAAATGATAGAAACTGATATCTATGGAGTAAAATACTGAATTATATAGATAATTCTCTGCTGGAAATAGTTTCTAAAACAGAGTCAAAATTATAGACAATATAGAAACAGGACAGACACTCTACTCTAACATGCCAAGAATTTGAGAGCTTGGCACTCTCCCTCCCAATATCTAATTCACACAACTTCAGGATAACCAGAATAAAATTTGGGTTCCCTTCTTATTACACAACCACTTACACATAACTGTTTAATTAAGATAACTACTCCTAATGATAGTAACTGCTCCTAATGATGGTAACTGCTCCTAATAATAGTAGCTGCTGCTCCTATTAACATTAACCGCTACTGACAGCATATAACAATTATTTTTGCCCCTCTTCATGTAAACATTCTTTATAAGAGGTCTAACAATACTCCCTCCAACATTTTCACTTCGTCCTTGCATTAGTGTCCACCAGGGTCCCATAATTTGAAGTAGAGCGACTGAGCAATACATGACACATGAAAACTTTTGCCTGGATCATATACTCTATTTTGGGTAGTAACCTTGGCCCAAAAACAGAGTATGGCAGCAGTAGGCTTTGTCTCTACAAAAACCCACTTAGGCCCCCCTTTACAATCCAAAATCAAGACAACCCCCATTTCATATGATGGTGAATTGCATCGACCCAGGTCCTACTGTTGCAAGCTTTGGGTTTCTGTTTTTCAAATACAAAATAGAGGCTGAATGACGCTGTGTCCATGACCAATTTCTGCAATACACTTTTCTTGTGTCCTTACATCCGCATCTTTGAAATATTGGGTCAACTTCATGTGCATTTTCGGTTTTGTAATGGACCTTTCATTTCTTTTTCCTTCATTTTCCGTCTGACTTTTTTCCTTCTCTTCTACTATCGCAATTAAAATTTGTTTTCCTTGGTTAGTCCTTGTTGAAGATCACATGAACCTTTAGCCATCAATGACATCGATTCAATTTCAGACTCCTCTTCTTCGTTGTATATAGCCAAGATGTCACAATATTTGGACTTAAAACGCCAAAAAAAATTGCAAGCAAGAACTCTGAGTACCTTCCAAAAAAAAATCAAGCAAAAAAAATGCAAGCAATATGCATAACACCCACCAATATGCATAGCAACCTTTGGCGAGCACGGCCTCTGAGTACCTTCCACCCCTCTGTTGGCTTCTCCTCATTTAGTGTTTCCCTCATTTCGAAATGTTCCTCAATGCATAACACCCACCAATATGCAACTTCTTCGCTATCAAACATCAGAAACTCCATTTCTGGCATGATGTACAACAGTTCCAATAACGATGATCTGACACCTGTGGGAACATAAATTCTGTCTTTCTGTTAGAATGTTTCATGAGCATGTCCAAACAAGCAGTTGTGAGAAAATGCTTCAAAAGAATGCAACTGATGCTAAGTGATTCAATACTTCGATTTTGGCTAGAGACAATTGCTGTCTTGTTAGTGTGGCTCATAACAGACATATCAGAGAATGATGTTCAATTAGACCCACAAAAAGAAAGAGATACTGCCAATTTATAAGAAATATTATAAACAACACTACCAAAGCACAAAATGAATTGAGCATGTGGTGAAAAGTCATAGCAAACTCTAGAATATTTTATTTAGGCCATTTTGTCTTCCTAGTGGTCATATGTTATGCAATAGTAGTTATTTGTTTCACTGTTTGTGTTTGTTAAACAGTTAAAAGTTTTGCTCCTATATTTGCAGAAAGTTAAAGACAGCTGGCGAGTTGTGAATCACAGAGATATCATACCTACAGTGCCCCGGTTAATGGGTTACTGTCACGTCAATCAACCTTTATTTCTTGCCGCAGGAGTTCCAAGAAATTCCCTAGTGAGTTTTAATCTTATGCTTCTAACACTTTTTTTCCTATGCTTCAAAACATGCCTAAAATATAAAAACATACTCTGCACTGTATCATATGTTTGGATTTGGCTCCTCTAAAGTGAACAACACACTTTAGAAAATAAAGTAAGTAACATCAACTATTGAATCGTTGATGGTCAAATGAATGGTTGATCCATTCATTTTATTCTCTAAAATAAAGTAAAATATGATGAATTTAAAAAAGGGCCCAACCGGGTTCGAACCGGTGACCTCTTGATCTGCAGTCAAATGCTCTACCACTGAGCTATGGACCCATTGTAGTATTATTTGCCGATCAAGCTATTGTGAATGTTTTTGCCAAAATTTCTTCCTTGATTTGCCAAAGGGCCCAACCGGGACCTCTTGATCTATTTTGCCAAAATTTGCTTCCTTGATTCGCCCAATTGAGTTAGGAAAAAAGGGCCAAACCGGGATCGAATCGGTGACCTCTTGATCTACAGTCAAATGCTCTACCACTGAGATATGGACCCACTGCTTGTATTCTTTTCTGATCAAGCTACTGTGAATGTTTTTGACAAAATTTCTTTCTTTGATTCTCCCAATTTATTTATTTTTGGTCTGGAATGGTAATGAAACTCGTAGACTTCGAACTCGGGAGACATAATATCCAATCTAACAATATCCAGATTTGGGGGACACAATATTCAGTCAAATGCTCTACCACTGAGCTATGGACCCACTACTTGTATTCTTTTCCGATCAAGCTATTGTGAATGTTTTTGCCAAAAGTTTCTTCCTTGATTTGCCGAAGGGCCCAACCGGGGCCACTTGATTTGCCGTCAAATGCTCTACCACTGAGCTATGGATCCACTGCTTGTATTCTTTTTCGATCAAGCTACTGTGAACGTTTTTGCCCAAATTTCCTTCCTTGATTCGCCTAATTTATTTCTCTTTTGTCTGGAATGGTAAAGAAACTCATAGAGTTCGAACCCGGGAGACATAATATCCAATCTAACAATATCCAGACTTGGGGGACATAATATTCCGCCTAACAATATCCACATTTTTCAGTTGAGTTAGGCCTTAGATCGAACCGACGACCACTTGATCTGCAGTCAAATGGTCTACCACTGAGCTATGGACCCATTGCTTGTATTCTTTATCAATCAAGCTATTATGATCGTTTTTGCCAAAATTTTCTTCCTTGATTCGCCCAATTTATTTACAACACATTGAGATTAATTTCGTTGTAAAATATGATAAATTAATAAAATGTGATGAATTTAAAAAAGGGCCCAACCGGGATTGAACCGGTGACCTCTTGATCTGCAGTCAAATGCTCTACCACTGAGCTATGGACCCACTGCTTGAATTATTTACCGATCAAGCTATTGTGAATGTGTTTGGCAAAAAAAATTTCCTTGATTTGCCGAATTTATTTCTCTTTTGTCTGGAATGGTAAAGAAACTCGCATATGTAGACTCGGGAGACATAATTATTAATCTAACAATATCCATGGACCCATTGCTTGTATTCTTTACAGATCAAGCTATTGTGAACGTTTTTGCCAAAATTTTGTACCTTGATTTGCCCAATTTATTTACTACACATTGAGATTAGTTTCCTTGTAAAATATCATTAATTAATAAAATATGATGAATTGAAAAAAGGGCCCAACCGGGATCGAACCGGTGACCTCTTGATCTGCAGTCAAATGCTCTACCACTGAGCTATGGACCCATTGTAGTATTATTCGCCGATCAAGCTATTGTGAATGTTTTTGCCAAAATTTCTTCCTTGATTTGGTAAAGGGCCCAACCGGGACCTCTTGATCCATTTTGCCAAAATTTGCTTCCTTGATTTGCCCAATTGAGTTAGGAAAAAAGGGCCAAACCGGGATCGAATCGGTGACCTCTTGATCTACAGTCAAATGTTCTACCACTGAGATATGGACCCAATGCTTGTATTCTTTTCTGATCAAGCTACTTTGAATGTTTTTGACAAAATTTCTTTCTTTGATTCTCCCAATTTATTTATTTTTGGTCTGGAATGGTAATGAAACTCGTAGACTTCAAACTCGGGAGACATAATATCCAATCTAACAATATCCAGACTTGGGGGACACAATATTCAGTCAAATGCTCTACCACTGAGCTATGGACCCACTACTTGTATTCTTTTCCGATCAAGCTATTGTGAATGTTTTTGCCCAAAGTTTCTTCCTTAATTTGCCGAAGGGCCCAACTGGGACCACTTGATTTGCCGTCAAATGCTCTACCACTGAGCTATGGGCCCACTGCTAGTATTCTTTTTCGATCAAGCTACTGTGAACGTTTTTGCCCAAATTTCCTTCCTTGATTCACCTAATTTGTTTCTCTTTTGTCTGGAATGGTAAAGAAACTCGTAGACTTCCAACCCGGGAGACATAATATGCAATCTAACAATATCCAGACTTGGGGGACATAATATTCCGCCTAACAGTATCCACATTTTTCAGTTGAGTTAGGCCTTAGATCCAACCGACGACCACTTGATCTGCAGTCAAATGGTCTACCTTCTTCCTTGATTCGCCCAATTTATTACTAAAATATGATATATTAATAAAATATGATGAATTGAAAAAAGGGCCCAACCGGGATCGAACCGGTGACCTCTTGATCTGCAGTCAAATGCTCTACCACTAAGCTATGGACCCATTGCTTGTATTATTTTCGATCAAGCTATTGTGAACATTTTTGCCATAATTTTCTTCCTTGATTTGCCCAATTTATTTACTAAACGTTTTTGTCTGTAAATGGAGTAATAAAGAAACTCGCACACTTCGAACCCATACATGGTATCCATGACTAACAATATTGACCATTTTTCAGTTGAGTTAGGTGTTACGGATTCGCCGAATTTATTTAATACACTTTGATATTAGTTTCCTTGTAATATTTGATGAATTTATTTACTACCCATTGATATTAGTATCCTTGTAATATATGATGAATTTATTTACTACACATTGATATTAGTTTCCTTGTAAAATATGATAAATTAATAAACTATGATGAATTTAAAAAAGGGCCCAACCGGGATCAAACCGGTGACCTCTAATGTGAAAGTTTTTGCCAAAATTTCCTTCCTTGATATCACCCAATTTATTTAATACCACTCAAGATTAGTTTCCTTTAAAAACATGATGAATTAATAAAATATGATATGCTGAATTTTTCAAAAAGGGCCCAACCGGGATCGAACCGGTGACCTCTTGATCTGCAGTCAAATGCTCTACCACTGAGCTATGGACCCGTGGCTTGTATTCTTTTCTGATCAAGCTGCTGTGAACGTTTTTGCCAAAATTTCCTTCCTTGATAATGCCCTACTTATTTACTAAACCTCGAGATTAGTTTCCTTGTAAAATAATTTGAATGTTGTTCATAATTGATTTTGTCATCTATCTATGATGGATTTCTTTATGTTTTCTTTTCGAAATACCATTTTTAGGTGGAACTGTGCATCAAAAGTTGTATAATTATTAATTTACACTATCTGGAAGTTGTTTGTTTGTTCCCCCCTCCACCCAAGAAAAAGTTGTTTGTTTGAGATAAATGAGAGTAATTTCATCAGTCTTAATTAGATTGGACAGTTTCTGGTTCTTCATTTTTACTGATATATCAAATGCATGTTATCCAGGAAAACAAAGATATTTTGGGAGATGGTTACGAAGGTGATGTTCTTGGGGAATCCACACCAGATGTTATAGTCAATGAATTTGTATCTTTCTTCTTCTTCTCTATGTTTCTTTAAAATTTATTCTATTCACACACAAATCTCTATGTACTCATGCATTTTAATTTCACGTGCATATAACATGTTGTATTAGTATATTATAAATAGATATTAAGGAAAAAGATTTCAAAAAAATATTTTTAATTAAAAAACAGGTTTGAAAAATGTGATAACTAAATTAGTGTTTTGTTGAAAGCAAAGAGTAAAAATCCCAGAAAAAGAAGTTTTATTGATTTGGCGACAAATACTACTATTAATGTAGTATTAGCCATCTGCACCTCAAAACTATAACTCCTTGTTCTGTTGTAGCCTATAATCACATTTGGTGTTTAACATGATAGGCATTCACTCTATTTTCCTGATTTACATTTTTATTATACATTGACAAATTCTTCCTTTTAAGATTTGAGTTGTCTTTCTTTTATATTCACCACTCTCAACTTCGATCCATCTAGATGAAAGGTGAAAAGGAGCTTATTGAGAAGTTGCTACAGACTGAAATTAATATATTCCGCTCAATCAGAGATGGAAGTGCTGTTATGCAGCATATGGAGGATTTCTATTACATCACATTGCTAGAGGTATAGTGTACACACTTTAAAATAACCTCAAAGGATTACTTGTGTAATTCTTACATTCTGCAATTGTCATTTTTATGTGGTTTTACTAGTAGCTTAGTTTACTTGGGAAAAACTATTTCTTCTCTAGGGAAGACAGACAAAGTAGTTCATATGGGTTTTTTCATTAAGTGGTGTTGATAATAGGAATCTTTTAAGAAAAATGAAATATAAGAATTGAAAAATTGTCACTTACTGTTTTATTATGACAAAAAGAATCTAACTTCTGAAGTGTATGTATCCCTATAAATATGGATGAATGTTCACCTTTTTGTAACTACTGCCAAGTTTGTTTTGTGAGGTTAAGTTAGGTTTAAATCTAAATTTTATGTATATATAAGCAGGAGGCGTCTTTCTCCATACAAATCGGTTGTGTAGGATTGAGTTAGATCCGACCTAAAGTCTAACTGTCCAAGAATAAATTTCAATTATCTTTTGTTATGTTTCCTGGCCTTTTCAATCATTTAGTTTTGGTATATGATAAACTCCTTGCCATAATTGATTACCAAATTTATACATTGCCATTAAAGTGTATATTATCCCTTTATAAGTACTGTACGTTAGTTTATTGTTGGGGTGCATTATCCCTCTTGAGATATGAAAAAATAAAGTGTATCAAATAAATTTGAAGGGAGGTAATGCATGGTCCCTCCAATCCGATTTTCTTCTTCGTCCCTGTTTTGAAGAATTGATATAACCAATAACATTTTGAATTGAATGTTAGTACATCAGAGACAAGTGACATTAATTTGGTCCTCAAAAGAAGTTTAATATTACTTTAGCCCCTTAATTATGGAAAGGAACATCAAAATTTTCCTTTAGTTTTGAACCATGAGTATGCTAATGGAGGGATTAAAATTGATGTCATTATTTTATGATCGAGGAGCTAAATGTCAAACATTTTTTTTTCCAGAGTACCTAATTGATCGCATTCTATGGTTAAGGATCAAACTGATATCAACTGTTGAGAGGACCAAATTAATGTCACTTGTATCTGAAGGGCAATTCAACATGCATTTACTCCTATTTTAGTGATGCGATTATACAATACCACTTATAATTACTATGACTTCATTTTTTGTTATTTATTTATGGCATTGCTTAATGGTTAAATTATTTCAGCATGTAAGATCAAATTACCAAGTTGCCTCAAGGTCGGAACAAGGTGTAAATAACAGCTTAGGCTGAGCCAACAAGGGTTCATGATTGCAAGGCCAGGTGGCTGAGGTGCATTCACAACTAGAAGTATGCTGTGTACAAACTGGAAAAAGATGTGGAGAAAACCATATATATTTCACATCACCTGCAGCCAAATCTTTACTGGTATGGTAGGATATTGTCTCTGTTAAGTGTTAAGCTGAATATTTGTTATTGTTTTTGTATGATCAATAAATGGGGGTTGGTATTAAGAGTCTCTCACAACGTAACGAATCATGGTTCAAATCTCTGCTTAGGCTCATAAAAAATGGCTTTGATTCACATGAATTAGTGAACTCATGAACTTTACCCAATTATAGAGACAACAACACCAACAACAACCAAACCTTATCCCACTAAACAAGGTAGACTATATGGATCAAATGATGCCATAATATTATGTGATATATCATATCTAATGTTGTAATTTTTAATTATTTCTTGTCTAGTTTGTCCACACATCCTCTCAAATTAGGATAGAATAATGATCCAATTCAATTATTTATGAAAATCCCTAGGACAAATATATATATATATATATACACATTTTTTGACATCTATATTAGGAAAGATAAATCACAGCACCTATACAATCAAATCTCTATGGTACTAAACAGGCTAAATATAGAAACTAAATATTGAGAACAATTATATACCGTTTCTGACAATCCCCCTCAAGCTGGTGAATAGGGTTCTCCATTCCCAGCTTGGAAACAATCCTTTCAAAGTTGTTGCATTTTAGCCCCTTAGTTAAAACATTAACAAGATTGCCTTGAGATGAGAGGACACATATGGAATGCATATCATACCATTCTCTAATTTCTCTTCGATAAAGTGTCGGTCAACTTTAATATGTTTGGTTTTGCCGCGTTGTACTAGATTATGGGCTATGCTAATAGCATATTTGTTATCAAAGTAAAGTCTCATTGGTCCCATCCCATTTTATTTTCAAATCTTTCAAAATAATCTTCATATCTTTTGTGCCATTTCTCTAAACTCTGCTTCAACATTGGATCTAGATACCACACTTCGTTTTTTACTCTTCCAAGTCACAAGATTACCATCAAGGAATGTGTAGTACCCTGAAGTTGACTTTCTATCCACAACTGAACCTGCATAATCAACATTTATATATGCTTCAAGACTCATTTCCATTTCGTTTGAACAAAGTTTCCCTGCTTGAAGTTCGCTCAAGTACTCCATAATTCTCTAGGTGGGGGCATGAATTGACTAGCTAAACTCACCGAAAAGGCAATAACAGGCCTGATGTGAGATAAGTATATGAGTATGCTGACTAGTCTTTGATATATCTCATTGTTAATAATAATATCTTCTTCTGCATTCCTCAACTTTAAATTCGTTGTACTTGCTATTAGTCTTCTGTATATTTTATGCTCCAAAACGAATTCTACTCTCATGAACTATAACTTCTTTACCGACACTCGTTCACAAAATGTGAAAATCCTTGCTTAGTTTTTCTTTTGTTCCAAGCAACGGTGCAATGGTACATGCTCACATAACATTGTACTCGAGCTATATACAGTGTGTTGCTGCAAGTCATTGAAACTATTTGACTATTTCATTTTCAGATAAGTTCTATGTTGGTTGTTGACTATTTGCCGCAACCCTCTTTTTTTATCCGGGTTTGGGACCAACTATGTATAGCATAGCTAACATAGGTAGGATTTACGCAATCATAGAGAGTGGGTTAAAAATTTGGTTGGCATTGTAACTACTGAAATATAAGCATCACCTCAGTAAGTATATTTCTGGTTGGCGCTTCAAAACTAGCGCAATATGTTCAAAGGAATTCCATTTGGATTTTCAAATTTTTTCTCTAATTTTCCCGTAACTTGCAAGAAAGTAGTTGAAATTTAGTACTCTGTTATAAAATAATTGTCAATTTAACAAATTAACTTTTTCTAAAATTATTGTTACTTTTATTGAACTCCAACATTTATTATTTTATTTTAAAATTAGCTTCAAATTAATAGTGTATGGATCGCTTTTAAGTCGTCATATCTCACTTTGCATATATGACAATTATCAAAAGTCAATAGTTAATTATGACAGTTTTGCAAAATTGTTCCACTTATTTATTCAGTTTTTGTACTTTCTTTAATTAATGTGAAAAATTTTAAATGAAAATTATTTAAAAATAGCTTGCATAGCATATGGTCATCGTAAAAGAAAAAAAACTATAATATGGCTACTTGTTACATGGATTAATAAATATTATCTCCGTCTCAATATAATTACTCAGTTTGATTATTTAACATATATTAAGAAAAGTGAATAAATAAATATAGAAAATATGATTTTTTATGTAATTATTTTTGTTATGTATTGATATTTTATTAATGTGATAAATGTATAGTAAAAATATGTATTGAAAATTATGTAAATAATATTAATTAAAAAATACAATTAAAAAGAATTGTATTAAAATTAAAAGGTTAATAATGTTGGAAAAGAGGGAGTAATAGTTTGAAGCACATCTTATTGTTAAAATTATGTGTATTGGCAGCAAGGAAAATGGCACAACTATACTACTTTCAAGTATAGATAACAACTTTGCAAATGGACGGACGGGAGCTGCTCGAGGGAGCATGTGGAAAAATAAAATCACAAATCTATGGTTCTAAAATTACAATCAGTTTTTCACAACAGCTTGAAAGGATTTGAGACGTTGAGAAGCCTAGTGCATAATCAGGACCGTTTTAATGATTAAAATAAAATATATTTTAGAACCTTAATTAAAATAAATTTTTTATTTTTTATTTCCAATGAAAAAATATTTTAAATATTTTAATTTCTAAATTTTTTTAATTTATTTTTAGTCTATATTTTTAAAATAATTTCTAATATTAATATTTTTAGTCCCTTAAAAAGTCTCAGAATCAAAATAGACTCATTGAATAAATTTTTTAGAAGATTAAATTTAAAAAATTATAATTTTGTAAGAATTAAAAATATATTTATAAAAAAAATTAACTTTATTTTATAATAATATAAAAAAAAACTTTAGATTTTTTTACTAGTGAAGTTGTGTGCATTTGAGTTGGATGCAGAAGTCCGATTAAAACTAGAGTATTTACTATTTAGATGTCATCTCATCTTGGGAAATGGGAACAAATTAATTTCTCTCAAAGACTATGGCCTAAATCAGAAAACTAAATAAATATCTCTTAATAACTACGACCTAACTTTACCTCGTATATACCAAATTAGACCTCTACTCGCCTTTTAAGTTTTCTAGTACAATTTTAATTTTTTTTTTAAGTTCTTTTTTTTTTATTTTTTTTTAAAGTTTTTAAAGAATATAAAATTTCTTAAAAAGCTTTTATGTTATGATAAATTTGAATTGAATTTTTTAAATCACAAATGTATTTTGAAAAATCTTATAACACAATCTAAATTGAATTTGTTGGAATAGAAAAAATAAATGTGGGGTAATTTTTATCATTAATACATCTCAATCGTTTTTTGCATCAATATATCCCAATCTCTGATAAAAAAAATACTCAATTTTTTTATAGCTATGCCCATTCACTAACAAATCTACCCCACGTTTAAAAAACACCTTTCTTATGCCAAAACTTTTTTTATGTGAATGAGATGAATTTATATTGACCGTTAGATTAAAATAAATGATATACACTAGAAAGTAATGTTAATCGAACATTTATTATATATAAATATTTGAAAGTGAAGGTTGATTCTTGTGAAGCATCATAAATGGGGTTATGTATGTTTGTAGAGTTTGGGGTTTAGGATTTTTACCTTTTCAAAATTTTCAAGTATTCTTAGTAAAGTCAATATCATGGAAGATAGAAATCAAGCTCGGGTTATTTAATCAATATGTAATGGCTGTTCTTATTTTTTTTACTAAATATGAAATGGTTGTTGAAATAGCAAAATATCTTAATTGAGTGTATATAATATGGGCATGTGAAAGTAAGTATCTTTGATATTCCGTAATTAGAAATCATGCGAAGAGAAGTATCTTTGATATTCAAGTTACTAATAATCATTGTAAAATTATTTGGGTTAATCATGTTTAGTCGTGTAATATTGGGCGAATTATAATTTATTCAAAGGTTCTATTCTTATCATTTTAAATTTCTTTATTTTTGGTCCTTCTTAGAATCTGGGCATTCTAATCATCATCTTATTATATGATTGGGTCAACTATATTTATATTTATTAAAATTTTGGCATTTCAATTTTAATTTTTTTAAAATAAAAATTAATTTTTAATTTCTACAAAATTATAATGAATGTAGTTTTAGTATTTGCTATTGAGTCTACGTATATTTTTTTTGAGTGAATTTTTTCAAGCATATTTATAACAA
>JBBPBR010000005.1:41320370-41369358 GCA_037974775.1 Cicer pinnatifidum
TAATACATTAAAATTACAAAAATACATCAAATAATATATTTAGGTCATTTAGGTGGACATCATTGTTATAAATTTGATTTTTTTTCTTCTCAAATGTGATGTATTTTTATTGTTAATTTAATGTATTTCATTTCATTTTCATATTATTAATATAAATTTTTTTATTTAATTGTTATTATTATTTTTTGCAACAAATTTGATGTTTTTTTTTCAAATTTATAATATAATTTAATCATTTTAATTATATTTATAATAATTAAAATATAAAATTATTTTATAATTTATTAATGTATTTTATTTTAATTTATTATTAGTATTTTTATTTTTTAAATAATTAAATTAATTTTAATTAATTAAATAATTAATAAAAAATATTAAAATAAAATATAAAAAAATAAGGTTAGTTACATGTCGTTCTCATGAGTAGCGATCTCTTACAACAGTTTAAATTTTTTTCCTTAAGCTAGTTGCTTCCAACTAGAGGTGGGAATAGGTCAGGCCAAACCAAACTTTGAAAGGTCTGAGTCTGACCTACGATTTATTTTTTAGGCCTAAGTCTGACATACGGCCTATCATAAGTTTTTTTTTTGCCTGACCTGACCTGATCTGAAAGTCTATTTAAAAGTTTTATTCACATTAAAATATTTAAATGCTCTACTAATATCACATGATATTTTCCACATACCAATATCAATATACATATTTATATATATTAAACAAAAAATAATTTTTCTAACAAAATAATTTTTAAAAAATCTAAAACAAAAACCTTTTAAACCCTAAAATATAATTTTTGATTTCAAATAATAGATTCTTTTTCGTGAAACAAACACAACTATTATTATCTCTTAAACAAATATGAAACAACTATTTAGTGATTGACTAATTGAACGACTATCAAATATAGAACACTGCGAAATATAAAATCGTTGCTGAATATGGAACAACTACTGAATATAGAATGATTATTGAGTGATTGTCTAATTGATAGAATTTAAAATAAAAAATAATATTATTAATATAATAATATAAAATTATATTAATAAATAATAAAATATATATAGGTTGGTCTGTCAGGCCTAATAGGCTTTTTTATAAATTTGAGACCTATTTAAATAAATAAACTTTAAAAACATGAGTCGAACCTTTTTATTAAATAGGTCGGCTATAAGCCACTGACGAACAACTTAATATATTTTCATCCCTACTTCCAGTGACTTCATATTTAAAAAAAAAAAAAATCATGTAAATATTTTTAAAATTAGGATATTTCAAAAATTAAAAAATAAAAATGAAATATTTAAATAAAAAGTCTTCTTTTGTCAGCAATTTGGATTTTCCTTTTTATTTTGACTAACAGTTTCAGTTTTGCCTCTTGGTTGAGGATTTATAGTAACCAAAGTTTATCCTCCTCTAATAACCGGAGTACTTAACCTCCTCTAATTATTGTAGTTACATGAAATAAAATTCAAAACCCAAAATGCTATTATTTGTATCGGGTGAGGTTAACCTCAACTAATTATGATTGTTTATTAATAGGTTTGATATAATTTTAATATAAAATATTTGTTAAAAAATATATTATAATTTATGTATTCATCTAATGTATCACGATTGTAAAATACGTATAAATTAATTAATAAAATACTCAAAAGCCTCCATAAATAAAATAAGAATCAAATTTGGAGGAAAATTATCCAAATAAGTATAATAGGACTAAAATGTTATTTTATTGTGACTAATTTACGGATGAATTATATTATATAAGAATCAAATTTGGTGGAAAATTCCCTATATAAAGTAGAATATAACTATAATTTTAATCTATTGAGACTAATCAATTTAGTCAATAAACTATATTGTATAAAAACCAAATTTAGTAAAAAATTAATCATGTAAAGTACAATAGTATACCTTTTAATAATGATGTGGACCAATTACCACATAGGGACAATAATGATGACTCAACTATGGGGAATGAAATGTTATGGAGTGTTCACGTATGTAAACACAAAATACACCAGATGAGTTATCCTATGGACAAGTGAGGACTCCAAAAATACTCTAAAATGGTTAAGGTAAAATACACTATTCACACTAAGAAATGATATGCCTCATTTCTTCCTTAATGTTTTTCTTAAATAGTTCACTCTTTGAACTTATGGGTCCTCATTTGAATGTCCACACCTATTAGGTTTAGCTTATGTGGTTCATACTACTTCGTGTGTGGGTTGGCTGCCACCTCCTCACCCAATTCATATGTATTGGGCGAGTGGAGCTAAAACATAAGCAACTCATGTCATTTGTCTATGTAAGACACACCATAAGTCATGAGACATTTCCCTCAAAGACCACAACTTTCACTCAGGCAATAGCTTATCATGATTAATCAAAGTCGAGCTTAGCTTGACCATAATTGTTGCGCTGAGCTAGATTGGACCTAAACAATTGAGATGAGCTTGGTTATTGTGGAATTGCAGGGGCCACGAGGTCTAAGCACCCATACCAGTCCACAGTCCACCAAGTGTCAAGCTTGTTAAGGTGTCAAGCTCACCTCAACATATGGACGTTATGGCCCTGGGCTATGTTCTATATCAACTCCTATTGGTTATGAGGTCAGCCTATAACCCATTCCTCATACTTCCATTTATGTGGTCATTCCTCTTACCCGCCTAAATTTTCCTAAAGATTGGGTCTATATTGATACTCATTTAGGTTTTGAAGGTATGGTTCAACTTGACCACCCTTATTGTGACATCAAGGAAAGTCTCTAATGGATCTTTCCCTATAAGGTAAATTTGCATAAGGATTAGGTCTATATCTATACTTTCTTAGCTCTTGAAGTTGTGGCTTTTCTCGGCCTCGCTAATTGTGACATCAAGGAAAGTATTTAACATATATTTCCTTATAATGTAAATTTTCCTAAGAGTTGGGTTTATACTCATAATCGCTTAGGTATTGAAGGTGTGGCTCTATTCCGCCACCCTTATTGTGACGTCAAGGAAAGTCTATAATAAATATTTCCCTATAATGTAAATTTGCTTATGGGTCAGGTTTATATCGATACTTGTTTAGGCTTTTAGGAGGTGACTCTTCTCGGCCACAATTATTGTGACATCAATGAAAGTCAATAATAGATCTTTCCCTATAACGTAAGTTTGCCTAAGGGTCGTGTCTATACCAATACTTGCTTAGGTCTTGGAGGCATGGTTATACTCGACCACCCTTATTGTAACATCAAGAAATGTCTCTAATGAGTCTTTTTCTATAATGTAAATTTTGTTAAGGATGATTTTGTAGAAATTGAACTTGATTGCAACATTACAAAGATGAAATAAACACTATAACGTCATTAGACTGTTGGCATACTTGCCTTCATTGTTATTTTCTTCATCAAAACCAAAAAATTAAAACTAGACTATAAGTATAATTGCCTTCATTGTGACCTACTTCATCAAAACTAAAAAAACAAATAAAACTTGATTGATTTCCTTTTACTCACCCTAACCTATTTTTCTAATTTAAGTAGTAATGTAAGTTTGTGGTACCTTCTTTCCATCCAAGTGCTCTAAGTAGTAAGCTATTTTCCCCATAATTTTCAATCTTCAAAGGAGTATCATATCATATCCATACACAATTTTCATTGTACCTTCTTTCCATCGTAGTATCATATCCATACACAATTTTCAAAGCAGTTCCTTGTGTAGAAGAATGTGGGTAGAGTGGTAAGACCACAAAATCATGGGTAACTCTTCCACCCATAATCCTTTAACTGCCTCCAACCTCTTTTTCAGTCCCTGCAAAATAATTTTATTGGCTGATCCAACTTGACTATTTACTTGAGGATGCTTCATTGAGTTCCATTGTTAGTTACCATCATTGTTGGGATATTGAACTTACAAATGATCTTATTTCAATAAAACTTTCTAATCCTTTTTTTTTTTGTGATAGTAGCCACGACTCCACCTATATCCATTTGGTGAAGTAGTTCACTACCACAATTGATAATTTCACTTGCCTTGTGCTTAAGACAATTTCACAACTAATATGTGTTGGGTAATGGGTAAGCATCATTAAGACATACATTGTTCAGATCAGTGTAATATGTGCACATCCTCCATTTTTCGGAGGATTTCTTTACCATCACCACATTAGCCATCCAGGCTAGTTATTTTACTTCACAAATAAAGTTTGCATTGATCAACTTATAGGTCTCCTCCTCTATTGCCATTTTTTTTCCAAGTTTTTTCTTAAGTATACTACTTAACTCGTCCTCTATTACTCGTGATAAAGAGGTCCCCACTTTGGGTTTTTGTCCAGACCAGTTCCTATATGTATTTCTTTTACTTCTTTAGTTGGCCTTGGTCTCCATTTTTCCTCCTCCTTGCTGAAATCCCTTATCAAAATCCAAAAATTTACAACCCAAGTCATTAATTCGCTTCCTTATTTTAGTATTCTTGCTCCACAAGCTATCCTTGTAGCACTTTATCGTGGTGAATTGATCTGCCCTGATAGTTCCAGTCGATCTACTTCTAATGGGTACTTAATTGACAAGTGTGCAGTTGATACTTTTGCTCCCAAACCGTTTAGAGTTGGCCTTCCAAGAATGAGGTTATAGGATGATTGCACATCCACTATAAGTTAATTTATCACCATAGTTTTTTCATTTTCATCCTCCCTATATGTGGTACGGAGTGTGTTAACAATGATAAAAAAAATATAAACATAAAAGAGGGAAAGAAGAAGAGGTGAAGAAGAGAAAGAATCCCATTAAGGTTTCATAAACAAAATGAACAAAAGCTATATGTAATAGAATTAAGATAAGTATATATACAAGATAATAGAAAGTTACTACTAATATATGATAATATTATCTAACATCTCCCTTTAAACCCATGATGCATTAACATAGAACATCGAAAGTTTGTCAACCAAATCATCTTTGTGAATGTAAGACCTGTAACTTATTTATAACAAGAATTATGCCTTATGTTGTTTATTATTTTGTCTATTTACCATTTTTATTGTTTGTTTGTAAAATTGTTGTAAGTGTCTGACTTGCAAATTAATCAATGAAAAAAAATTCGGAGGTTTCTTTGATGTTAAATGATTGTGTGAATGTCTTGGTATTGTTGAAATTTCAAAAATAATTTTCTATTGAGTTTTCTGGAAAAAAAAAAAAAAAAAGGCAAGATATACCTACTGTTTAAATTTTGATGAACTTTGTCATGCACCAAAAAATTTAACCGAGTATTTTATATATCGACTATAATGAGAATTTGATCTTGTTATATGTTTTTAAGTTAGGAAACAAAAATTTTGCCGAATAAAAATTTAGTCGTGAAATTTGGTAAAGCTTTAATTTGTAGATTTATTTTTAAAATTTTAAGTTATAGATAAATTTATCCGTCAGCGAAATGCGACTCGTTTAAGAACGAATTCAGAGACTGATCGAGATGATGTGACGTAAAGTTACAAATGTCTTGATATTTTTCTATGATATTAATATTTTATTGAGTGGTTAATGAAAATATCTAGATATTTTCTTATTATGTAGTAAGACTTTGTAAGGACCAAAATGAGTCACTTTACTATATCTTTTTGGGTGTTGATTAGAATCACTTGTGTAAGAAAGATTATATGAGAAATGATAGGTTAATAAAATATTTTAAAAATATATTTAGAGACCCAGTTAAAATTATTCTTAGGAGAATAATTTAATTGAATTATAGAGGATTATTATCGACAAATATTTTAAGACGTCACACATTACTATTAAATTTATATGTCAACTAGATTGTGACGATAGTAGATATTTTTATTAAAGTAGATTTAGAAGTGAATGATGTGATGTGATTATGACTAAGTGTCATAAACGATATTGTGAGATTTTAGGTTTAAATTTATGTGATTAATTTTTGTGGTTATAAATTTTTTAGAGATTAATTTAGAATTGAGATAGTAGATTAATTAAGAGAAGGAGAAAAAAAAATTCCCCTCCATATAAAAGCAATTCATGGCTATCATCATCATCTTAGAATCACTTTCTTTAATTATTCAAAAACATCTTCTCTCATTTCTCTCAAAACCCAAACATTCTCCTTCATTTTTGAGCAACTTAGAGGCCTCCAATCACAAAACATCCAACAACAAAGTTGTTTCACTACTTGAGAGAATTGCAAAGAGCTAAGGATCACTGGTTAAGGTAATCATTTCTTTCCTCTTTTTTCTCAAACCCATAAGCATGCATATATAGGGGGAAATGATTTTTTATTTATTTATTTTTGTTTTGAGCTTTAATCTTGCTTATTTATCACTACTATGGTTTTTATTAATGTTTAGGAAGTCAAAAGAAATATTTTCAACTCTTTTTCTTTCAAAAATAAAAAACACTAAGTGAGAAAGTAAAAGGAAAGTGTGTGTTTTTTGCTTTGGTGCTTTGTTAATATTGAAATTAGAGGAGTTAATAACTTGAATAACAAAAGATGAAATCAATCTCCCAAAAAACTTAGTAATACCAAATGTGGTGTGTCATAATGTGAAATTTTGGTTTTTGTATGTGTTTGAGTAACGTAATGCGTTGTTTTCAAATAAATGAGTTTGAGCTGACAATAGAAATTGTATCATAGGGTTTAAGTTTGTAAAGTTAAGAAGACTTTTGCAAGTGTGTTTGGTTATATTTTTTTAATTAAAATGACAACTAAATGTTAAGGTGTTTGGGGACCAAACTGATATATTTTTTTATAAAAATACTCAAAATTGTGAAATGATGATTTTAAAGTAAGTGAGTGATTGATAATAAATAAATTAATTAGATTTTTTTTTAGTAATGTAACTTTGAAGTAAATTTTATAATTCCTTATGTTTATGTAGTTAGCTCATTGAGTCTCGAAAAAGAATCAAGATTATTGACATCGAGTTAGCGGTTGAGAGAACTTTGAATATTTTATGTATGTTGGGTTGAAATTTTTAAGGAAATGAGATAGAAACAAAAAAGTAATGGCAATTTTTTGGAATAAATTTTGAAATAAAGGGGTAAATGAATAGTTGTGGGTTATTTTAATTCAAAAGTATTTGAGTGGTAGAAATTTTATGAACTTTAAAGAAGTTGAAAAAGTTATCTTGTGATTTTTAATGGTGTTATAAATTAAAAATTTGGAATCGTTTAAAATTTTGAATTTAGGGCGTTTTAAACTAGATTTTTAATGGTTGTTCTCCTTGATTATTTAAGGCGTTTTAAACTAGATTTGGATTTGAAATTTTTTTTGAAGGACTTTGATGAGTAAAATGGATTTTAGCAAAGTGGTATATATATAGAAAGAGAGTTCATAGTTTTATTTAAAAGTTGATTTAAGTTTACTTTGTTATTAAGGTGTTAAAGGTTTTATCCTTGGGGTTTTTGTGAAATCAAGGTTTCCACATTTATAGATTGAACTAAAAAGTTTTAGCCATTAATATTAAATTTTTAATTTTTATGAAGAGATTTGAGTTTGAGAAACAATGTTTCAAACTTCACGACTTTGAAGGGTTCAAATTTTGTTCATAAAAAAAAGTTTAAAAGAGAAATATTCACTTTATGAACAAAGTTCCAACTTTAAGTTTTGAAGTTAAAAGTTTTAAATTTTATAGTAGAGATGTCAAGTTTATGCTAAAATTCGAGGTTGAAAAAGTATTTTAGTATTTGGGTTTTGATATCTGATTTTATTAGGAATGAATATTTTAGTTGGAGACTTAAAAGAAAATTGTGAACTTGAAAAATATTTGGTGTTGATGTAAAAATGTGATTTTTATGTGAAAGTTTGTATACAAAACATAATTAATAAAGATTAAAGTTTGAAAAATGTTAAGAATAATGGTTTTGAGTATTTAGAATATTGGAACTCTTAGTATTTGAGTTTTTTTTAATAATATTTCTTGATAAAAACCTTCTATAGTTTTTCAAATATTAAAGTGTTGAAATTTATGATGTTGATGGATGATTTAATCGAAAGTTCAAACAGTGTGAGTATGTTTGTCTTTGATTGATTTTATTAAGAAAAAATATTGTCCTAAGTTGTTAAAGACACAAATTTGAGTTGAATTTCAATAAGTTTGAAAAACACAAGTTCAAGATTTTCAACGTGTAGCATACGCATTTTAAAATTGGCTTTCGCCAAGGTACTTACACCAATGTCTTCTTGAAGTTAGGGAACCTAAGAGAAAAGTCAAACTCTAATTGATTTGGATAGTTGTCGAACCTAGGGTTCATTTGAGGTTGGTTTAGAAACTTGTATTGATTAAGTTAATTGATTGATTTAAGTTACATGGAAATTGAGAGATATTATTGGAATCATCGGATAGGTTATGCTGGCGTAGCGCAATTCTTGTGTAATAAAGCACTCTTGAGGTAAGGGCACTTTTTAACGATATGATGTATGCTTGAATACAATGTGTGTTTGTGTACATGTTCCTTTGTGCTTGTGGTGAATAAATGTGCACACGATTGTTTATGTATTTGATGTGATTATGTATTCATAACTGATAAAATATGTGTTATGAATTTTATTGATGAGAATATATTTTGAGTATGCTCTGTGAAAAATTGTGAAACTTATTAGTGTTTAATGAGTATTCAAAGATGAGTCTTTTAATAGTTGCATTTACATAATGACTGATGTGATAGAGTTAAAGTATACTCATGCATTTCATAGTTAGTGGTGACCGCGATAGGCCAAGGGGTGGTTCCATGAGTTGATTGATCCACCTTATCCTTACGAGGATTTTTGAGTCGTTTAAGTCTGTGATAGATTACACTCTGGTAAATCTGCTGATATGTGATAGGTGTCACCTCGATAATGAGTACTAGTCTGTGAGAAATGGTATATTTATGATTTACTCCCCTCGAGGAGGGTGTGGAAATTTTGGAATCATGTGCACTGACATATAAACATTGCATTAGGGTGCTTTGTCACACGAGTCATGTTTTTTTATATAATAATATGTATATGCATAATTTTTTATTAATTGATGGCATGTCATGTTATGTTTTCTTGCTTTGTATTTTTGTATATATGTTGTTTTTAGATCATGACCCTCTACTATTATTGTGGATAAGACTTACTCCCTAAGTTCTTAGAGTTTTGAGTCGTGTGAGAATTGCAACGACGTCGAAGACGTGACAAAGCAATGATTTTGGATTGGCAATCGGAAGCAGTGAGGCTTTATGCCACCCGTGGACCCTCAGTTAGATTTCAAGATTAGCTTAGGATTTTAATTAAGGGTTTTATTTATTCTCCCTTCCTTCTTGTAGTGTTGTTGTTGCAATGGAATTTATGTATCTAAAATAGTTGTGATTTTTTTTTGGATCAATGTGGATTGTTCGGTTGTAACTAAGTTATTTGTGTCGAAACCATTTTATATAATGCGACAAAAATTATAATCGTCATTTTTGGAAAATAATTTTACAATTAAATGTTTTACTTTGATTTAAATTAAAGTACGATTATGAATATTTTAGCCTAACGTGTTTAGTTGTTTTTAAAAAAAAATATATTCTCACTATTAAAAATTGGGATGTTACAGTGAACAAATCAACAATATGTAAGGAAGAGGAGACAACCGGTAGAGTAATGGTTCCATGCTAAAGATGATGACGAGTAAAGTGACAATCAATCTGAATGTGCTTGGTGCATTTATGAAATACCAAGTTATGAGAAATTTGAATAACACTCTTATTATCGTAGTGCATTAGAGTTGGATCAGAAAGATAGATACTCATATCACACAAAATCCAAAACAACTAAATTATTTCAGCATTAGAGAATGTCATAGCATGATACTCATCTTCTGTAAAAGAGCAAGAAAAAATATTGTGTTTCTTACTCTTCCAAGAAATAAGGGAGTCTCCAAGAAATATACGAAATCCTATGGTGGACTTACAATTTATGGTGTCACCAGTCCAATCAACATTAGAATAAGCACGTAACTCCAATGAGAACAACGATGAAAAGAAAAGGCTCTAAAATGGAGTTTCTCGAAGATAACAAAGAACAACTACCCAATGTACTATAGTGGAAAAGACAACAAGCTGACTGAAAACATTAACAACATAAGTAATACCAGGTCTGATAATTGTAAGATATACTAAGTTGCCAACCAAAGTAGGGTACAAAGTGGGATATGGTAAAGGAACGCCATTTGAAAGAGCATATTTCACATTCAACTCAAGAGGAGTATTAACTGCTCTAGTATCAGAAAGACGAGTTTGTCTAAGAATGCTGACAATGTACTTGGATTGAGAAATAATGTAGCCTCTACAAGAGTAGGTAACTTCAATTCTCAAGAATAAGCAAAAAGTTCCTAAGCAAAAATGCAATTTCAACTCATTGATTCCACTAACATCATCACATGTAATAATCATATCATCAACATACATAAAAAGTATAATGCGACCTCTAATGATAGATCTTATAAACAATGCAAAATCATATTCGCTAAAGTCTGTTTAAGACCACATAGAGCCTTTTTTGACTTACACATTTCTCGTGATTATGAGAAACTCCTTGTGGAGGGATCATATAGACTTCTTCATGAAGTTCACCGTAAGACTCTGAATTTTCTAAACAATAATTTCTGCTATTTTATTATATTTTGTGTTGAATTGCTTAAACTATTAACCTAATTTTTATTTTACAAATTAAGTACCAAAATATAGTTTGTTAGAGTTAGTAATATGTTATATATAAATCGATGGTGGTGGCAGACAAGTTGCCTCTACTTTTGCTTTTGCTGACAAGTAAAAACGGAATTTGCTTTTGTCATTTTTCTTTTCTTTCAATTTTTTTAAGTCCATTAACAAATATGGGCTAGACCCATTACAACGAGGACTATGCCGTTTTTTGGAAAATACCAATATTACATTTTTGTGATGGGCCAAAAGTATTGAATCTTTATCTTGATTCTATTTAATGGGCAACAATATGCCGAAACAGTCATCTTCATTGCCGTCTCCCAAATTAATTGAATCTTCTGAAGTACTGCCTCAGGAAGGTTTGGAGGATTGGGCTTTGCTCTTGAGAAATTGAGTCATGATCTCGAAATATTCCTCTTCAAATTTTGCTGCTGCCAATTGTGTTTGAAAAAAAGATATTTATATATATATATATTTTTAATTATAATATTTGTAACTTAAAAAAAAAAAAAAAAAACCCAACCTTTTAAAAGAAAGCTAGCGACCCACCTCATGGGGTTTTTCCTCTTTGTGTTTCCTTCACTCTATTCTTCCTTCTTTTCTTAGCCAAACAAAAATAAAAAAAAAATATAAGTGTTGATGAGTGAAATTTTGATAGACAAATCTTCATTTTGAGACAAATTTAAGAGGAATTAGGAGAAAACCCATGAATAAAAGTTATTCATCTTGGTGTTGTAGTGCTTGGTGTTGTAGTGCTTGTGGTGGCTTTGGATTGTAAATTTCTATCTCTCCCTCTTTTTCCCTTTTAGGCCAAAAACTTGTGTTGTTGTTGTTATTGGGGTTTTAAAAAAAAAATTAATCGTTGTTGTTAATGTTGTTAGTAATGGTTAAAAAAAATAATTTTTGATGTGTTTGAGTTATGTGATGAGTTTGAACTGAAATTGAAATTTTATAAGAAAATTTAGATAGAGTTGATAGAGTTCATAAAGTAGTTAACAAATCTTTGATAGAGTTGATAAAGTAGTTAACAAATCTTTGAACTGGTGTTTAAAAGAAAATTAGTGAATGGTGGGTTCATGTTTTTATATTTATACTTCCAATTTTTAGAAAAGTTTGCATTATTTGAATTAAAGTTTCAAGTTTATTAAGTAAAGGTTAAAATCTTGAGTTAGAATTTCAATTTTTTTTGTATAGATTCTAGGTTCCATGAATTAAAATACAAACTTGGTTGATAAAATATATATTTTAAAAGGAATGAAACTATTTCAAAGAGTTAGAACTTTGAAACTAGAAAAAATAATTTATTGATATTTTTTATTTTGGTGCTTATGTTGCTATGAGGTAAATACTTTGATTGAACACTTAGTCATTAAAATTGTAGTAGATCAAACTACTAGTTATTTGAAACAAAAATGTGAGTTATGGAAAATTTGAGAAAATTTGTGGTTGTGTTAAAAATTATGAGAAAAATAATTTAAGACGTTTAAAATGATTCTTAGTGAATTATCTGAAAAATTTGAAAGATGTGTTCTAAAAATATGTTTTTATATGTAGGAAGTGTATAATTTGAATAATAATACTATTAATCCTTACTCGTTGTAAACTCTTTTAGTAAAATATACTCTAAGCGAATTAGAAGTAAGAAAGGTTTTGTAAGGTAGTTGATAGCGTTTCAACAAGTGTACTGAATCGTTGCAAGTAATAATAAAACGGTAGTACCGAGTGTCGAACTCAAGGATTGCGTTTTACTACTGAATTATATTTAATTACTACAGTTGAAGAAAAGGTTCCCAAGTTGATTGAAATAATATTTAAAATTAACAATGGTAATAAAATTGATCCTTTATAATGAGAAAAATATCATGGATGAGTTTCACTTCGAATCCAACCTTGGTGCCTAATTTGATCCTAGTTATTGAATTCCTTTATTAAATTATTACCAAATTCTCTTTATTATCCTTGCTCTAATGTCTTAGTGACATAACCTTTAATTCCAAAGTAACCCCTAATTCCTTAGTAGATTTAAGATTAAAAATAAGTATTACCGTATAGAAATTCTCTTGTAAACTATTGCTTTGCAACTAATTTAATTGGTTTCATGACCTGCATCTATCCCTAGACTACAAGTTCATGAATTTCTCATCTCAAGCATTCGTAAAGTCCACTTCCATTTCAAAATACAAATCGTAGAATATTTTAATGTTGATCAAGCAATAAAAAGCATTAAGCACAGAGATGAGAAAAATAATTCAATAAACTCATTCATATAACTAGAAATCAAATCAGAAAAATAAGGGTTTCATTTTGTTATACTCATCTCTAACAAATAGGGTTTAGTTACTCATGACAGAGATAAAAAAGATAGAGATTAGAGAAGAATTACAAGAAGAATACATGAATTATTCTTGATAAAACTGTTCCAATGGCGTTAGAAATTGCCGTCTTTGAGTTTCTATGCTAGGGCACAAGTCTTCCAACTTTCCAATAGTTAAAAAGATACCTAAATAGTGAAAAATTGCATTTCTATGAATGCTGATACGCGTCGCGCTCCCCAGGCGCAGGATTTGCGCTTCGGGCGCGCTTGGACTATGTTGAAAGGTTGGAAATGCGCCTCAGGCGCAGCTATTGAGCTTTAGGCGCACAACTTCTTTTGGTTGACGTTTTCTGCATTTTTCACCTCTTTAGAATCTGAATTAGGTTCCAATGTCTTCATGCAAGTTGTAGCTATGGATCTTAGCTTTCATTTGAACTTGGTTTGACCCTAATTGGACATCTACAACTCCAAATATGGCTGAAATACTTCACATAGGTCATGTTGATTTCTCACCAAAATTCTAACACTGCACTAAAATAAAGTAACAAAGCAAAACTCTGAAAAATCTCTACTTAATCAAGAAATAAGAACATAAACATTTCATTAAATCAAATAAATAAAATTAACAAAATATATCAAATAAATTCTTAAATTAACTCATGAATAAAAGATAAATAAGAGTAAAAACAATTAAAAAAATGCATATAATGAAGAGTCATCAGTAGTTAAAGTCTCATGGACTAATTTGACAAGGTCAAACACTATTTGATTGAAGTTATTGACATGTGCGAGATTTATGTTGTGTTTGATTGTGGTAGTGATAATTGTTGAAAAAGCTATAATTGAGGTAAGAGCTCATTTCAAATTTTTAGTTAGCACATAGGGACCTTATATATGTGGTTGATGTGTGAATACATGATGATTAATATTGATGCAATTATGCATTCATGAGTGATAATATGTGTTGCTACATGTTATGAATGCTATTAATGTGAATGTGTCTTGAATATGCTATGTGAAAAGTATGAAAAATTATTAGTGTTTAATGAGTATTAAAATGGGAGTCTTTTAATAGCTACATTTACATAACGATTGTTATGAAAAGAGTCAGAGTATGCTCATACATTTCATCGTTAGTGGTGATCATGATGGGCCATAGGGTGGTTCCATGAGTTTATTGGTTCATCTTATCCTTACGAAATTTCTTTATCATGTAGGTCTGTGATAGACTGCACTTTATTAAATCTTGTTGATATGTGAGAGGCATTACATTTATGATTTACGGCCCTCGATGAAGGTTTAAGAATTCTGGAATCATGTGCACTGACATATACGCATTGCATTAGGGGTGCTTGACACGCGAGTCATGTATGTTATTGTTTGTCTTCATGACATAATTGTTAAATGGTAATTGTGAATTTCGGTTGGTGAAACTTTACATAATTGTGGAAATTGGGCTTTGCCCTCAGATGATACCCAAGTCCGCTCCACCGATAGTTACCATGATGATGAAGACGTCGTTAGACTTCCCTGACCGACATTCGTCGACTGCTTGGGTATACGACCTTTTAACACCCCGATTTTTAACAGCGCGAGTGTATATTTTTTTTTTCTTTTTTTTAAACAAATAAATAAAACAAATCAAATAATTTTGGATGAATATTTTAGTCATAACATAACGACAAAAGCCAACAATATTTACAAGCAGCGGAAATAGTTTTTGAAATACAAACTCAAAGTATTTACACGACAAAATACATCGGGGCTATGAGACCTATCAGACATAGCTCATACCCCTAGAGTATTCTCGGCAGACACCTGTACAAAAGCACTGTCCCAAGAATTTTAACTTCCCCACGTCGCATCAAAAAAATGGTACAAGGACCCATCAAAATAAAAGTCAAGCTGACAATATGAGGTATATGTACAGTCTTTAAAGTTGAAATAAATACATCCACAAGAAAAAGACAACTAAACCCTATACAACCCTCTAATCTGATTATGCTACAAAAACTACACAACCCAAATGATCTCTCCACGCGCCCCACAAGATCCTCCTGACACAGCTTCGGTTAGGTATGACTAACTACTTTCCCTTCTCCAAGATACTAACCGGTAGGATGATCCTGATTCTCATCTGAGGGCAAAACCCAGATTTCCACAATAATTGTAAAGGTCACCAACCGAAATTAACAAATATCACATAGCAAAATTCTTATATTTTCAAATGCTCAAATGAACCTTTCGTCTTAGCATACTCCTCGAATTGGTTTTCATATGTCCAAAAATGCATAAACAATGTTGAAAAATGAAGTTTTGACCAACTGCATTATCATAGTCGAATACAACTGAGAAAATGCAGATTTTCAATTCTAAAATGGCTCTAAATCAATTAACACTTCAAACATTAATGTTATCAATTATGAACACATAACTAACACCAAATTAATCTCCACAAATTCACACCTCAATCATACATCGAATATTCATTAAATCAATTATGAACACATAATTACATCAAAACTTATTCAACTCAACTTCACACCTCAAAGCAATTACAACAAATCACCACAACAACCGAATATGTATATACAATCATCATAGTATAACAAACATGACTCGCATGCCAAACACTCTAAAGCAATGCGTATATGCCAAAATGCATGATTCCGAAATTCCAAACCAAAACCCTTCTCGAAGGGCATAAATCATAATTGTACAGCCTCTCACAGATCAGTACTAATTACCAAGGTGCAATCTCTCACAGATCAGCATGATTTACTAGCGTGCAGTCGCTCATAGACAAGCACGACATACAAGAGTGCAGTCGCTCACAGACCAGCACAGTTTTCTAGAGTGCAATCGCTCACAGATCAGTACATTCTAGAGTGCAATCTCTCACAGATCAGCACGATTTAATAGCGTGTAGTCTGTCACAGACCAACACGACATACAAGAGTGCAGTCGCTCACAGACTAGCACAATTTTCTAGAGTGCAATCGCTCACATATCAGCACATTCTAGAGTGTAATCTCTCACAGATCAGCACGACGCGACAATCCCCGCAAGGATAAGATGAACCAACAATTCACATGGCATCATCTCGTGGCCCATCACGGTCACCACTATCACCATGGCCCCATCGCGGTCACCATGTACTATGAAATGCATGAGCATACTCTGACTCTTTTCACCACAATCATTAAGTAAATGCAGCTATTAAAAGATTCCCCATTTTTAATACTCATTTAACACTAATGATTTTTCAGACACAACACAGAGCATACTAAAACATATTTATTCACACCAATTAAAATTTCCACAACCACACATAAATCACATCTCCAAATTCCATTCACACCTAAATTGAATTAAATTCATTTTCCACCAAGTCACTCATAAATTTCATCTAAAAAATTCATAATATTAATTATGAACACATCAATTTCACCTAACATAAATCACCAAAATTTCCAAACATTAATCACCATACTCAATCTCTAAAATTTTCAACCATAAATCACCACAACAACATTAATATATCAGAATTCTCCCCACCGCTAACTCGGTGCCAACGGTCTCGATTCCTTTTCGAGACTCAAGGAGCTAACTACATAAACATGAATATTTATAACAATTGGTTCACAATAAAACTAATCCACACACAACAAAATTCCTAAAATTAAATCTTTCTCACACACCAAACTTTTAAAATCAAATAATCTATATTATTTACTTAAAACAAATATTGTCCAAATTTCGCATTCACATACTCGACTATTAAAGCACCGAAATATTTCGGTTAATAAAATACTATAAACTTTTTTTCTTTTTAAACTCAATCAAAGAGTAGTTAATAGAGTAACATTTTTAACTCCAACCATTTTTAATTTCAATATGTCTTTTTGCTCAAACTCTTTAACTTTGTTAAATTTGAACTTTTTCACAACTTTAACAACTCTAAATTTTTCGTAAAATTTCAACTTCAGTTCAAACTCATTTATTTGAAAATAACTCATTACGTAACTCAAACACCTCAAATTTAATTACCTCCAATTCACACCAAATTTAATCAATTCAATTTCACAACACACATATAACATCTCAATTAAATTTCCACATTTTAAATCTAACTCACCCAATTTCAAAATTCCACATTTTTACACATAAACCACCAAATTTCATCAATTCATTTTCTACAAAATCCACAAATAAATCACATCTCAAAAATTTATAATAATAATTATGAACATATAAATCACACCAAACTTGAATCATTACAACCCACACCTCAAATTTAAATTCCACTAAATTACTCACAATCACATTAAATTAATTTTTCACAAAATCACACCTCAAATACATCAAATTTCTTTTCCAAAAAATCACAAATAATGTCCTAACTGCAAACTAAAAGTTTGGAAGGAGCCCTTACTTTAACGATAGCTCTAGCACACGATTACGGTACCTTAATTAATTCTGGTAAAATTTAAGTTCGTGATGTCGCGTCGAAAACTAGCTCACTAGCATCGCAGCATGGCAATGAGCAACTTTCTCTTCTGTCACTTCTCAAAACGAAGCTTAGATCTAGGAGAAAAGTGAAGGTTTTTGTGTTTGTGGGTTTTGAAAATAACTTAAATCTAGAAACAGAGACAGAGGAAGAAGGAAGAACGAGGCTTTTCTGTTTCTCCCTGTTTCCTTGCTTTCTAATATATATATATATATATATATATATCCTTGGGTTGATGAAGATGAGGAGGTTACTTCGATGAGAGATAATGCGTTAGAAGGAACTTGTGCAGTGTGTGGAGGTCACCCTTGTTTTTGTAGTTGTTAGTGGATGACTAGGTTAGTGTTTTTCTTTTGGTTGTTGTACTTATATTGTTTTGGGATGACTACATCTATGACATATCTAGACAGTTAACTTTTTGGTGGGTCCGTGTTCCATTTTTTTACCTGACCATGAGGGGATAGCAATCTTGGATCAATACTTTTGTGCAGGTGTCTACTGAGAATACATTAGGAGTATGAGTAATGTCTGATATGTCTCATAGTCCTGGTGTGCTTTCTATTTGTATATTTTGGATTATTGTCCCAAAAACTATCTTAGCTTGATTTTATATATGATGTAATTATTCATGACTCTTGTCATTTTGTGTTACGAAGTTTTATTTTATCTAATTGTTTTAAAAAAAAATGCATTCGCGCTTTTAAAAAAATCGGGGTATTACACTCAGTATTTAAAAAAGCATTTTTTTGACATCCATTTTGGAAATATGCCACTGACGAATAGATGCAACTACAATAAAAGTATGGATAATGATCATCTTGACTACTAGAGCAAAAGTTTCTTCATAATCCATACCATATTGTTGAGAGAACCCTTTAGCAACAAAACATGTTATGTAGTGCTCAACTGACCCATCAAACTTAATTTTGATCTTGTATACCTAATGAGACCCAATAGCACGCTTTCTATGCGGAAGAGGTACTAATTCTCAAGTATATGTTTTTTGCAATGCAAAGAGTTCTTCTTCCATAGACTGCTACCAAAGAGGACAAAGAATAGTCTTTTCATAAGAAAAATGACTCAGAGAAACTGTGAAGAGAGGTTAAGAAAGAAACAAATGAAGTTGAGCAAATGGAATAGGTAAAATCAAGTAATTGAGTAGACTTAGGTGACGAAAGGGATAATGAGGAGGCGGAGACAGATGATCAATAATCACAATAGGTGGTTGGACAATCGGGGAGACAAAAGGGATGTCATAATGTGGAGTAGTAGTATTTTTCCTACAACTCTCAACATAATCCTTCGAACCATTATAATTAGGACCAAACGAATTAATACTGGTTAGTTCTAAACTCTTAGTAATATGAGAACCAGAAGAAATAGAGTAAAAATGGATGTGCTCAAGAAAAATAATATTACGAAACATAATGTTTTCTTGCATGAGGATCATAACAACGATAATCCTTTTTACCATTCCCATAACAAGGAAAAACACACATGACATACCTTAGAAGATATTTTACTGCGCTCTACTTGTGGACGAAGAACAAAATAAGTAGAACCAAAGACTTTCAAAGAATAGTAATTAGGGATAGAAACATGCAATTTTTCAAAGGGAGACAAATCTGACATGATAGACGAAGAGTTCTATTAATAGCATGGATAACAATAAGAAATGTTTTTCCCCAAACTAACTAGGAGACGAATCAAACAACAAAAGGAAATGACTAGTCTCAATAATACAATGGTGTTTCCTTTCAGCAACTCCATTTTGTTGAGGAGTATCAATACAAAATGTCTAGTTGAGGGTGTCATCATAAGAAATTAATTCATAGAATTTATTAGAGGTATATTCACCACCTAAATCATAACGAAAACACTTTATAACAACATTAAGTTGAGTGTTGACCATAACATGAAACGTATGATAAATGTCAAAAAAAATTCAAATCTATTTGTCATAAGATAAATCCAACAATAACGAGTGTAACCATCAATAATTGAAACATAATATCTAGATCCACCTTTGGTGAGAACCAATGATTGACCCCAAATATCATAATGAACTAAATCAAAAAAACACATATGAAACATAAACACTTTTAGTAGGCAATAAAGACGAAAATTTAGCAAGTTTACAACCACAATAATTTGAAATATCACTGGTTTGTAACTGGCCTAAAGCTCTAGTAGAAGTCAAATATTTTAATATAGAAGCAGAAACATGTCCAAGGCGAGAATGACATAAATAAAAACTAGAAGACGAATAATTCAAGTGAAAACTAGATAATAAGTCAATAATGGTTGTTAAGGTTACAGTATTTCGGACTTACATGTAATCCAAAACATAATGTTTCTCTTGTTTATGGTTTGTCTCAATTAGCCTCCCAAAATGTGGATCCACCACATAACAAGATGCAGAAGAAAATATAACTGAATAACTGAAATCACATATTTCACTAACAGAAGCAAGACTCAAAGTGAGATTAGGAATATAATAAACATCATAATAAGACAAGTTATGTGTAGACGAGACAATATTCACATACAAAAAAGATTAATCATCATATAAGTGCCATCAGCAATCATAACCAACATAGATGATACAAGATTCACATACAAAAAATATTAATCATCATATGTCATATGGTGAAATGATTTGTAATCAAGAATCCATATGAAAGGAGATATACCTAACAAACTAGAGGAGTTCAATCCTTTAGTAAAGGAAGTAGACATGGCATGTGATTGAGTGACAATAAGTTTTTGGAGCTGTTATGCAATATCATATATTTGGGAAGCAGTCTTATATGAGTATACATAACAAGAACTAGATTCAATGGTAGGAGGAGTACCAACAATAATATTAGACGATGACCACCTAAAATTCTTCTTATGTGTTCTCCCCAATTTCAAACAATGTGCTTTCTAATGACATTTTTCTTTGCAAAAAAAAACATTCATCGTTACCAAAACTAATTCTCCTTTGAGATTTTCCTTTTTGAAAAGGAGCAGCAAAAAAATGGAGGAGTTGAAAGAATTCCCTTATTTAACACAACAAAGTGGATCTTAAGTCTAATTTGTTTTGTCAGCAAGTCACTAGCTATTGATTTAACTGTAGGAAGAGGGGAACGATGTATAATACCTCCACGAAGGCCTTCAAAATCATCACCAATTTGTCGAATAGAATTCCTGAATGATCATATTGTTCTGCTTAAGGTCCCTAATATCACTTTTCAACTGATATTGTTTTACAAAGTTAAATTGAACATACAAACATTTTAAATAGTCTCAAATCTCTTTAGTAGTATCAGAGAGAGACTAATACTGCCGATTTTTAAAATAGAGGACTAATTTTATAAATTGGTAAAAATAGAGAAAGTCAAAACTATAATTAATCAAGTTTATATTTATTGAATTTATCCTTTCCATAAGTGATTTTTCTAATTCTTTTACAAAAAGTGGATTTTAAAGATACATAATTATTTTTAAGCAACTCTATTTATTGTTTTTTATTTTCAATAACATAATCAACGATTTTTCTTCTTTATTTTTTGATCAAATAAATTTTTAGTCCTTATAAAATTTTAATATTTTACTTTTAATTTTTATATTTTTTTTATCTTTAGTCTTCAAATTTTTTCTTAATTAGTCATTATATATAATTAGATTTCATGTATATTTAAAACATTATAAAAATATTTCATGAAAATATAGATGTATTAAATATCATATTTAATTCATCTATATTTTAAAAAATTCTAAATTTTTGTAAAAAAAACTCTTATTATACTGCAAAAAAATTAGAATAAAGATGAAAAAAATAATTACATGCTAAAAACTAAAATTTTAGAGCAGGGCCCAACCGGGTTCGAACCGGTGACCTCTTGATCTGCAGTCAAATGCTCTACCACTGAGCTATGGACCCACCGCTGGTAATTTATCGCTAATGTTATAAAACATTATTTTATCAGCATTGATTAAAAGATAACCGCATAATTAACACACCAAAAAACACTCATTTGCAATTTCTTCTTCTCTCATCCAATTAAATATAATAGAGAACCAGAAATCTCTTCCTCTTCCGCTGAGAACCCACGCCACCTTCCTCATCACTGTGTAAGTTTTCCTCTTCCATTTTTATTTCGATTTATTGTTGCTGTTGTTCAATCTGGAAACCCTAATTAAGAAGAAAAGGGGAATTTGTGTTTTGTTGAAACCCTAATTAAGAAAAGCGTTTTTTGTTGTTGGGAGCAGAAATTAGAGAGTAGTGATAAAGAAGAAGAAATATGTCGTACCTGTTGCCTCACTTGCATTCAGGTTGGGCAGTTGATCAGGCAATTCTCGCCGAGGAAGAGCGTCTTGTTGTCATCCGTTTTGGCCACGATTGGGATGAGACTTGCATGCAGGTAAATTATTCCATTTTATCCTATTGTATACTCATTATCAGTTATTATATTATTATTAATTTTTTTAAATTCAATTATGTAAGATTTATGTTTTCAATTGTATACTCATTAATTATTCATATTAGTGGCACAAATTCCAAAAGCATGTTTTGTGAGAAATAGCTATAACAGTGGCAAATTTTAGTTTGTCGTACTGATTGGTGGACACACCGAGCAAAACCACATGCTTAGCCCTCTTGTTTGTTTGGTCGTATTCCAGATTAATTTGACACTTCAAATGCAAATTTAGGATCACAAAATGCCACCCTGGGTCATTTACCATAATTTTCACTTTGTAGCACAGATACCTCCGATAGAAGGCGTGTCCGACGCCAGCACGTTACTAACACGATACTTTTGAGGAAATAATAAAAAGAATATTACTTTTTAAACAACATTTCTTGTATATGTAACTGTGTCGTCAATTGCGCCACGCTAGCGGTAATGTGGAGCCGAATAGACATCCACTGCAGTGCTCCCTTCCGGAGAACCGTGTTCAAGGGTCTCGGCGTTCACAGCTGCAAATTGCTGTGAAATCGCAGCATGTTTGCTGTTTTGCGTATGTCTTCTATAGGGTTCAGGTGTGAAATCCCTCAAATGCCCCACTTTTTAAAAATTATTCTATTTTTTAAAAGTATACTTATCTTTTCGAATTATTTTAAGTGGCCTATTTAATTATTCCTCCTTCGTGAACACTTTTTTCGTGCGAACTCCTTCTTCTTCATCGCAGCATGTTTGCTGTTTTGCGTATGTCTTCTATAGGGTTCAGGTGTCAAATCCCTCAAATGCCCCATTTTTTAAAAATTATTCTATTTTTTAAAAGTATACTTATCTTTTCGAATTATTTTAAGTGGCCTATTTAATTATTCCTCCTTCGTGAACACTTTTTTCCTGCGAACTCCTTCTTCTTCATCACGTGCCAAGCCCGCCTTCTCTGTTTTGTGAACTCATCTTCTCCTTCATCGCTTGTGAAGCCGAGCTCTCTGTTCTGCCACTCATCTTCTTCTTCATTGGATGCAAATCTGCTTTTTCCTGTGTGTTCTGTTTTCCTTTCCTTCTTCTGTGTGTTATGTTCTTCTTTGTTCTGTTGGTTGGTTTAGTTTCCTTTGTACTTCTGTTCTCCTGTTCTTCTGTTTTAGAACTTTAATTAGTAGTTAAGTTATATTGGATTGGTTTTTAATGTCAGTGACAGATGAGGAAAGTCAATTATAATTATTAAGTATGATCACCCTTGTAATTTTATATATTTTTCTATTTTTTAGTATATATGTGTTAGGTCCTAGAATAAAGAGGGGTTTGTTATGGGATAGTTGTTAAGTTTGTTAGAATTTCTGTTTTATTTGTTGTTAATCCTATGCTTAAAAATAGGACTAATCTCCCTTTAGAAGAGGAGAAAATTCATTTTATGAAAGTTGTAAACTAGAGAATGCTCTAGTGAGGGGAGAGTGCTCCCTTGAGGGCCTTGAGTGTAAGGTTATCTTATTCATTGTAAACCTTTTGTATCTTGTCTTTCAATCTCAGTATACAAATAAAAAACCCTTCATTTGCTTGCAATCTTTATTCATTTGAATCTGTTTTTACACCATTCCTCTAGGAATTCTTTCTTGCTAAAAGAAAGGATCCTAACAATGTGTCCTGTCCGAATATTTGTCTAGTTTGAATACTGTTTTATTAGTCTCTGCAATAGTGGCTATCCCACTATACCGGTATAGCGATTTTGGGGTCTGATGCTCCGCGCCACTATGAAACCAATACAAAACAGAAAACGGCCAATAAAAAGCAAGATAAGAGAGATACAATAATGATTCTTGGGAGAAGATTAATAAAAAGGTGCATAACTATTTCATGCTAATTTGAGTAATTTATTATTTGTAACAAGTATTTCCCTAATATAGTTTATGCAGCTCCCACATTTGGATTCTCTGTAAACACAGGATCATATCTATATGCTTATAGATTTTTTTTTTTGGCAAGTGAAGATTAATAAAGCTAATTCAATCTGGGTCGTAGAGGTATCTTCAACCACATTGTGACCACTGTAAAAATCACATTAATCTGCAATTTATCACAATTTCAAGATTGTGATATGATGAAACCACAAACACACCACAAATTTAAAGCTTAGAATGATACTATCATATCATACATAATGTTTGTTTCTTTCAACATCATTATATGCCAATTGTTCATTTTAGCTTGATATGCGTTATATTAAGTTAAATAGCATTAATTAGGCTAGTACTTTGGTTTGATTTTGGTTTCTTTTATGATTGTGTCCAGATGGATGAGGTGCTGGCATCAGTTGCAGAGACAATAAAAAACTTTGCTGTGATATACCTTGTGGACATCACAGAGGTGCCTGACTTTAACACTATGTATGAGCTGTATGATCCTTCCACAGTTATGTTCTTCTTTAGGAACAAACACATCATGATAGATCTTGGAACTGGAAACAACAACAAGATCAATTGGGCTCTCAAGGACAAACAGGAGTTCATTGACATCATTGAGACTGTCTACAGAGGTGCAAGGAAAGGACGGGGTCTTGTCATTGCTCCCAAAGATTACTCCACTAAGTACCGTTACTAGAATATATTGATCTCTATTGGGATATATGTAATTTGAACTCAGTATTTTAATTTTCGCCCAAAACCTATGTCATTCGGTTCACCCTTTATTAAGTGTGTAACTGTCACTAAACTATCAGATTACACACCTACTTGTCTGTCATCTTAAACTGGAATTGATATGCTGTGTATCCCCCATATGTATTTGGTTCGACACTGTTGATGATGTTAAAAAAACTGCACTTGAACTGATTTTAGATGGAAGGTCCTCATGAGACAAAATTTATCACTTAATAAGCTGCTTTCCTATGTGCTGATTATTTCTTAGTTTGTTTGTTTATGATTCCTTCGTTGTGGTCATTCCTTTCTCGGTTGATTTTGATGTCAGACCATGTTTGTAATATCTCAGCATCTTGCCAATTTCAACATTATGTTTAGATGAAATCAACCGACGCCAAATTCCAATATAAATGAGTTAAAGAAAATATTCTACCTTGTAAGTTAGTTTTCTATGAGAAGGTAGACTATGTTAGGTAGTTGATAGCCAACTTAAAATTTCGATGAATCTTTATGACATGGATCAACTATGTAAAAGAAAGTTATGCATCATTTAATCTTAGTTAGATTCTATTAGTGGGATAAGGTATGATTGTTATTGTTGTTGTAAGTTAGTTTTTTAAGCTACAAGGTGGAGAGTAAGATTTAAACCATGGTTCATAAACCTTATAAGAGAACCCATTTAATCATTTGCGCCAGTATGCTGAGTGTAAAACTTAGCAGTTTAAGCTCCACACATCTTCTGTGATTGTAGCCACTTTTTTGGCAGGTCAAAAGTTGTTGCTTCAAATCTATTTCTCCATCTTGCATTTTGTTGCAAAATTGCAGATTTTTCACAGTGCCAATGCGAAGAAGAGCATTACAAACCAAAGTAACACAACAAGTAATTTTACTTGTTGAGAATGAGAGAAAAGTTTTAGGTATAAAATATAGTTTTTTTGGTAAAGTTTCTACCAGTATTAGTATTCTCTTATTTTCAAGAGAGAATGTAATTGTTATCTCCTTATAATTACTAATTAGAGAGAAGTTTCTCCCAGTATTGTGTTCAATTCTTCCACATAAATATAAATTTTTTACTCTAGTACCCAACATCTTCTAACTCCTTACCATATCTTCTAACTTTTTATTGCTAGATCTAACATTTTATTAGGGAAAATACAGATTGACTACAGTGGCGACCAAATTTGACTGACCAACTGAGAAGTCATATGAATCTACTATCTTTTGTTAGTTATAGTATAATTATTAAAAGATCTCATTTACTCGGTATTTTAATATTCGAGCGGGAAACTCCAAAATCAGTATCTCCTTTGATAGTCCAACAAAAAAAAACAACTCATTTGGTGATTAACTCATACATCAGCAAACATTACGAGTTTAGAGAAATAAATTCAGTTTTAATGACAAACTGAGAAACTGCAACACAGCCTATCCAAATTTATTTTTGGTCATAACTCATTGCCTAAACAAGTAAACCACGCGGTCGAACCAGAAACTCCGAGTGCAAAAAGCCGAATATACACCATTAGGAAACCACCATACATTCATGCAAACATAAAACTTCATCTCATATTCTCAGTACACCTTACCGATAAAAGCCATCATCATAACTACATCTTTGATACAGTTTCACCATATCAAAACTATGAATATCATAATCAAAACGTGGTGTGCATATAAATCAAGGCTATTGTGATATATGTATGACAGTGCTTGCAGCTACAAAAGCTTCCTTCATTCATCAAGGCTAATTTTTCCACAAAAAAACAATACCATATACAGCTTTAACAATCTATTTACAGCTACTGCAACCCTTATCATGCAAAATATATATGAAGTACAGAAAATACGTAATTAAGTCCTAAAAAAGATGATTCTCATGGTTGAAAATTGTTTCCTTTGGTGTCCAAAAGCTTTCATTCCTAAATCGCTCATATAAAATGAGGAAATAAAAGCAATAAGCTCACTCTCCATACTCTTTATGATTGATCCATTTTTCCAAAAAGTCAGCACAATTTATCCCTTTTTAAAAAGTGCATGACATTTTGAAAAATGAACCAATCAACTGTAAAAAATGTGTCCATCAATATTTTCAATTTCAATCCAAATAACAATTTATTATGGTGCTATAGCATTGCATAATTTGAACAAATAATTATTGTTCTTCCATGTACTATTTTTTGCCATTGACAACACACTACTATAGAGAATCCCATTCCGAACATGTTCACCCATTCAAAGAAAGAGTATATGACTTCAATTTCAAACATACAATTACATCCAAAAAACCTTCCCAACCTTCCCATGTGTCTCCACCTATAACACTGCCTCAGCTGAAATATAAATCTAAAAATAGGTTTTCTCATATAAAACCTAGTAAAACAATGAAACCAAAATAGAGCCAAAATCAAACACCACCCGGAAAAATACTGTTCATAAAATCACCAACAACCACAATTATAATCCCATAATCAATCACACACACAAAAAAAAAAAAATACTACACATGATAAATCGCAAAACACATAAAAAGAAATTGAGATTAATCACAAAAGAGTCATCATAATATATCACATCATACTAACACAACAATCGAAGAAACAAAGTACATCAATTTTTTTTTTTCTTTTTCTTCTCCATTGTGAAGACGAACGCACGAAATAACGATGACCTAATTATGAATGATAAGAAAAGGTGCTAATTGATATCCGCATCATTGAAATCGTCTTGGAAGGAGTTGAAGAAATCGGAATCGGCGAGTTTGTGATCAGAGACGATAACGCCATCGGCTAACATCTCGAATTGTTCGACGTCGTCAACGTCCATCGCCATAGACGATATCTGATCTTCCATCTCTCCGAACAAATCCATTGCTCTCATGATCGTCACAATTTATTTTTCTCTATCTTCCCAAAATGGAATTGGCACTTCACCGTTAATCAGGGTTTTATATAGTACGAAGAGAAGTCATACAAGACGACGTCGTTTTCTTTTTATTGGCACATGCTCCTTCGACGACTTAAAAGCTAAGTTTAATTTTTTTTTGACAAATCTAATTTTCTAAATTTTAATCATAATTTTTTTTAGCTCTTATTCTCCAGAATATTTTTTGCCAGCTCATTTGTACCTTTAATTTTCTAATAACAATTTAAAATGTATTTAGAAATTATAAAAATCCATTTATTAAAATTTAGAATTTTTTAATAATTAATATATTCAATAGAGGAGTTTCTTTGCAATATAGGAATATCAAAATATCTAATAATTTTTTTAAAATATTTTTTTTATTTTATAAAAACAAAAGATGTTTATCTTAATTTGTTTAACAAATATTAATCTTTTTGATCCACGTTTAACCTCGTGTAAATAGAGCTCTAAGTCAAATTAAGACGGTTTTTAACCTCGTGCAAATGGGACTCTCAATTCAAGTAAAGGTTTTTGTATAGTATAATTTTAAAAATTATAAAGATATTTTTAATTTTTTACACGGTAAACACTATAAAATTTTATATTTATATGTTATGTCTAGCTAGATTATTTACTCTTGTAATTTTAATAGAATTTTTTATGTATTTCTTATTATATTCTCCCTATGTATCTTTAAATATATTAACCATACTTCTCTCACGTGTAAATAAGTATATAATGATTGTCTCAAAAATAAAATTGTGATATGACATGATTTTGAGAAAAAATTTATATATGAATTTGATGAAGGTATAGAAATAGATAAATTTTATAAGAAGAAATTATTTATATTAAAAAAAATTGAAAAAATAATTATTATTAATTGTGACAAGTGAAAACCAAATTATATAAGTATATAATACAACATATATTAATAAATATGCTAATTAATATAGATAGTGTGGTATATTTTGTTGTAATTTTGGGTTCTTACAACCGGCTTATTTTATGAGTAAAATTGTAGTTATTGGGTTATCTTTTTGAAATGTATGTATGAGTTTAATACGTAAAGGTGACATGTCACGACGTATATTAATAAATATGCTACTTAATATAAATATTGTGGTGTATTTTTGGGTTCTACAACCGATTTGTTTTTGAGTAAAACTATTTTTATAAGTAAAATTGTGATTATTGGGTTATTGTTTTGAAATGTATGTTTGAGTCTAATACATAAAGGTGACATGTTATCTGTGCATATTTTCTTTGGTTCATCGTGCAGATTGATAGCATTGAAATTTAGTTTATTAATTTTTTTTAACTATTAAAATTGTACTTTTAATTGTTAGGCCTAATTTTTAAAATTAAATTGTATTCCAGATGTCTATTATAAACAAACATAAATGGAGTAATTTATAAAACAAATTACAAAATCAACTACTATAATTATAAAATAAAATAAAATATTCAACATAAATTCAACTATTTGAGTTGTGAATTTTATCTTGTAATATAAAAATCAAACCAAATGATCATTATAATGAGTCATAAAAGATCTCCAAGAGTGTTATTTAATGGTGCTTCAACCATAATTTTTTAGTTATAAAAAGTTTGAGACATTTGGTCTATTTTATTTACATACATTAAAAGTGTTAGAAGCAAAAGATGTTAAGATCATTTTTGAGAAAATTAGACAAATTTGACAAATTATTTCTAAATTTATTAAAGTGGATGTCAAGGCGATATCATGTGAAGAGTACCTAAAGATTGTTAATAATAAAGTAGAGGGCATATGTAAGAAGATAATTGAACTTTGGTCACAACTCATAAACAATGACGGTCATAATAGTGATAACTCGTCATGTCATTTGTGAGTTATGATTCTATGCAATCAAAGGGATTCAAGACACAACTGGGCTTAGAACATAAGCAACCTTAAGAGCTGGATTGAGCTTCAATCTTATAAAAGAAAAAGAACTCCACCTAGAGGACAATCACAATCAAGTATAGCAGGTATATAAGCGTTATATAGATCACTTATTTAATTTTACATCTATTTTATTTTGTCTTAATTTTACACAATCATTTCTTGATAAAGAATTAAAAAAAACCGTATGTTTGATGAAGAATTTTATTAGGTACCTCCAACTTATGAGCCCCTCAAATACAAGCATAATAATAATTTGGTTTTGCAACATTTTATGGTCATTTCATGTCTTTTGAAAAAGGAATTATCCTTACTTTTATACTTATCATGATGTCAATCACTTTTTTTATTTTATTATGTTGATACCCTTAATGATACAAACATTGGTGTATTTTATTGATTGACCATTGATGGACATTGAAAGAATTGGAGTTGATTGATCACAAAGTTATATTTTATAAGTTTTGTAACTTGTTGGTATTGATGTTGGTTTATCAACATTGTTGATATAGTTTAGTCGTACTAACTTTTTGGTACAATGTTTATCACTTGATGAACCGAAATTAAGTTGTAATTGTTTAGTATTATCTCTTTGCAATTGATTGATCAAGTTGGTTTTTAAAAAGTTGGATATTCCAATTATTTTGTGCATCATTTATTAACTCTTAGAAATAAGAGTTATCTAATCTCTTTACAAGAATTATTATTTGATAATTAGATGACACTTTTATTAACTTTTTTAGTCTTCTTTAAAGATATAATTCAATTAAAAGTTCATTTTTATTTCTTCAATTTTATCCATTGAAAACCAAAGCAAGATGTTGTATATGTGGCTGGAACAACTGATGGTTAATAGATCAATGGTTCTCTATTAAGGATTCACTTAGGTTATTCATTTATTACCAACTTGTTGTTGTTGTAATGGATTTGTACCTAAGTTATGTGTCTTTGATTATGATTTAGTTACGGTTATATGATGCATAATGGTGTGTATGCATTTATAACACCTCTATGTTCCTATTTTATATATGTATTTTGAGTTTAATCAACTTATGATATATATTAGTAGTGAGACAAAATCCTTAGTGATATTTTAAAGATAACAAACATAAATGATTAAGAGATTTTGATACACTTTATTATCTAAGATGTAAATCTTAAAAGGACTAAATAAAAATGAACTAATCACAAGCAATATTATGCGAAACACAATTTTTGAACAGACTTTAGAAAGTTCAACTATGAACATGAACATAATTCATATTGTTCAATACAAAGTTTAGAGTGTTAAACAAAGTGTAAATAAACAAATATCAAAACTTACATCATCACGTAGTAGAAAATAATTAAAACTACTTGAAATAAGAAGGAGAATATGACATTAATATCACTTATCATCAAAAGTATATTGGTATAAAATCCAACAAGAATATTCAATGTTGTTTATAACAAAGAATGTTGGAATAAATACAAATGGAGTATTCTCTTGTGTCATAAAGAAAGGATTATCATCATTATCCATGTAAATGATTCCTAAATTATCCATGTAAATGATTCCTAAATTATTCCTCGTTGTTCATATATGAAAAATGAATTATGACAGTAACAACACCAAGAATATTCAAGGCATTTACTTGAAGGAATTAGGGTGTTCAAAAAAATCAAAAACTAAACTAAACTGTCGAACTGAACCGAACTGGTTTTGAACTGAACTGATTTATAAAAATTGAGAATCGAACTGTTTTCGAACTGATTTTTTAAAATTAGAACTGAACCGAACCAAACTAGTTTTCAGTTCGAAAAAACCGAACCAAACCGGTTTTTATTTCAAAAAACTTGAATTGAATTTTTTTTAGAAGTAATTAGGGGTAATTATGTAAACCTTGACCTATATGAACAAAATAAACTAAGTTAAACCGTTTCAGTTCAGTTCAAAATAATAAACCGATTCACCAATTTGTAAAACAGTTCGATTCTGTTTTTTGAAATAAAAACCAGTTCGGTTCGATTTTTCCAAATTGAAAATGAGTTCGATTCGATTTTTAAACGGTTCTAATTCAAAACTGAACTTTATCCACCCCTAGAAGGAATGGTGAATAAATGCGAAGAAGAATATGCACATTTATCATAAAGGAATATCATAATAATTGTCAATAAAAGTAGGCTCTCACTAATACACAACTACTAAGACTGGCAAAGATCAATAAGAAATGCACAACTCATCCTTGTTGGAAAAAACATCAACAATTATGAGGATCATAATTATCAGTGCATAATTTAGAAAGACCATGATTTCAGAACTTTCCTCCAAAAGTATGCAAGTACAAAAGCAACTAAAAAGTGTTACAAATTTTGCCCCATATTCTCTCTCTCCTACATCACAAGTCAAAAACAAACCCAACAAAAACTGTGAAATCTACTTTAAGGATGAATGTTCAAAATTCTTCAAGAAAAATTTCATCATACATGTGTTAGAACTTGAACCCAACAATCACATAAAGACATGAGAATACCACTAAAGCTCCATCTGTTGGTTATAAATAGAGAAGAACTCAAAACTTGAAGATTAAGAACTTACATCAAATATTCAACACTCTTATCTTAAAAAAGTAAAACTTGATTAAAATTTCAAACACATTCAAGGTCCATCATAGATCACCAAATATAAAAACTCCAAGAGTGTTGTATTTTTTAGTATGTAAAAGATACATGTATGCAATGGTAATTATGCTAGTTCTAAGAGTATTGTAGATAAATGATTGCAAGTCTATTAAGGCTAGAAAAAATATAGGAGAAAAATGTCTGATTGAAAAAGTTGTAGTCGTGCATAATTTGATAAAGTTATCTTAAGTATTATAGTAGAAAATCTCACCAAAAGTGATAAGTGATGACTTGATGTAACCCAAGTTTGGGTGAATAGTATAAATTATGTGTGTATTCTCCTTACTCTTACTTATTCTTTAATGCTTCACAAATCACACACACTAACTCATTTCTATTTTATGTATATTCTAATCTTTCATAATATTCTAAAATGCTTATGCTCTATATACTTCAAGTCAACATACTTACAAGTTATTTTTAAAATACATGATTGAATTTAAAAATGATTACAATTTTAAATCATTTTTGTGTGCCTATTGATTCTACTTCAATTAGTTTGTTAAATGGTGAAAGAATTTAATGAATATAAATAATTCAAGTGACTAATATGGTATATTAGTTAATAGACACATTAAAATAATCAAAATTCTCATACATAAAGTGAATTGACTCGTTAAAAAGAATGAATGGATCTCTTTTAACATCACTAAAATAAATTTAATGAGTGCTGAGACATAAAAAAAATTATTTTATTTAATTGTGTAGTTAAAAAACACATTAGATTAGTTTCGCACTTAAATGTTGCAGCGCCGTAAAGCATCATTGACTAAGTTATTTCAAAGGAAACATAGTCAGACCTATTCATCAAATCAAAATACACTATACTATATATACATGTTAATTTTTAAACTATTCATAACATGAAATTATCTTTTATTTTGTTTTTTCAATGATTAAAATGAATGATAATAAGAAATTACTTAACAATTGGAAATGATATCTATTTACCACTTGATTACTTGTTGAACATGTTTTAACACAACAATTGTCAATGATTAAATGGACAAGACAAATTGTAATGAAATAGAAACCTCATTCCATTATATCCAAAAATAAAGTTACAAACTTCAAATATAAAGGAAATACACTTTACCATGAAACTACCATTCATCATAGTCTCAAATAGTCTCAATATTTGCATTTGTGCCGTCAAATTTTGGACATGTAGCTTGATTTGGTCAACCTGGTTATTAAATGGACTATGTTGATTGAAAGGCATGGTGTATTTTCCACGTCTAAGGCAGACGATCCAAATTAGTAGAACAATGTTTCGATGTGGATGATTTACCCGTGATAGTAAGAGCACTTTCAATGGTGCAACCTACCTTTGGTACTTGAAGTGGAATCTAGAGTCACTTATTATTTTGAAATAATTTATTTAATTTTTGCTCCAATGTTGCACTTTTTAGAGTTTATTAAATTTTACAAATTTAAATTACATATTAATACTTTGTTTGTATTTAATCTCATTACAAATTAAATTATTAATCTAAATATTTTATTTTAATGAATATTAATGAATAAAGTAAATTTAAATAAAATTGAACTTAAATTTTTAAAATAATAAAAAAAATTAACGTGAAATAAATAATTAAAAACAATAAAAAGTAAATAAATTTTGTTAGACTCATGTTCAAAGTGCTCCCAAATAAGTTCCTTTGTTAAGTGTGTTTGAAGTTTTTGATGATTTTGTTTTTCAGGGATAAAAACTCTTATGTACAGTTTTGTTATAATATTAGGATAAAGACCACTACGAGTTTCAATTCATGGGACGTTATTATCCACGTTATCATAAAAATAATCAAATTTAGTGATAAAATATTGTCAAATGAAAATTATTGAGATGAAATTGTGAGGTAAAAATTATGACAGAAAAATTAAGAAAAATATATGAAATTATGAGATAAAAATTGAGTGTAATGTTTTTTAAATTATCACTTTTTTTCAAATTATCATAATTCTATTTATAGAAGGATTATATATTAGTTTAAACACTCTTCTTAAATGACATTTGTCATACTTGTCACGATATAATATTTGTTTTATTCTATTATATAGATGTTAAGTCTTCTTATAAGTAGCCCTAACCGTAATTATACTCCTTTCTAAAAAAAGGCTTAATTCCCGCACCTTCCTTCTTAAGTTTGATGTGTTATAAGATTTCAGTTTCTCTTTTTTCATAATATTTTCTATTTCATCTTTGGATATTGAATCACTATGGATTTATGTTGTTATATTTTCTTAGATGGAAAGAGTTGAATCGCAACTTAGTCTAAAGCCAATGATTTTGGTTATTTGATTTTTTAACCACAAAAGTTTTAAGTTTTAAAAGGAATTTAGAGACGGAATAATCCGTCGCAAAGTTAATATGTTTTTAAATCTGTCTCAAGCTCTGTTTCTAAAAGTCACACTTGCGCTCTAAAAATCAAATAATTTATAGAGAAAAAATGTAGAAACGGAACAATGACGTCTCAAATGTTTTCCGTCTCTAAATTCCAAAGTTTTTCATAAAAAATTTCCTCTAACTACAGAGAAGTTTCCCTCTCTTTAAAATTTTCTCCAACCCTTCCAATTCAGTAATTATAATAATAATAATAATAATAATAATAATAATAATAATAATAATAATTATTATTATTTAGAAAAACAAAAAAAAAATCCAATTAATATGTTAAATCCTCCAACAAACACGGTTTGCATTTTCTCTACCCCTCCACATTCAGTAAGCGTTGCTGAAATTTTCTTTCTAAACCCTAAAAGCGCATATTAATGTGATTTTTACTATTATTAATAATAGTAAAAATCACATTAATATGCAACTTGTCACAATTTCAAGATTGTGATATGATGAAACCACAAACACACCACAAATTTAAACCCTAGAATTATCATATCATACATAATGCTTGTTTCTTTCAACATCATTATATGTCAATTATTAATTTTTGCTTGATATGCGTTATATTGGGTGAAATAACATTAATTAGTTGTGGTACTTTGGTTTGATTTTGGTTTCTTTTATGGTTGTGCACAAATGGATAAGGTATTGCAATCAATAGTAAAGACAATAAAAAACTTTGTTGTGATATACCTTGTGGAAATCACAAAGGTGTATGACTTTAACATTATTATGTATAAGTTGTATGATCCTCCCAAAGATTACTCCACTGAGTATCATTACTAGAATATATCAATCTCCATTGGGATATGTGTCATTTGAACTCAATATTTTCATTTTTGTTCAAAATCTATCTCCTTTGGTTCACCCATGATTAAGCGTATAACTGTCACTAAACTATCAGAATACATACCTACTTGTTTGTCATCTTAAATTTTAATTGATATGCTATGTGTATCCTCAAATGGATTTGGTTTAACACTTTTGATGATGTTCAAAAAACTGCACTTGAACTGATTTTAGATGGATGGTCCTCGTGAGACTAAATTTATTTATCAAAGCTATTTTCCTTTGTGCTAATTATTTCTTAGTTTATTTGTTTGTTTATGACTCCTTCATTGTGATCAATAATTTCTTAGTTGATTTTGGTGTCGGGACATGTTTCTAATATCTCATTATCTCACCTATTTCAACATTATGTTTAGATGAGTCCAATCTAAATGAGTTAAATAAAATATTCTACCTTTTAAGTTAGTTTTCTATGAGAGGGTTGTGTTAGGTAGTCAATAGCCAACGTAAAATTTTGTTTAATCTCTATGATATGGATCTACTAAATAATAGAATATTATGACATTGTTTAATCTATGTAGTCAAACTCTATGTAGTAGGATAAGACTTGATTTTTATTGTGGAAAGTAAGATTTAAACATCGGTCCTTAAATCTTATGAGAGCAACCATTTAATTATTTGCGCCAGTATGCTTAGAGTAAAACTCAGCGGCTTAAGCTCCACATATCTTCTGTGAATATGATATAGCCACTTTTGTGGTAGGTCAAAAGTTGTCGCTCTAAATATACTTCTCCATTTTGCATTTTGTTTATAACATAGTTGTCATATTTTTCACTATGCCATAAATGTAAGTAGTTGGGAAATTTCATTTGTGTCCCTATAAATATATGATGTCAAGGTGAAGAAGAGCATCACAAACCAAAGTAACACAAAAAGTAATTTTACTTGTTAAAGAGTGATAAAAAATTCAAAGAAAATATAGTTTCTCCATTCTCCTATTGTTTCTTCAATTCAGTAAAAATTCTCTAATTTTGTCGAAGGTTTTATACCCTTTTTCGTTGATATTTTTCCACATAAATATTGTATTTAATTTTTGTTGCAAATGATAATAATATTAATGAAAGATTGTTTGAAATAATGATGACATTAATGAGAGTTAGTATTGATGTGAATTGAAAAATAAAGAAGTCCCACATATGAGGGATATCACACATTAGTAGTGTTTATAAGGTGGAGATATGGAACTTGGGGTGTGTCCTAAGGGTTACCCCAATTTTGTAAAAGAGGAAGAACACGTGCAAAATTGACCACCACACACGCACGATGTAGCACCCCAATTTTTAACAGCGCGATATGAGACCTATCAGGCATTGCTCTTACCCCTGGGGTATTCTCGGCAGACACTTGAACAAGTACTACATATGAGACGTATCAGGCATCGCTCTTACCCCTGGGGTATTCTCGGTAGACACTTGAACAAGTACTACTCCAAGAAATACTAATCCCCCCATGGTCCCAGCTTTCCTACTAGTCCTCACTACCCTCCCCGTATAAGTAGCCTTGCTTGAGGTGGCGTCGTACGCTCAAGCAGTCGACGAATCTCAGTCAGGGAAGTCTAACGACATTTCTGTTGTCAAGGTAACAGTCGGTGGAATGAACTCGGATATCATCTGAGGGCAAAGCCCAAATTTCCACTATAATTGTAAAGGGTCCCAATCAAAATTAACAAATAACACTTAGCAAAATTCTTATATTTTCAAATGCACAAAAGAACCTTTAAGGGTCACCAATCAAAATTAACAAATAACACTTAGCAAAATTCTTATATTTTTAAATGCACAAAAGAACCTTTCGTCTTAGCATACTCCTCGAAAGTGTTTTCATATATCCAAAAATGCATAAACAATGTTGAAAAATGAAGTTTTGACAAATTGCATCGTCGTAGCCGAACACAACTAAGAAAATGCAGATTTTCAGTTCTAAAATAGCTCTGAATCAATCAACACTTTAATCATTAATATTATCAATTATGAACACATAAGCACATCAAAACTTAATCAACCCAACTTCACACCTCAAAGCAATTACAGCAAATCACGGCAACAACCGAATATGTATATACAATCATCATAGTATAACAAACATGTCTCGCGTGCCAAGCACTCTAATGCAATGCGTATATGCCAAAATGCATGATTCCAGAATTCCAAACCAATACCCTCCTCGAAGGGCGTAAATCTTAATTGTACAGCCTCTCACAGGCTAGTATTAATTACCAAGGTGCAATCTCTCACGGATCAGCACGATTTACTAGCGTGCAGTCGCTCACAGACCAGTACGACATACAAGAGTGCAGTCGCTCACAGACCAGCACGATTTTCTAGAGTCCAATCGCTCACAGATCAACATATTCTATAGTACAATCTCTCACAGATCAACACGACACGACAATCCCCGCAAGGATAAGATAAACCAACAATTCACATGGCATCATTTCGTGGCTCATCTCGGTCACCACTGTCACCATGGTCCCATCGCGGTCACCATGTACTATGAAATGCATAAGCATACTCTAACTCTTTTCATCACAATCATTAAGTAAATACATCTATTAAAAGATTCCATATTTTTAATACTCATTTAACACTAACTATTTTTCAAATACAACACAAAGCACACTCAAACCTATTTATTCACACCAATTTAAATTTCCACATTTGACATACACACACTCGACTATTAAAGCACCAAAATTTTTGAGTTAATAAAATACTCTAAACTTGTTTTTTTCTTTTAAAACTCAGTTCAAGAGTAATTAAAAGAGTAACATTTTAAACTCTAACCATTGTTAATTTCAATCTATCTTTTTGCTCAAACTCTTTAACTTAGTTAAAATTTGAACTTTTTCACAACTTTAACGACTCTAAATTTTTTGTAAACTTTCAATTTCAGTTCAAACTCATTTATTTGAAAATAATCCATTACGTAACTCAAACACATCAAATTTAATTACCACTAATTCACACCAACAACAACCAATTCAATTCCACAACACACATATAGCACCTCAATTAAATTTCAAACAATTCAAACATAATTCATCCCAATTTCAAAACTCCACATTTTTACACATAACCCACCAAATTTCATCAATTCATTTTCCACAAAATCCGCAAATAAATCACATCTAAAAAATTCATAATAATAATTATGAACATATAAATCACATCAAATATGGATCACCACAAACCACACCTCAAGTTTAAATTCCACTAAATCACATAATCACATTAAATTCATTTTCTACAAATTCACACATCAAATACATCAAATTTCTTTTCCACAAAACCACAAATAATGTCCTAAATGCAAACTAAAAGTTTTGGAAGGAGCCCTTACCTTAACAATAGCTTTAACAAGCGATTACGGCACCGCGATTAATTCCGGTAAAATTTAAATTTGTGACGTCGCTTCCAAAGTTGGCTCACTAGCACCCTAGCCTGGAGATGAGCAATTTTTCCTTCTGTCACTTCTCGAAAGGAAGCTTAGAAGTCGAAGAAATGTGGAGGTTTGTTTTTGAATTTTTTATAAAAAAAAACACTAACACTTGTGTTTTGTTTTCTTGAAACAGAGAAAGAAGGAAGAAAATGAACCAGACATCTTCTGATCTCCTTTCTCTTGGTTCCATATATATATATATAATATTATAATAAAACCAATTCCAAAACAAATATCTAGGTATTTTTATAAAAATCATCATTACGTCCAACATGAAACGGTAAGTCACAAAGACTTAGTGAGGAGACAACAATCACCATCAACTAGAAGGGAAACACAAAAAAGGCACGAAAATTGTTTTGTAATCTTGTGGGAATTATCTTAAATAATGTTATATCAAATATATATAATTCTCAAGTAAAGTATACACATATAAAATCAATAAAGTTATAATTTAGTCGTTCAAATCGAAACATTAAAAATTTAATTAATAGTGAAGCAAAATCAAAATGAACAACCTTAAAATCATCATAGACAATCAAACAAGTAAAAATACAAATTCTTGATAACCAAAAGGCTACTTCATCTCATTGATAGTCCTTTCCTCCTAAGGGTGGTCTTTCTCTTAGGGATGACTCCATCTAACGGATAGCCCTCTCCTCTCAATCCCGCAACGCATCATCACCCATCAATTAGGGAGCTTACATCTCGTCGATAGCCCTCTCCTCCTACAGATGACATTTCTCATAGGGGTGGTTCCATCTAATGGGTAACTCTCCCTAATCAAAACGAGGTAACTATGTGCACCTACCACCTTTAACGATTTCACAATTGTAACAACGATTTTCTAAACACGTAAAAAAAATCATTTCTCATTTCATCATAACTCATGGAAAAACATATTCAAATGTATAACAATTCAATATTTAAATACTTTATAACTAATAAATAAATCAAACTATTAACATTTTATATAACAAAGACCATGAAAATAATTAAGGATGAAATTGAAAGAAAAAAAATCAAAAGTTGTGTTTCTCAATTTTTCAATAAATACTTTAATATAGAAAACAAGTAAAATAATAATTATAGCATCCTAAAAATATATGACGATGATTGTCGTCTACTCACAACTCTCAGAGCATCCGACAGGACCTCAACAGACGAATCTGAATATCAAAAATATTGTCAAGACTTTAGAAAAATTATTCTAAAGTTTAGGTAACTATAGGAAACCATAAAAATCATTTAAATGTACTCTAAGCACAAAATAAAATTTATAAACAAAACTACATGTTTCTAGAGATTCTTATTAACTTTAAAGTTGTGTAAGAGTCTCAATAAATAGCTTTCGAGAAGTGAATATTTTTATCATTCATTGACTCACTAACCTTAACCTCAAAAATCATAACCAATATTATTTGTAGGAGTATAAGAAATTGTGTTCTTGGCGATCTCAAATTCCTTTTAAGGGATGACTGTTCAAATAGTGGAGTGAGAAGAAGTTAAAGAAGGAATAAAAAAAAAATAAAAGAAAAAATTAAAAAGAAAAAGAAAAAAAAGGGAGAGATGGGGTTTTGCGAAGAGAGAGAAAGGAGAAGGAGGGAAGTGAAATAGAAAATGTGATTCTGTGAATACTGAAACTCTGCTTCTTCATCCTCAACACGCTTTGCATCTCATAAACTCTCTAGGATTGAATAAACCATCAATAGCCACACACACACACACACACACACACACAAAAAGTCTGTGTAACCATCTCAACCCTTCTCCACCGAATTTTTCAATACCCTCTTTCTTAATTTTTCATGACATAATAAAAAAGCCGCTGAAACTCTGCTTCTTCATCCTTAACACGCTTTGCATCTCACAAACTCTCTAGGATTGAATAAACCATCAATAGCCACACACAAAGGCTGTGTAACTATCTCAACTCTTCTCCACCCAATTTTTGAATACCCCCTTTCTTAATTATCCTTTGAAACAAAACACAATGTGTTCCCAAAAGACCCTTTTCAGAATCATCAACAAAACTGTGTCTTTTCCTTCAAACCAACAACAACAACATGAACTTGCTCATAAGATTACTCAAAACCTCATCAATTCAAAAACACCAAACTATTTCGAATCCAATAATACAGAACTTCACTCAATGATCTCCTGCATCACCCCCCATGTTACTTACCGTGTTCTTTCAAACCCTATTCTCCCACCTCATTCCTGTTTATCCTTTTTCCATTTCCTTAAAACCCAACATTCCAACATTTCACTCAAACCTGACCTAAATTCCCATTTGATTCTCCTTTCGAGACTCTTCCAAGCTCGGAAATTCGCTTCCATGAAGACTATTTTGAATTCTGTGGTTAATGATTCAGAATTTGGTTGTCCGGTTTCGGGTATTGTTGGTTTGGTTGATGAATTTGAGCCACATTTTGTTGAGAAGCTTTGTGACATGTTGTTTAGGGTTTGTTCTGATAATAGGTTGTTTCAAGAGGCATTTAGGGTTTATGATTATGTGGAAGAAAAAGGGTTGGTGATTGAGGAGAGGTCTTGCTTTGTGCTTTTGCTTGCTTTGAAGAAATTCGGTGAGGTTGATTTGTGTCTTAGGTTCTTTCGTCGAATGGTTGAGTCGGATAGTATTGAAATTAGGGTTCAATCTTTGACACTTGTGGTTGATGTGTTGTGTAGGAGAGGAGAGGTTGGGAAAGCTAAGGAGTTGGTAGATGAGATGGTGGGGAAAAGTATCGTGAAACCGACTGTGTTTACATACAATACATTGTTGAATGCGTATGTTGGAAGAAAGGATCGAAAGGGAGTTGATGAGATAGTGAGATTGATGGAGAAGGAGGGAGTTGTTCGAAGTGTGGCTACATATAGTATTTTGATTCAGTGGTATTCGAGTTCTGGTGATATTGGTGAAGCTGAAAAGATATTCGAGGAAATGCGTGATAGAAATGTAGAAATGGATGTTTATGTCTATTCGTCGATGATAAGTTGGAATTGTAGGTTAGGAAATATGAAAAGGGCCTTTGATTTGTTTGATGAAATGTCTCAGAGAGACATTGCTCCTAATGCGCATACTTACGGCGCTTTGATTGGTGGTGTGTGCAAAGCAGGTCAAATGGAAGCTGCAGAAATCTTGTTGGAGGAGATGCAAAGTAAGGGAGTCGACCTAAATATAGTAATTTTTAACACAATGATGGATGGTTACTCCAAAAGAGGAATGATGGATGAAGCTTCAAGGCTGCAAGGAATCATGGAAAGGAAAGGATTCAACGCAGATGTGTTTACGTACAATATTCTTGCTAGTGGTCTTTGTAAATTGCATAGGTACGATGAAGCGAAGCAGACTTTAAACTCAATGGTAGAGCAAGGAGTCGAACCAAATGTTGTGACATTCACTACGTTTGTCGAGATATATAGCAAGGAAGGAAACCTTGCAGAAGCTGAGAGGATCTTTAGGGATATGGAGAAAAAGGGAGAAGTGCCTAATGTCGTTACTTATAACACTCTAATCGATGCATATTGCAAGAAAGAAAAAGTGAAGCAAGCGCATTCGATAAAATCTGAAATGGTAAACAAAGGGTTAGTGCCAGATGTTTATACATATTCATCACTAATACATGGGGAATGTATTGTTGGCAGGGTAGATGAGGCACTTAAACTTTTCAATGAGATGGGATTAAAGGGCATAACTGGAACCGTTGCAACGTATACATCAATTATTTCAGGTTTATCCAAAGACGGGAGATCGGATGAAGCTTTTAACTTGTATGATGAGATGATGAGAAAGGGCCTAACACCTGATGATAGAGTTTTTGCTGCACTTGTTGGTAGCCTTCACAAACCAGTCACTCATGCTGCTCTTAAACAAAATGAATACGAGGAACAAAAGTAGACACTTCAGATACCTTAATAGGGCCAAATATTTGTTTGTCAAATGCACGAGGGGAGGAAGTACGAAAAATTGGTCGATAAGGGTGTGAGATAATGCTGATTTTTTTCTTGAAGCTCAAGCAAGAAAACACGTGTTGAGGGGAAAATTGTATCTTCAACAATACCAAATTAGAGCTTGGAAACTGGGAAAATATGCAAATATTCTACTCTTGGTAATACACAAACCTTCTCCTTTTCTTGGTAAATGAAAGTCAAAAGGTTGAACCCTCGTCTCATACTTAAAGTCAAAAAGTTGGTAATTCTAGAGATACGTGACTACCCCACCTTGATAAGGCCATTTTTTGTTGGTATTAAATTATTTTTGCATTACATGTAAGCAAAGTTGTATTTTTTTTACAAATGTAACCATGGCATAAATTTGTAATTCTTCTTATTGTAATACTTTCTAATGCGAATCATATCCTTGTGTAGATACTGTATGCAACATCTTTTGACCAGTGTGATACTTGATTAGTTTTTAGAATCTGCACTATCAATTTATAGCAAGTTCATGCCATAGTTTGATCAAACATTAGCTGTAGCAAAAAGATACTGCCACTTCATATTTTCCATCAATTCTGAAACCTTTAAAGTATTTATTTCTGGATTTTTTTTCATATTCAAATTCTGAATTGGTTATAAAACCTCTGGTTTTTATTATCATTTGCAGCATCAAGAAAGTGTCAGATTTGGATTCAGTGCACTCAAGGGATTTATAGCTATGTGACTATGGGACAAGTTTGATTTTTACCTCGCCCGTTGTTTTTCGCCCACTTGCAATGTGTCAGAATGTTAGTTTTAAATATTAGTTGCAAAAATTATATAACAGATTCTACATCAACAGTTTTTTATATTGCTAAATCAAAGTATTTAATCTTTATCTTTTCTCTATATTTAAAAATTCCTATTACTTCAACTTGGTATGAAAGTAGCACCATCCTTCGTGATTTGTCTTACCACTAATTTATTGTCTTGTAATAATATTTTTTTTCCTAATTATTTTAATAAAAGTTTGTTGTCAATTTTCTTCGTATTTGAGACTTCGAGACTATTACAATGATTATATATGTAAAATAATTTTGTAACCACAGCCACTATTTTCGGTGTCTAATTTTGTTGTCATGGGTGTTTAAGGAGTTAATTAGCCCTTCCTCTATTTACAACTTTCACTTTTGAAAATTCTATATTTTTTTAGTTTTATTAAACTAAAATTATTAGTAGATGAAATTGTAAATATTTATTGTGTTTAAACTTTAAAATTCATGGAAATAATTTGAATTTGAATTAAATAAATTAATGAAATTGAGTATTTATTTATCGAATAAAATTTAAGCAGGATATTTATTTTTAGCATTAACTTTTTAATACTATGTTCAAGTTTAGAATTAACTTTTGAATGTGTTAAAATTAATGATTTAATCGCTTTTATTAGAAGTCGTTAATCCAATCGCAACTCAATAAAATTCAAATAGTTTTAACTATATATATATATATATAATTTAAAAATAATTTATATGATTCAAATTTTCAACGCAACAAATTTTATAAAATATGTATGTAGTAAACATTATTGAGCCGTGCAATACTATCTAAATATTTTATATATCTATATAATTTTAGATGAAAAAAAGATTTTAATTTTGTTTGATTTCTTATATATATATATATAATGTGACTATTTACTGCTAGAATTTATATTTTAGTATTTTATTTCTTATAAAGTCAAAATTTAATTTATATATATCGTTAGTGTAAATAATTTTTATACTATCGGTCAATCTTAATCATCAAATCATTAGTAATATTTAATTTTTGTCATAACTATTTCATCCACATGATTGATTATGATGATATATCAAATATGTTAAAAAAATAACCCTGACAGTGCATACAAATTAAACTCGTAAAGCAAATATCGACGTGTAATATGATTTAGGTTTAAATATAATGTTGATCCTCTATCTCTTACCTAATATTTATTTTGGTCTTTTATTTATTTTTTAATTAATTATAATCCTTTATCTTTTACATGTGGAATATTTTTATCATTTTCATCATAATTCTTTTAAACAATTGTATAATTAGTGTCATAGATCATTAAAATCAAATATTTGATCGGTGATAAAGTTAAGTATTCAATCTTAATAATAATGTGATGAAAATAAAGTAAACTCTTATAAATGTCTTTCATTTCAAAGAGTTTATATATACTTTAAAATATGCAAGAAAAGTTTTTGTATGTGCAAATCTATTAGAATTAAATGATTTTTTTTTTTTGAAAGAATATTATACAAGATACACAATTATCATTAGATGTTTCTATAGCTTTTGTTATAATTGTGATACTGATTAAAATATATCACATATAAAAGATAAATAATCAAAATAAATATAAAAAACTAAAACAAATATTAGATAAAAAATAAAATGTCATAATCATATTTCTGTTTCTATAAGTAAAATATTAATATGTGTGCACGAGTTAAATATTCATCATCTTAATAAATAAAAACCTATTCGCCCTTTTGCAATAATTTATTTTATGGGGATTGCATCTCGGTATAAGCTCTGCGGTTAAACCAATTAATTCCATCCGTTGAGTAAGGCTTGATTGATTATATAGTGACTATATTTTTTTGTTATCTTTTTAGTCAAAAAAAATTTATTCGTTATATTTTGTTATATTCTTTAGTTTTTACAGATTTTATTACTTTTCGTTGAGATAGGTAAATAATAATTACAGTAAATATTTTCATTGAATTTGTTTTAACTAACTAATATTAACAAATGTCTATGAGTAAAAAAAAAAAATCTAAATTTAGTATGTATTAATGGCGGCAGCGGGTACGTATAAAATATCTTACAAAAAATAAACACCAAAGAAACAACCATTTCTCAACAAAAGCACATGAAAATACAGACATACTAGTAACAAACAATGTAAATTGAATTTTCCAGCTCAAATACAATGTCAATATATATAATCATTATTATTATTTAAATGAAAGAAGAAAAAGTAAAACAAAAACAAAAACAAAAACATTGAGTGCTTCAAACAAAGAAGCAAATATGGAGATGTCATATTTTGCATGTTATAATGTAACATTGAGTGCTTCAAACAAAATCTGGATGACTGATGATGTTATGATAAAACGTATTCCTCTTTTGTCTCTCCAAATTGCTTATAATATTTTGGCTTCTCGTCTTTTCTACTTCATCCTCAAGCCCCTTCATGTGCCCCTCATTGTTGCACAAATGCTTGTAAGTATATTCATATGTAATTAATTAATTAATTAATTTTTCTTTCTTTATTTTTCCAATCTCATCATCAATACATTTGATATTTGTCTTTTTAATTTAGAGATATTTACAGTTTTGAGAAAATTTATTTGTTTTTTCATAAAAGTAATTGTGTTGTCATTTCGGGTGATTAGACTCAGAATTTTCGTGCCTAAAAACATAGCATAAATGAGAGAGAAAAATATACAAGAATTTTCTGAAGTTTTTTATATTATGCAGGCTGGTTTTGCTTTGAGTCCAACACTGTTTGGAAGATTCCAACAAGTATTCACCTTGTTTTATGGGCAACATGGAATCTTAGCCATCGAAACCTTTTCAAACTTGGGAATTATGTACTATGCGTTCCTTAGTGGTTTAGAGATGAATTCAGAAACCATCTTAAGATCGAGAAAGAAAGGTACAAGCATTGCAGTTGCAGGCATTGTAACTTCAATGTTATTTGGTGTTGGACTTTTTACATTACAACACAAACTTGAAGAAAATGAAGATACCATATCACGAAAACCAAACAAAAAAAATGAAGCCTATTTGTTTTGGTGTTTAGCTCTTTCTGTCACAGGTTTTCCTGTTCTTGCAAGAATCCTTGCTAAGCTTAAACTATTATATACAAAGCTTGGCAAAGATGCATTAACAGCAGCTATGTTAACTGATGTATATGGTTGGGTTTTGTTCACATTATTGATTCCTTATTCAAACAGTGGTGGAAAACCACATCTCTCAGCAATCACTACCTTGTTGTTCATAGTTTTTTGTTTTACTGTGGTGAGACCTATCCTTGTTCCTATTATTGAACACAAAACAAGCACCAACACATGGCGCAAGTCACACATATTGGATGTGTTGATGGGAGTGTTTATTTGTTCATACATTACTGATTCTCTTGGCACACATCCTATTGTTGGAGCTTTTGTATTTGGACTAATATTGCCTCATGGGAAGTTTGCTGATATGGTGATGGAAATGTCTGATGATTTTGTTTCTGGGATTCTATGTCCTACCTATTTTTCTGGATTTGGATTTAGACTCAACTTGCCTTATCTTTGGCAGCAACCAAATTCTGGTTTAATGTTGGTGATTATGCTTTTGTTATGCATCCCAAAAGTTTTGAGCTCTTTAATTGTTACTTTCTTCTTCGGTATGCCGGCTCGAGATGGCCTTGCCATTGGATTGCTTCTCAACACCAAGGGCATCATGGCAGTCATTCTACTAAATGTTGCTTGGGACAAAAGGGTACCAATTTTCTATCACAATCCTTTTTCAAATTCTTACTTGATTATGATCTGTCTTTTAAATCAAATTTGGTTTTAAATATCTTCCTTTATTTCTTTCTTTGTTTGCAGATTTTGGAGCCATATGCTTTCATGGTTATGATGATGGCTTTTGTAGTAATGACAGTGATTGTCTCTCCTTTGATCAATGCTATATACAAACCCAAATTTAGATTCATGCAATCTCAATTAAGGACAGTGCAAAAGCTAAGGTTCGATACGGAGCTTCGAGTAGTTGCTTGTGTCCACAATGCTAAACAATCCTATGGCATGATCAATGTCCTTGAAGCCATAAATGCTAGCAGAGTTTCACCTGTACATGTCTCTGCAGTTCATCTTGTTGAACTCACAAGACATGGCACTGCTATTCTTGTTTCCCAAATGGACAACACTATTGGATCACAAGCAGAGTTTGAGACAATAACTAATATATTTGAAGAATTTGCACAACAATACAATGCTGTTAGATTTGACACATCAAATGTTGTATCATCCTATGCAACTATCCATGAAGACATATACAATGTAGCTGAAGAGAAACGTGCAAGTATGATTCTTCTTCCCTTTCACAAAGAGTACATAACATCAGAAAGTTCAATAGAAATAAACAACAATGAACATTGTGAGATAAACAAAAATGTTCTTCAACAAGCGCCTTGTTCGGTTGGAATCTTCGTGGATCGTGGTCTAGGATCATTGTCAAAAAGAAACATGAGAATCATAACAATCTTCATTGGAGGGTCTGACGACCGTGAAGCGTTGTCTATCGCGTGGAGAATGGCAAGGCATTCGGAAACACAATTACATGTTATTAGGATCCTTTTGTTGGGTAAAGCCGCAGAAAAAGCAAAAGAGTTGAAAACAAGCAAAAGCAAACCTGATGGAATGTTGTCAACAGTTATGGATGATGTGATGCAGAAAGAGTTGGATGAAGAGTACATACTTTCCTTCAGGCTGAAGGCAGTGAACAATAATGACTCTATTGTTTACTCAGAGAAGGAAGTGTATTCAGACAAAAGTGAAGAGATTCCAACACTTCTGAATGAGATTGACAAACCTGGATATGACTTGTACATTGTTGGACAAGGGAGTGGTAAGAACTCACCTGTTTTTTTAAGGTTGTTGAAATGGTGTGACCATCCAGAACTTGGTGTTATAGGTGACATATTGGCTTCAACAAGTTTTGGAACACACTCTTCTGTGCTTATTGTGCAGCAGTATCTGCCAGGGAGAAAACTTGTTGTTAGGAAATGTCATCGTGAATGCAAAAGTGGTCCTGATATTTTATAAAAATATATATTAGCAAAATTAGTACTAATAGATCAACTATATGGATTGAAGAATATTGTGTATAGCTACAACAATTTTATTTCATTTTAATAAATTTTAACTGTTATTTTTGTTTGTTTTTAACCTCAAAGTGAAGATTAGCAACTTACACCTTTTCTATTTAGATTAAAAAGCCATAATTAATTCTTTTAAAAATACTATTTTAATAAATGGGTAATGTTGTAATTTGATTTTTTTTTTAAATTCTGAATTTTTCTTTCGTTTCATGGCATTATTATTATCCCTTTCAAATCAAGCTGTTTACATACTTTCATTCTTTTGTTTTTGTTTTTGTTTTCCTCTTTTGCTTTAATAACTTTTTTCTTATTTAAAAACAAAACACCGTAAGATTTTTAAATTTTAACTTTACCCTTTGTCTGTATCAGAAATACTCTATCCTTTGTAAA
>JBBPBR010000005.1:41380372-41400442 GCA_037974775.1 Cicer pinnatifidum
AAACAACAGAGGCAAAAAAAAAAAAACAGATATAGAAGTGGAAGAAGAAGAAGAAGAAAAACAGAGGAAGAACGGTGAAAGAAGAAAAACAGAAAGAAAAATGAAAACGAAAATAGAGGAAATGAGGAATAATAATGACGAAAAGTGAAGAAGAAACAGTAAAAGAAGAACAAAAGGACGAAGAAAAACAGAGAAAAATGTAAACGAAAACAGAAAAACAGAGGAAGAATAGGAAGGGTTGCAGCAGTTATGAAAGGTCCAAGAAGAAGAAAGGTCATGAAATAATAAAATAATAGGGATTTGAGTGCGAAAAGACTCAAATACCCTTGATGAAATTAAAAAAATTCAACGAACCTGTAAAAACAGAGTAGCGGGTCATGGATCCGGGTCTGGCGCAACGGGTCAGCGCGTTAGGACGCTATTTGCGACCCCGTTTGCCGCAACGGATGACGGCGGTTTCACGGTGAGAAGCGCCGCGGAGATGGCTGCCGACGCAATTGAAAACATAGGTTAATCATTTGTTCTTTTGTTCTCTTTATACTCTCAGAATCTCTAGCTCATATGTTCTTTTAGACAGAAATCCTTATTCCTTAGTCATTTTTATTTTATGAACTTTTCCCCCTTTACACCTCAATCTATCATCTTTTTTACATCCACTGCTGTTGGAACTCCTAATTTTTTGAGCTGTTTACGGACCCGTATTTATAGTTCATCACTGTCACCGACCAACTGTATTTGCTACATTGTTATCAGTTGTCGACTGCTACTAGCCACAATTATCATGTTGGCAACACTTTAAAACCATCAGTGCCCTAAAATTGGTTGGAAAAACTGCATTCTTTCTGTTAACAAACTGAGTCTTAGCTTTTACTCTCACATATTGAATGATAAGATTGTAAATGGGTTTCTTGCACTTGAAATTAAACAGTTGCAAGCTTAACCTTATTCCTAGATATGCAGATTGTTGTTGCAAGTTGTTGGCTATAGTTTTAACTTAGACATATAATAGTATAAAGTTGGAAGTTTTCAGGGTAGCTTGATCACAAACATCATTTAATTATTAAAGATAAATGTCTTGCATCATTGAAAGAATCAAATTATTAAACAACTTTTACGTTACAAAATTTAGGTGAATAACCAATTTTCTGATTTATTGCAATATTGCTGATTCTTGAAACCATGACATTTCAACTTTTAAGTGATTGATAGCCATGGATTTTGCAGTATCCAACTATATGCTGGGTGGAGATATCCAGGCTAGGGAGTATGTTGCTCCAAATGAGGTCAAAGAAAATGGCGTAGTTGACAATTACGGATTTTCAGAACAACGAATGCAACGGGGCCCTGATTCTGAACATATTAGGGAAGATAATGTTGCTGAAGAGTCAAATGGCTCACTTCATTCTTCAGGGAACGCGGTGCAAGATCACCTACCTGCTTCTCCTGAAGAACCTGCTGGGGAGCCACAAAAACACACTTATGCCTCCATTGTATGTTCTGATTAACTTTATTTTAAGATCTAAAAATGTTTTCTTTTGGGATTTAGTTATAACATTGGAACTGACTTTGTTATGGACTTCTGTTGGAAGTTACGTGTTGCTAAAGGACAATCTACACCATCTGTGGCTTCTCAGCCCTCTCACAAGACTGTTTCCCCTTCAGAATGGGATCAAACTCCACCGAGCAGTAATCAGCAAACAACTGCATCGACAAATGCATTTGAAAGGTCTGAAACAGATGCAGTGGAAGAGATTCCTGCAGCAGAATATGAAGGTTACTGTGTGTACTTTTTTTTATTTATAGAATTGATTATCATGTTTTTCCATTTATTATTTATAGTTTCTTTCTGGCAGTGAGCACATATTCACTACCCATTACATAATAAACTAATATTTTTAATAGAAGCTATAAAGGGTTTCATTGCTCTTCTCCACTGATCTCAATTTTCTTTGCAATACTTTCAGATGAAATTAAATCCGTTTATGTGAGAAATTTGTCGCCTACTGTGTCTCCTTCTGAAGTTGAAGAGGAATTCAAGAGTTTTGGCAGGATCAGACCCGATGGTGTTGTCATAAGAAGTCGCAAGGTTTATGTTTTTTCCTAATTTCATCTATAAACAACTATATTCATTAATATTAGTACATTTATGACCCATTTTGATTTATAATCTAAACTTTTCACTTATGCCCAGGATGTTGGTGTTTGTTATGCATTTGTTGAATTTGAAGATATATCAGGCGTTCATAATGCAGTCAAGGTTTGGATTTTCTTTTATATTATAAGTTTGAGAGTTATAGTCCTCAAATTATTTTGTAGTGATACCCATTCATGACCCAAAACTAATATCTTGCTAATTGGTGACATTGAGGAAACACCGACTCTTGTTTGTTTTGTATGTTTCCAGGCAGGATCTGTTGAGATAGCAGGAAGACAAGTATACATTGAAGAGAGGAGACCGAACAGTAATATTCCTTCTCGAGGAGGAAGTATGTTCTGGTCCTTGCTGTTTATTTGTTATTGTTGTTGATATTATTATTACTACATCTTCTGTTTTGTGAAACTTCTTCATCATGAATGTCCTCAAATGTCTCAAGTACATACATTTATCTACAATTACAATTTAAGCTAGAATTTGCTAAATTTTATTTAAGGATGACATCAGTTTTACTGTGATTATTTAATACTTCAAGTTCAAATTTGTCAGTCCTGCAGTTTAGTGACTCTTGTGATGCAATATATGAATGAAGATGTTATATTTTGACATGACTAGCTTCTCTCTTCATTTAATAATATGTATCATAAATTTAAATTATCTTACAATCAAGTTTTACCTACTATATTGTGTATCAATGATGGTGTTGACACTGACTACATCGAAAGGCATTTGTTTTCTTTTAGTGTCCGTGTGTTTTTTCCTCCATATTACTCAACTGGTTATAAGACATTTTTTTCAGGTTTGTTTCATTTAATCATATTTATTTTTACTGTATTAATAGGACGGGGTAGAGGCAGAGGTAGCTATCAATCAGAGGCACCAAGAGGCCGTTTCAATTCAAGGAGCTATGGCAGGGGAAGTGGTCAAGATGGTGGTGATCGCGAGTATAACAAACCAAGAGGAAATGGTTTCTATCGACCGAATCCGCGCCAAGAGAGGGGATATTCAGGGCACCAAATGCCAAGAAATGGGCAGAACCTGGCTGATTCCTCAGTCAACTAATTAAAAAAAACTTAGCAAGAGTCCAATTTTGGGTCCATATATTTCAGCTACCAGTAGTCAATTTTCAATAGATTAGACCAAATATTGGTATTTTTTTAGTCTTAAATTGAGATGCTAAAGGGAATATGGATGGGATATTTTCGTTTCTGATCAATTTTGTTCAAGGAGATGCTATTCCATTTATTTCTCCAGGAATTTTTGTTTAGCTGGTATTGTGTTTATTTAAAACATTTAAACATGACATTTGTTTACTCCCAATTGATATTTGAAATTTAGTTGTTATTATCTGATATTTGAAATTTAGTTTTTATTAGTGTATATTTTTATTATTCTTTAATTGTGTAACATCTTAAGTTAATTGTTAGTGATTCTAGTCATTACAATTTCTTAGAGATGAATATTATTAGTGCATTATTATAAGTAGAAGGTGTCATCTCACTAGTTACATGTAAATTACTCATCTTACATTGTATTTTACATTGTATTGTATTAAGAGCTGATTTTCATTATGCGACATGTCTTTGTGACTCACTGCTACTGCCGATGCCGACAGCACCCCCGCTAACAGAGTCTCAATAGTCTTGCCTTTATTTTTTTCTTCTCAGTTCCTTTTTCACGAGTAAAAAGTACTGCTGCCTGTTGGTGCCCCTGTTCTCTATCACCGCGTGTCTTCTTTTTGGTGTGCCACCACTGTCAACATTCCATTTTCCAGCTGCACCATAACCAACATTTTTCCAGAGTTCTATTCCTGTTTACACTATTACAGCTATGGCAACACCATTTGCACTTTTTCCAGTGGGTTTCCACTGTCCCAAACTATCACACACAGCGGCACAATCTTCTGACACAGCACGTGCCGTCACACATGTCCACATTCTTTACATGTGGTGCCACACACCGCCACCAAACCTATGCGCGAGAGTGCGTGCATCTATCTTCGGTCACCACATTTCATCGTCAGCTGTTGCAAACGCCCCTCTGCCTCCTTATGTGGGCCTTTTCATCATTTGGTTATCTTTCAATTTCCCCTTTTTGCACGATATCTGCTGATGTAAGAACTTAGTTTTAAGGACAAGGTACTATTTGCTCAGATAATCATTTTATTCTTACCAACGATCAATTCGATTGTGACTCTTTTTACATATGAATCATATTAATGGCATCTTTTATTTCCACCGAAGATCAATCTGGTGGTCATCCTATTTCCACATATGAATTATATTAATGGTGCATTTTATTCTCATCGACTATCAATTCGGTGGTGACTCTTTACCCACACATAATTATTAATGGTGTCTTCTCTTTTCAAACAAGTCTAACAGTTGTCAAACTTAGTTTCAATTTTTGTGATAAAATATTTTGATGTAACAAGTTTAAAGCATCGTAAGCTTTAGTTTGTGGGAGTGTTAAAATTCAGCATGTTTTTATTATTCTTTAATTACGCAACATCTTAGACTAATTGTTAGTAGTTTTTACCAATACAATTTCTTAAACATTAAATGTACTTTTTGCAACATCATTATAAAGGTGTAACTTCACAAAATATACATAAATGACTAATATTTTACATTATTGTTAACAATAATCTAGAGTCTGATATTGATCGCTTGAATGATATATTGCGAGATAAATGTAAATGTAACGTGTTGAAGCTCTTGTCTTGATCTGCAAAGCCTAATATTTTGAATGTAAGGTTTTGCAAAATTCTTGCAGGTGAAATATTTATAATTATAAGCTTCATTATGATAAGTGTTAGTCAGCTATTTATATGTAGCATGGTCGTTTTTAGCATTTACTAAAAATTAATTTGTTTGAAAGAAATTTGTGCTGCCATTTACGAGTTCAATTTAATTTTCAATACAAAATATAAAATATTTTATTATAAATATGTTATTGTTAAGTTTGTGTCTTATCGCAATTTTCTCTTTTTAGGGACTTAAATTTATGTCTCCCCTAATTGTTTGAGAAAAATGACTATGCACCATGTAAATTAATTTTATATTAATAATTAATATTTATTATCTTATGATTGTAATTTTCATTAATCAATTATTATATACTCAATAACTAATAGTATTTATTAGTGTCAAAATATTTACATTAACAGTGCATGTTTATTAATTCCTTATATTCTTATAGTTTTCCTTTTTGTTTTAATAAATTTTTAGCTGAAAATAGTTTTTGTTTTGTCACAGTAGATAAATAATTAATTTTCAAAGGTTAGCAAATGTCTTGAATCATACATACGGAGTGTATTATTTGGACACACTAAATTAAACACTATATTCGGTACTGAATAAAATATAACTGAGACGTGTATAATGTTAGAATTGAAAAAAGAGAAAAACAATATAAAATTCCGAAACGTACTAAATTTATTCTTGAAAAACAAAAGCAAAATCTCTCGGAGAATATCCTAAGTCTCCCGATGCATCCATTTATAACAAATAATATTTTTACTCAATTTAATCACAAATAACAATTTTGTCATAAACAATTTACAAATAATAAGCATAAAAAAACAATACTAAGTTGAAGATGCGAGTATAATAGTAAAAAAATCACAGCTGTTTTTTGTGAAGTTAATTGCAGCTTAACCTGTCTCAGCAAGCTAATTAAGTAGCTCAAATTAGTTAATCCATAGTTGTACCTATATATTGCAATTATAAGTGTTGGAAAGTGGCAATATTCTAAAATAGGTAGATACACCTTATAATATGACACAGTAGCAAGTCATGCAACGTAGCTTTACCAACAATTAATCCTAATATAGACTCATATATTAAAAGGAGAGAATTTCACACATCATCACCGAAAATAATGGACCAAATTAAAGGTTGAAATTTATTCAATGCTCCTTTGATTTGCTGTATTGAGTGTATCATATGCCTTATTTGATGTAACGCACTCAACATTAACAACTTCATTCCCTTTCATTGTTTCCAATTTCAAAAGTATATTAAAACAAGACAACAAAACCTAATATGATAAAACTCTAGCATAAACACCTTCATTCTTCCATTCCCTCTTGTTGCAATTATTATTACATTGTTACTAATTATAAACTAGTTTCAATTCTTGCCTTGCATTAACTTGTCTCATCTTGTTGATGCAATTGCATCATAACATTTAGAAGTCGGTATCATGTCTAACGTTTTGGCGTGTTACCAACTTCTAGAACTCAATGTCATCTCCGCACAAGACTTGGCTCCAGTGGGCCGCTCCATGCGGACTTACGCAGTTGCATGGGTCGACCCAGACCGCAAACTCTCCACTCGGGTTGATTCACATGGTGGTACCAACCCAACGTGGAATGATAAGTTTGTCTTTCGGGTTGACGATGACTTCTTATATGATGAAAATTCGATAATAACAATTGACATATATGCCCTTCATTGGTTCAAAGACATCCATGTTGGCACGGCCCTTGTCCTCGCCGATGACATCGTCCCACCATCGCGACCTTCTAACAATAAAAACTACAAACCTCCGGGTATGAGGTTTGTAGGGCTCCAAGTTCGACGACCCTCGGGTCGTCCAAAAGGGATTTTAAACGTTGGTGTAGCGGTCATTGATAGCTCTATGAGGAGCATGCCTCTTTACACACACAACAACACCCCAGCCGTTGGATATCATCAAGATGATCATCACAATCAGTCAAGTCACCAAGCCACGCCGGAGCTTCGGCGCACAAAGAGCGACACAAGTTCAATGATGGGTTCAGAAGTTGTGGAACATGAAAAAAGAATCAAGGCTCAAAGGAGAAGAGCAGATTCCCAAGTTACCCCTTCTGAAATTAGTACAAACAGCAAGAAAAAAACTAACTCTACGTTGAGCGGCTCAGATGTGAAGGCTAAGCCAACTACAAAGAAGGGCAAATTTGGAAAAACAAAGAAAAACTATTCAAATGAATTCAATGAAAGGGATAATATTAGTTATGAGTACGAAGTTAAACCCTCGCCAAAACCACAATTTCAAAACACTCCGGCGAGGACTTACAATAAAGGTGGTGTACGAGCCACACCACTACATGCATTCGCTGTAAATAATACAACAGCGAATGCAACTATGGAGTATAGCACTCCATACAGAAGTCACATGGGACACCACCGTCCTGTCATAACGGACTCTGAATTGGGCCCATCAGCATCAGAGGTAGCGGCGCTGGTGGCAAGACAACCTGTGATGGACGAGGGAGATAATTCTACCATTGGAAGGTGGAGCTTGGACGAGAGTGTTGAAGAATTGCAACCTAAAATTGAGAGGTGGCGAACGGATTTGGCACCAGTGTACGATGGTGGAGAGATGTCAAGTGTGCCCACATCTAGCAAGAAGAAAGGGAAGCATTCACGTAGACGCACGGAAAGCAGCAGCGGCGGTGGTGGTGGTGGTGGTGGAAATGGTTTGTTCTCTTGCTTTAGTGTTATTTGTGGTCTTGAATGCTCCATAGTCTGCGGTGGCGACAACAAGAAAAGTAGGCTTCGCCGGACTCAATCGATTGACGACGATGCAAGCTTTATATGAGAAAAGGGTGTGAATTAGGATGCATGCATGCATGCATGGCCGATTGAACAATGGAATTCCCTAAATTTGTTATAACTTATTTTTTATTCAATGTATTTTTTTATTTGTTCCCCATAAATTTCACATTCCATTTCAAATATAAGTTTGGTGTACTTTTTCCTTTTTAATACTTTATATTTGATTTAGTTTTCGGATAAGTTTTTAAAGTTTTTTTTTTTCCTATCCTATAAGTCGCGGTTTGTTTGTAATATTGGTCTTTATATTATTATTTATTTGTAAAATTGTTTTTTTTCGTTAGTTTCGTTAAAAAATATCACGTGACCGTTACAATATAGAGCGTGTGCATGAACAATGATGGTGTGACAAATTATACAAGTAAACAATTCTCAAATTGCTCATTTAAATTATATAAAGAAATAATTGACCGTTTAAATCAGAATTCACTCAAGTTCAATCTTCATCTTTTATCTCTTTATCATCTTCCTTTTCACCATCTTTCTCTTCTACTCCATCTTTAAAAAACCTAAAATCCAAATTGTGTAATTTCAATAGAAAAATTCAAAACGTCGACTATGTGAATTACTGAAAAATCAAAACAAAAAGCTCATCATTTCAACAAGAATTAAAAAATAAGTTGTTGTAAATAACAAAAATCTACCATAAAACCACTAAAAATAAATATTAATTGTTCGTAGTTTCGTGAATTGGATCAAATATAGTGTAATTCATTACTCTATTTCATACAAATATCAAACACACACATAAAGATGTGTATGACCTAAGAATATTTGAATTAGTAAATATTTTTATCTGTAATATTTTATGGTTCAAATTTAAAGATATTTTAATTGAGTCACAATCTAAACAATTATATTTGCTATTCATCGATTTATTTTAATAACTCGGTACAAGTCATATGAATATTTAAGTATCAAACATGTATGAATACGAATATTGAAATTACTACTTTCAAATATAGGAATACATTTTAAATTGATACAAATACTATGACACTATAAAAAAATTAGACTAAATTGGATTTTTAATTATTTTTTAATCTAGTATACCGATGTACGAATAACTCATTTATTTTAGTGGATTTATGGTGATTTTTTTTTTTTATGTATAACTGTTGAGAAAAATTATCTCTCAAATGTTTTAGTGATAACAAAATTGTTTCAAAGATTTTGATTATGTGTGTTATTTAACGTATGCTCTTGAGTGTATCATATTTAGAAAACAAGTTCCTCTTCCTCTTGATCAGATGAAATGTTTTAACACATATCTATATATATATCCTCTATATCAAAGGATAAACAAAGAAGAGGATGAAGTCATGACCTCTATGATAGAGGATAAACAATACTTAAGATGGAGTTACGTCATTGAAAAAACAAAAACAAAAAATGATGAAACTATTCCCTTATGACATAGAATAAATAATACTGAAGATATGAAGAATTTATGTCAAAAGATAAACACATAAGGAAAGATGAATTCATGTCATCTATGTCAGAGAATAAACAAAGCAGAAGAGGGGATTAACTTATGTTGTCTATTCATCCTCGCACATGGGAAAGTGAGTGAAAATACCAAAGTAAAAAAAATAATGTCCTTGACTAAAAGCGCAAGACACTACAACTATTGGAAAAGTAAAAGTCAAAAAGCACAAGTCACATCTAATTTAATGAACGATTTATCCTCCTACCTGATGATAGACTGGAACACTCATCCTCCCAACATTCTTCTAAGAATGACAATTGGAGGGCATATTTGCAATTCCAAATAAAACCATGGGCAATCATCTAAGTCTTCAACGGATACTTTGTGCTTTTCCTCATATTTGCAGCACCATCACTTCTATAAATTCAGATGATCTCATCTTCATCAAATACAACAATCATCATACAAAAGCGAAAGATAAAAGTTGTGAATAACATTCTCATCCTCAACATACTTTCTACTAATATTAATTATATCTTTGATATCATCCTCTTAGAAAGTATATCTTAGTGGAATAATCTACTCTTATCAAATCTCTCCAAAACCTGTATATCGTCAAGTTAATATTAACTTGTCGATAGTTGTAAAACAAGAAAAGAAATTATTGTTGTAAGCTTGGTGAGGCTAAGAAAGTATGTTGTGAAAATAGTCTCTTTAGAGGACAATCCTTTTTGAGCCATTATGAAAACTCACAAGTGAGGACTGAACATAATCCATTTTGGGTGAACCATGATAAATTTGTGTTTGTCATTCTCTAAACTCTCTTCACTTTATTTTGTCTAACTCTCATTTCATTTCTAAACACTTATCCTAAAAAAACCATCCTATATCCTCATACAGAGGATAATATTTAAAGAGAAAAAGAAAATATAGAAAAGTACAATATCTCTATTCAACCCCCTTCTAGTGATATTTTAACTACTTCAACAACAACCCATTTGTTAATTCTTGTTATAATGATGAATTTATTGTTTTGATTTTTCTCTTATTCACCTGATCAATGTTTTTAGTTTTTCTATTGGAATTACAAATTTTGAGTTTTAAGTTTTCTAAAGATGGAGTGGAAGATGAAGTAGCAATATCAATCACAAGGAATGGATGTTTTAATTGTGATCCCTTTTTGAAAGCTTAATTCCTGAAACTTGTTCAAATTAACTCAAGAACAACCTTGATTTCAAACAAAAAGCCCATAATGTTATGGTGAGTTAAAAATGAATAAAACATATTATTTCTAGGTGATATGTGAATAGTGAGTGAAAAATAAATAAGGATAAGTATAAGAAGATCACACAATAATGTATCCTAGTTCACACAAGGTGGACTACCTCCTGTCCTCACAATTTGTGAGTTTTTCCACTGTTGATCAGTTTCAGAATTCACCTTTTAACCTTGAAAGGATTTTTATAGTTACATTTCAGTCCATAATGGATTTACAAGTTACCTTTTAATAACTAAAATGATTTTTACAACATACTTAAACTATCTTAAGAGATAGACTTGTGTTTCAAATGATGTGTATGCTAAAAAAATTTAGGATGAAAATCTACTCAACACTTGTTTAAGATTGATTATCAACAATAACTCAATAAAGAGATCCTTGAATATAATGAGAGATGAAATTTTTGCTTGAGTGAAGAGTTTTGTTGCTAAAGTATAGTTGTTTAATTATTGGATTGATTGCTTTGAAAACACTTGTTGTTGTCTTCTCTTTGATGTTCCTTTTATAGATGAGGAGATAGTTACAAATGGCTCAATATAGCCATTAGTTAACTTCCAAAAAATGTTGTGTCTATATTGAACTTTAATAGATATGTGTATTATTTGATCCAGAATGTTTTTCTACAAAACCAGAACGTTCTTGATTTTGTGTTGTATAGAAAATGCAGATGCGTGATTGAATGGTTGTGAAGTGTTAGTCCTTTGTCTCAGAAGCATACTGAGTTTTCTGCAAAAAGTGCAACAACAGTGTACCATTGTGCTTGTTATCCTTGTTGTCCTTGCTCACATCTTATCAAACTTGAGATCAATCTGGTAATTGATATGGAGGTTGTTTTGCTTCTTTTGGCCTTCAACTTGAGTTATGGGCTTGATTATTGATTTGAGTAGTCTTGATATTCTTTGAGTTGAGGTTTAGACTATGGAAAATGATCTATTTTAACTATGTATTTAAAAGGAACAACTAGAATGTTCTTTTATAAAAACCAGAATGTTCGTTTATAAACCTGAATATTCTTGTAATCAATCTTCAGTTCAAGTAAGACATGATGTTCTTGATTTATTTCATGGTGAGATTGTTGATTGTTGTATGACTATATTTGCTCACCTACCTTTCAATAATTTACTCAAAAACACAAGTTAAATAGCAACATAATCAGAATCGTGATTAATGATTAATTAATTGTTTATTTATCTTCAAAACACTTGATTAGGAATTTTTCCTCGACAGAAGAAGAAGAAGAAGAAGAAGAAGAAGAAGAAGAAGAAGAAGAAGAAGAAGAAGAAAATGGTGAAGATCAAAATGATAAAAAGATAAAAGATAAAGATTGGACCTGAGCGAAAAGTGGTTTAAACTTACATGATCATAAGTGTATTTTTTTTTTTTCAAAACTTAAAGAACCAATATATGAATCATTTACTTTTATAATTTGTCACATTAGCACCATTTTACACACATCAACATTGTAACGGACAATAACATAAATGCTAACATTGCAAACAAGATGTCACTTAAAAGACTTAGTTGGGGAAATGTTGGGGAAATGTTGGAAAAACCCAGAGATAACTATCTCAATAATGTGTTATATTTTCCCCCACCTGTGGAGATAAATGATCAAACAGAAACTTCTACTATAATAACTAAGAAGTACACCCGAGTCTTCCTAGTAACACTAGGGAACATAAAACAACAATAAACATCACCAAAGGACATTGATCTAAATTCAATTAGAAATGAGTAGCAAGTGGAGTACTAAAAGGTTTACAATTGCTCCTGTTAAACCTATCTAACATCTTCTCAATGTAATTGTGTTGAGACAACCACAATTTATTATTCTTCTTGTCACGAGTAACTCTGATGCCCATAATTGGTTTTGCAAGACCCAAGTCTTTCATTGAGAAAGACTTGTTTAAATCTTTCTTTAGAGATTCAATCTTCTTAGTGTTATGACCAATAATCAAATGTCATCCACATATAAAAAGAGAATAATATAATCACCATCAGGGAATTTCTTGACAAACACACAATGGTCAGAAGGAGTTTTATCGTACACATATTTCTTTTTGAAAAAAATCAAATTTATTGTACCATTGTCGAGATGCTTGATTGAGCCCATATAAGTTTTTCTTCAATTTACACACAAGTTGGTCTTTACCTTTGACTTTGAAACCTTCTAGTTGCTCCATATAGATCTATTCCTACAAATCGCCATGATGGAATAGAGTTTTCACATCAAGTTTTTCAACTTCTAGATTCAAACTAGCTTCTAACCCAATAACAACTCTGATAGAGGACATCTTCACCACATGTAAAAAGATTTCTTCAAAGTCAATACTAGGAAACAATTGTATCTTGGTTGAGAACTATTTTCTTTTTCTTTTATCTTGTATACCCATTTGTTCTTGAGTGATTTTATGCCCTTATGCAACTTTACCAAATCAAATGTGTGATTCTCATGCAAGAAATTCATATGATGAAAATCAACTCCTTATATAGAATAAGATTGACACGTTCAATGAAGCAACCAATCTGACAAACAAGCTACTTTCTGATTCTAGGACTGGCGGATCCTCTATCTATTAGCATACTCGTACCAACAGTTATCTAGCATGGCATTCAACCATTTTTCTTTATCAACATCGTAATAGCGTCTTGATAGTATTATGACTCTCCACTATTCATCACATACTCGTATGGAGGATATATCTGAGAAGATTGACGTTCTCTAATAAATCTTCTCAACTCAAACTCAATTGGTGGCTCAATTGGAACCTGCTCATCATGGTGAAGTACATGATCATCAATTACATTCTTTTAATCTACATGTATATCTCTCTCATCAACGGAGGTTTCTACAGGGGCTTAGGTGCAACATCAATGTAACTTATGGAATTTGATTTCTATTTTTCAGCTTTATCAAAATCTTCAATAGTCTCATCATCAAGAAATATCAAATATCGGGTTATGATAATTTTCTTGTCAATCGAATCCCACAATCTATAACCAAATTCTTCACCATCATAACCAGAAAACACACATTGTTTGTATTTACTATTAAGTTTAGACATCTCGTCTCTTAGAATGTGAACAAAACATTTGCAGCCAAATACTCTCAAATGACGATAAGAGACATCTTTCCCTGTCCACACTCTATTTGAAAAATCACCATCAAGTGGAATAGATGGAGAAAATTTGATCCAATCCACTGCAATTTTCATTGCTTAACCCAAAAGGATTTCGATAATTTTGCATGAGAGAGCATACATCTTATTATGTCATTAATCGTACAGTTCATTCTCTCTGCAATACAATTATGTCTAGGTGTCTTTGGAATTGTTTTCTCAAGAATGATCTCATGTTCTCTACAATGCTCTTCAAACGGACCTCTGTACTCACCATCCTTTTCTTATCGAACGCATTTCAATTTCCTTCTCTTTTCTCTTTGAACACTTTCATTAAAATGCTTGAAGACTCCAAGTACTTATCTCAAGATTTCAAAGGAAAACCCACACTTTTCTAGAGTGGGTCGTCAATAAATGTAACAAAATGTGATCCACCAAGAGATTTACTATCCATCATGCAAAAATCAGTATGAACTAAATGAAGAATATGTTTCCTTTTGTGAGGACCAATATTTTGAAAAGAAACACTATGTTATTTTCCAATTGAAAAAATGAGAAGTCTCACATAGGAGGGAAAACACTCACTAGTAGCATTTATAAGGTGGAGGTAATGGACTTGAGTTGGGCCCCAAGGGGCACCCCAATTTTGTGAAGAAGGGAGAACGCAAGCAAATGGACCACCACACGCGCGCGCGCGCCGGCTCGGCTCGGCTCGGCTATGTGGTGTATTAATTTTTTAACATATGAAAATTAATTATTTATTTTAATTAATTAAATGCTTGCGTTATGTCACAATTTGATGCGTTAATTACGTAACTGTCCTCCACCGAGTCAACATCATTAATATGATTCAGTCAAAACCCTAATCGGATTATTCTTCTGTTATTTGCCCAGTCAAAATCCTAATTTGAATGTGCTTCTGTTTTGCCCGGTCAAAACCCTAATGCCTAGTCTTTCCTACGTGTCTGTTGTTGCCCGGTCAAGAAGTGATGGTCAAACACGCTTTCCTACGTGCCTGATGGATCCCCCATCTTTCTCATATTCAGTTGTAGAACTCCTCTATAAATAGAGGGTTCACCTCAGTTGGAAAAACACATCAAAAGCTCTCTGTATCTGAGGTTTTTCTCACTTCTCCCCCTTCTTACTTTTTTCTTATATTTCTCACGAGTGGCCTTAGAACGGTTACAGAGGGTGTCATTCTAGAACGATTTTCTACAGTGCAGTAGAACTCCGATACAGAGTATCTAGGCTGTTTTATCCTGGGGACTTCGTGGTTGATAGTCTGTCTTGCACAATTTGGACAGTACCTCGAAACGTCTTAAAGAGAGCGACCTAGTCCGCGACTCAACCTAGTAATTTTAATCGGTGGCATTGTTATTTTTCAAAAGTTTTTTAAAAAAAACTTCAGAAACAACAGTCCTTCTAAATTTTTCCCAGAAGTTTTGTTCCTCTAAATGTTAACTTGACTTAACGGAAGTTAAACTGTCACAACCATGTGTATTATTTTAATGGCATGGCTTGTATATTAATTAAATGAAGGCATACGTAGATGGATTAATATGTGTATATAATAAAATAAATGTTTAAATATAATTTTGGTGTTTGCAAATATATTTTATTTTGATTTTAGTCTCTGTAATTTTTTTCTTATTTATACTATTGCAAATTCTAACACATAATGATTGTGTAATTGTTGTTGACTAGACTATATTTAATATTTAAAATTAAAATTCATTTCATTAATTCATTTAATTATTTAATTAAAAACTTAAAACTAATTATTTAATTAATAAACCAATTAAATAATAAAAATTCAATCATCTTCATCTTCAACTCTAAATTTTTTAATAAAAACTCAACAATTTTCAACCATAATTTCTTCATCTTCAAATCTCAAATTTTCATATCGGAATCCAAATCCTAAAAGATATAGTCTCTCATTTTTCTTACACCACACCTATTCATCTTCGACTTCAGCCAATTCCTCTAAATCCTTGTCAATCAAATGAATTATTCATAACGTATGAGTACAAAAATCCCTATTCGGATGAAACCGGACATTCATTAGAATGATATAATCAAGTTGATGTGAGGGATAATAAATAATCATCCTTCTTCAAATATAGCCTCATTCAAGGACCAAAGTCCAAACCCCAAGAACAAGAATGTGGTAATGTTAAATGAGTCCAGTTACGAGAGATCTACATAATAGCATGAAAGTCGCTAAGGGCATAAATCAAAGAAAAAATTAGAAGAGGTGTGTGATTTGACATATTTATCTATGACTTTGGTGGTTATGACAAAGATTATAGGTGTGATATAAGAAAAATGAGAGATTAAAATTTTTAGGGTTTGGAATCAAATATGAGAATTTGTGATATGAAGATGAAAAAATTAGAGTTAAAAATAAAGATTGTTGAGTTTTTATTAAAAAAAAATTAGTGTTGAAGATGAAGATTATTGAGTTTTTATTATTTAATAAGTTTATTAATTAATTAATTTATTTTAAGTTTTTAATAAAATAATTTAATGAGTTGATAAAATAATTTTAATTTTAAATATTAAATATTATCTAGTCAACAACAATTACACAGTTACTATGTGTCACTTCATTCAAAATTAGTCATATCACTATTTTTTTACTAAAAAAAATTCGTAAATGACATTTTTAAAACTTGTTAGAATTTACAATGGTATAATTCAAACAAACAAAATTATAGAGACTAAAATCAAAACGAAACTGCAAGAACCAAAAATATATTTCAACCTAAAATAAAACAAAAACTAATTAAACTAAATAAAAAATCATTTGCGAATTAAAAACTTATCTATTTTAAATTAAAAACTAAAAAAATAAACCATAGAACTAGGGAATCATTTGCTAGGGGGAGTAGGAAGCAAGTAGCTGATTCACGTGGTTCCAAATTTGAAACCCTACATTGTGTGTGTTGTTTGATTTGGGTGAGTCGAATCAAATGCATATAAGTAATTGATTGTTTTAATGCAAGAAGTTAGAGTGACTTTGGATGAAAATAGCAAAACCTCACAATGATTGGAATCTTTGATATGTTTTTTTTATGTAATCATTATCTTAGTCACAACTTGTTATGGGTGTTGTAGTATTTGGTCTTGATGTAATCAGTAGTTTTATTTTGGATGTAATCATTACTTGTGTTGGGTTTTAAACACAAAAATTACTTGTTGTATTTTGATGTGATCGTAACAAATATATAATTAATACATTTGTTTTTAATGGTTAATGGAGGTAATATTAATACACTTTTTGTGTTTCAAACTTTCGATCACGACAAACACAGAGCAACCCGCACATAGGTTTCGAACCAAACACATATTTTCCTTTTGAATTTTTGATACATACCCTATGTTTCGATACTTCTTGATAAACTTCAAAAATATGAAGATATGATTGTTTTCTCACAAATGAAAGTTGGAGTAGATTAGATATGAAGGATTTGCATAAATTTAAAAAATGGAGATAAAATGATGAAACACGACGATGAGAAAGAATTAGGGGAAAATTAAAAATTGAGTCTGAAAATTGGAAATTAATGGTAATTTGAGAATTTTTCCATTTAATATTAAGGGTTATATAAGTTTTTAGTCTTTATAAAATTGTTGTATTTCACTTTTAGTCTCTACAATATCATTGTTATCCGTTTTAGTCCTTACATGAGTTGATTTTTCCTTCAATGTTGGTCGAAACTATTTGTTTGTCATGATTTGTGGGTCTTTAGCTTTAGTTGGTGTAAAGTTGGTAATCTTGATAAAACAATCGAAGAGAAGGTTAGCTTGTAACCACTTCATTCCAAGGATAACATATATATCCTTTAGAAGTAGGTATATTAAGTTTACAACAAATATTTTGCTTCAATGACAGTAATGCAATACTTAAAGATAAAATAAGTAAACGTGTATATATTTACATGCATAACCCCATACAAATTAGATAGCAAAAGAGATACACGTAATCTTAATTTCTCAACAATACAAAAAGCAATAAAATATTATGTTACACTAACGTCATACAATAAAATTAGATGGTTTCCTTGAATGAGACAAACACCTTAAATCAATTCATCTGACTCAAATGTTGCTATGTCACAACTTTCACTTACATGATCAAATTTCTAAAACTTTGAAATAGAAAATTTACGAGACGTTGTGTGTCCCATTATCATAACCATTCATATTTTCTATCTAAAGTGTGATTTTGGAGTAGAAAGTAGTAACAAAAATACGATAATATCTAGAGTTTTATAACATCAACAACCACCAAAACATACATTCCATGTAGAAAATATAGGCATGTGTGTCCCACATGCAAAAAATTTGGGCCCAACAATGGTACCCCATTATGTTGGCCTACTATATACACCTAAACCATAATACATACAAAATACAAGAATGAAGGATCGGCAATAGTAGCAAAAGAATGGCTAGCTACTTGACCCAATAAAATTAAAACACTTTGATGAAACTATCTCAACCCTCACTAAATCAACAAAATCACCCCCAAAAACATTATGTCTAAGATACATCATCAATTGTCTTTCATGGACATGTACTTGAGCCATAAATCCACAAATTGAGTTTATGTATTGCTTGTAAATTTAAGATTTTCGGATTGTACATGAACTTATTTCACGAATATTTATGGAATTGAGTTCACAAAAATTATACAAGTCCAATTAACTATATTACGTGAATTGAGCTCACGTAACCTCTATTTGGTTACAGTTTTGTTTAGCTCAATAGTAGACAATCATTGATGAAAAAATTTGATAAGTATAGACCATGGAAAAACCATACACAAGTGAGGGTACAAAAAATGTGATTATCTATTTAGATTAACATGAATACCTTCAAGAGATGGTGAAAGATGGAAACTACATGTAGAATATTGTATGCACAATCATAACTTGTTGAACTTATTTAGTTGGTCACATAACAAAGAACACGATTAAACCAATAAATATATTGGTGACTATTAAAGATCAAAATATAGGAAGTTTTGCTTCCATCAAGCACGTTTATAATGTGTGCCAAGCATATCGTTCATTGATTAGAGGTAGCACAACAGAAATACAACATCTGATGATGGTGATGGAATGTGATAAGTATGTACATCGACATAGGAAGGTGGATGGTCCTGATGAATAAAGGGACATGATGTGGGAATACCTAGATGTCATCATGCTTATGAATAAGTTCAACCTAGTCTTCATTATGCATAACACATATAAGAGTTGTAGGTATTGATTATCATTACTTTAATTTATTGGCCTTACCTCAAATGAAATAACATTTTTAGTGGGATTTTCTTATTTAGAGTGTAAGCGTATTAATAACTTTGTATGGGCACTACATATTTGAAAGTATTAATACTATGTGGAAATGTTGGTGTCATTGTTACTGGTAGAGATCTTGCATTAACAAATGCAGTGCAAAATATTTATTCAATTTCGCGTAAGCAAGAATGTGAAAGCCAAGTATAAGATGATTGTGTTTCTAAACAAAAAAACAACAAATGGTCACGCACGCATTGGAAAAGCTTGTATAGTGCTTTGATGAAGCTGAATATGTGGGGGAAAAATTAAAGCCTTTGAAAGAATTTTTTATAGTTCTATTTTTTATAATTATGTATATATGGTTGATTCCTTACAATGAGAGATTTGTTAGGACAAGAAAAAAAAAGTGATGTGCTTAGGATATGTTTGTGAGTTTAGGAGGAGAGGAAAGGGAAGATCTTTGAAAAAATAAATGATGAAAAGGAAAGAATGGAGGGCTTTGGAAGGGGAGGGTTTTAAGGAGATTATTTTTCTTTATGATCCAAAATCCCCTAATTTGAGAACCTCGAAAATTTCATTGAAGGAGAATTTTAGAGGGATTTAATAAATTTTTCAAATCCAATCAATGTTGTTATAATATTTTCAATCCAAAAATTTATTAATCATAAACATTCATTTACCATTTTCTCTTAAAACACTCTCAGAAAAGGTAAAAATTTTCTCTATTTTTTCTTTTACCCTCCCCTCCAAACAAACCATCATAAAACACAACGACAATTAGATATGAGTCTTCGTATTGGAGTTTGAAGATGATATTGCAAGATAGCATTATTGATATATGTAGTGTTTGGGAAGTTGTTTCTAGCATCATCATATTCAACATTATAAAATAAAAGTATCATTTGTGAAAAGATTATTTCAAAAAGAACATCAACAGAGTTGTAAACGGTAACCCTCCAAATTTTATACTTCTCTCTTTATTTAATTAAACAAGAATTAGAGAGATTAAATTAATTTTATAGGTGTTTTAGAGTATATAAATAATAGAAACAGTTTTAAAAGTATTTTAGTATATATATATATACATTAAACATATATATATATATATATATATATATATATATATATATATATATATATATATATATATATATATATATATATATATATATAATATAT
>JBBPBR010000005.1:41400452-41419592 GCA_037974775.1 Cicer pinnatifidum
ATATATATATATATATATATATATATATATATATATATATATATATATATATATATATATATATAAGATATATCTATATTTTTTAGAAATAGAGTGAGATGAAATCCATTTTTAACATAGAAAATTTTGAAATTGTCATCGTTTCGTAGGGAAAGATTATTTCAAAAAAAACATCAACAAAGTTGTAAATGGTAACCCTCCATATATATATATATATATATATATATATATATTTGAGAAATAGAGTGAGATGAAATTCATTTTTAACATAGAAAAATTTGAAATTGTCATCGTTTCGTAGGATCAGCTTCATAGTACGAAGACACATTTTCCATAAACATGAACTCTTTGTTTAGGTCTCGCAATGCGAAAGGTGCGTTTTACAGCATGGGCCCATAAAAATTTGTGAACATGGAGTTCGCATTGTAGTGCGAAGATGAAGCTTGGAGTGCAAAACAATGTTTTCCATATCAATATTTAAGGTTTTCATCAAAAATTTCACTATTTTTCTTCTCCTCCACTGGTAGGAAATTTGAAGAGATGTTGCAGGAATGAGGTCGTAAAAATGTGTCTACAATTACGAATGACAACACATCATCCAATGATATAGTTGTATATCATTACTGGTGAGGTGTTCTGCTCATATCTTGAATTTGGTTGTCCAACATAGGTTGACAAATCAAGATTTGTCTCTCCATAACATTCACAATGATGTTAGGTTTGTGCAATCTTTCCCGCTAAGAACTTTAAAATTCAAAAAGTGAATTGAAATTTGTAATATAACATGTAAAAAATTCAAAAACTCACATAACTCATACTTGCACAACAAATGCTTATATTTTTAGGCTAATCTTTGGATTAAAGATTGTGCTTATTTGGCATCATTTGAACATGATTTTTTGTTGTTTTCTTGGTCGGTTGCTTCCAACCATATATGTGGTTCATGTTTGATAACTAGTAGGTTGACACTTATTGAATTTTATTTACGCAATTTCTGAATTACGGTGGACTAATTGTGTAAGACCCTTAATTTAAAATTATAATTTATGAATTTTTGGGAATTTTGTGTCGAATTTCTAAGGCTTCTTAGCCAATTTTATGATATTTTGTGAGTTAAATGCCAAAAATATCTTTTTAGAGACTCGATTAAAATTATTCCCCGATTAATAATTTTATTTAATTACGGCGAATCTTTTGTAGAAGAAAAAAATTTCTGAGATGCAGCATTTTTTTAGAAAAATTCATCTGCCCATCGAATTACGGCGAGAGTAGATATTTTTCTAAAAAAAAATGGTTTGTGATGTGATGTGAGGTGACGGGCGTAATTATAATTTTTATAAAAATATCTAGATATTTGTAAATATCTAGATATTTGTTTAGATATTTATTATTATTATTATTATTATTATAATATATTATTATTATATATATATATATATAAGTGACAGGAAGGCAAAACAAAGAAACAGAGGAAAACAGAAAGCCTGCGAGAATGAGAACTTCTTTCTTCTTCCTCAGTTCACGAAACCAAAACCCCATACATACAAACCTTAATTTTTCTTCTATATCTAAGCTTCGTTTCGCGAAGAGACATAAGGGAAAGTTGCTCATTGCCACGCTGCGGTGCTAGTGAGCTAGTTTTCGACGCGACGTCACGAAATTAAATTTTACCAGAATTAATTACGGTACCGTAATCGCGTGTTAGAGCTATCGTTAAGGTAAGGGCTCCTTCCAAACTTTTAGTTTGCATTTAGGACATTATTTTTGATTTTGTGGAAAAGAAATTTGATGTATTTGAGGTGTGATTTTGTGAAAAATTAATTTAATGTGATTATGTGTAATTTAGTGGAATTTAAATTGGAGATGTGGTTTGTGGTGATTCAAGTTTGGTGTGATTTATATATTCATAGTTATTATTATGAATTTTTGAGATGTGATTTATTTGTGGATTTTGTAGAAAATGAATTGATGAAATTTGGTGGTTTATGGGTAAAAATGTGGAATTTTGAAATTGAGTGAGTTATGTTTGAATTATTAAAATTTAATTGAGGTGGTATATGCGTGTGGTGGAATTGAATTGATTGAATTTGATGTGAATTGGAGTTAATTAAATTTGATGTGTTTGAGTTACGTAATGAGTTATTTTCAAATAAATGAGTTTGAGCTGAAGTTGAAATTTTACGAAAAATATAGAGTTGTTAAAGTTGTGAAAAAGTTCAAATTTTAACTAAGTTAAAGAGTTTGAGCAAAAAGACAAATTGAAATTAAAAATGGTTAGAGTTCAAAATGTTACTCTTTTAATTACTCTTTGATTGAGTTTAAAAAGAAAAAAAGTTTAGAGTATTTTATTAACTCAAAAATTTCGGTGCTTTAATAGTCGAGTGTGTGTATGAGAAATTTTGACGATATTTGTTTTATTTAGTTTTTAAGTAAATAATATAGATTAGTTGGTTCTAAAACTTTGGTGTGTGAGAAAGATTTAATTTTGGGAATTTTGTTGTGTTTGGATTAGTTTTATTGTGAACAAGTTGTTATAAATATTCATGTTTATGTAGTTAGCTCCTTGAATCTCGAAAAGGAATCGAGACCGTTGGCACCGAGTTAGCGGTGGGGAGAACTCTGATATATTAATGTTGTTGTGGTGATTTATGGTTGAAAATTTTAGAGATTGAATATGGTGATTGATGTTTGGAAATTTTGGTTATTTATGTTAGGTGAAATTGATATGTTCATAATTAATATTATGAATTTTTAAGATGAAATTTATGTGTGACTTGGTGGAAAATGAATTTAATTCAATTTAGATGTGAATAGAATTTGGAGATGTGATTTATGTGTGGTTGTGGAAATTGAACATTGAGTGAATAAATATGTTTGAGTATGCTCTGTGTTGTGTTTGAAAAATCATTAGTGTTGAATGAGTATTAAAAATGGGGAATCTTTTAATAGCTGCATTTACTTAATGATTGTGGTGAAAAGAGTCAGAGTATGCTCATGCATTTCATAGTACATGGTGATCGCGATGGGGCCATGGTGATAGTGGTGACCGTGATGGGCCACGGGATGATGCCATGTGAATTGTTGGTTCATCTTATCCTTGCGGGGATTGTCGCGTCGTGCTGATCTGTGAGAGATTGCACTCTAGAATGTGCTGATCTGTGAGCGATTGCACTCTAGAAAATTGTGTTGGTCTGTGAGCGACTGCACTCTTGTATGTTGTGCTGGTCTGTGAGAGACTGCACGCTAGTAAATCGTGCTGATCCGTGAGAGATTGCACCTCGGTAATTAGTACTGGTCTGTGAGAGGCTGTACAATTATGATTTACGCCCCTCGAGGAGGGTTTTGGTTTGGAATTTTGGAATGATGCATTTTGGCATATACGCATTGCATTAGGGTGCTTGGCACGCGAGTCATGTTTGTTATACTTTGATGATTGTATATACATATTCGGTTGTTGTTGTGATTTATCGTAATTGCTTTGAGGTGTGAAGTTGAGTTGATTAAGTTTTGATGTATTTATGTGTTCATACATGATTTAATGAATATTCGATGTGTGATTAAGGTGTGAAATTTGGGAGATTAATTTGGTGTTAATTATGTGTTCATAATTGATAATATTAATGTTCGAAGTGTTGATATATTCCGAGCCATTTTAGAATTGAAAATCTGCATTTTCTCAATTGTATTCAGCTACGACAATGTAGTTTGTCAAAACTTCATTTTTCAACGTTGTTTATGCATTTTTAAACATATGAAAACCCTTTCGAGGAGTATGCTAAGACGAAATGTTCTTTTGAGCATTTGAAAATATAAGAATTTTGCTATGTGATATTTGTTAATTTCGGTTGGTGACCTTTACAATTATTGTGGAAATATGGGATTTGCCCTCAGATGAGATCCAGGATCTTCCCACCAGTTAGTATCCTGTAGATAGGGAGGTAGTTGGACACACCTGACTGGAGTTGTGTCAGGAGGATCTTGCGTGGCGTGGGGAGATCACTCAGGTCGTATAGTTTTTGTAGCATGATCAGATTAGGTGGTTGTATAAGGACTAAATATCTTTCTTTTGGGATTATATTTATTTCATTTTGGAAGATTGTATCGATGTTTAAACTGTTGATGACTTTTTTATGGGTCCATGTTCCACTTTTTGATATGACGTGGGAAAAGTTAAAATTCTTGGGGCAATGCTTTTGTACAGGTCTGCCGAGAATATCCCAAAGGTATGGGCTATGTCTGATAGGCCTCATAGCCCGGTGTATTTTGATGTTTAAATACTTTGGATTTTTATTTCAAAAACTATTCCGTTGCGTGTAAATATTTGTTGACTTTGTCGTTATGTTACGACTTAAATATTTATCCAAAAATATTTCTTTATCTAAAAAAAAAAAAAAAAGACACTCGCGCTGTTAAAAATCTGGGTGTTACATTGTGGTATCAGAGCTTTCGGTTTTGATTTCTTTGGGACTGTGGAGTTTTGGTTATAGTTTGTAGGTCAACTTGTAGGTTGATTGTCGTTATCTGATCATGCGTCGGGGTAATTGGTCTGAATTGTCAGATCAGGGGTAATTACTATGTATTAATGTAGTCGAAAGCTATTTTTGGAATTATTATAAAGGGTGTTTGAGATTTCTTCTTGATGTTGGTTTTGAGGAAACAATGCAACCAAGAAGGGATTACGCTGCAAGAGTCAACGTCAACGGGGATGATCAAGTGACCGAAGCTAAGAACAACATGGTTGCTTTTGTTGCTGCACAGACTGCTGCAAGGACTCTGCATGATCTGGAGAAGAGGGAAAGAGAGATCTGTGTTGTTGCGTCAAGGGGACTGGAATATTTTCGTCGTTACCATCCTCCAAAGTTCAAGGGTGATGAGAACTCAGAAAAAGCTGATCAGTTGATTCAAGAAGTGGAAAAGATCTTCGAGATGACGGATTGTCAGGCGAAGTTGAAGCAAATCACGACGGCATGAAATTTTCGAAGTGGTTCCAAGGACAAAGAAGCTGTGTGTTGGTGTTAACTCGAAGATGATGCGTATGAATGGATTAACATTAGACTAATAAGGGATTTCAAGTAAAGATCTAAGTGGAGGACTTTTGTTAAGAAAAGTACTAGATGTTTTCCTGGTAGATTTCAGGATGAAACTAGATGAAGTTTGATAACTGTCAAAGAGATATGAACATCATGGAATTGTTGAGAAGACGAGGCCTCCTTTTTGAAATATCATTTGGTGCTTAGGTGTCCAGGAAGAGGCTTGTATTGAAGTTAAAGGGCACTGCACGTTAGGGGTATATACCACCTTTGTTAGATAAAGTACACTTTGAGGAATAGTCAATACCTTGAGGGGTAAGGTCGAGCATTCGAGTTAAACTAGATTCACAACTTAGATTGTTAAGAATGAATCTCATGACGATTATAAGAGGGGAAATATATATTTATTTGATAAGTGACAAATCTCTGTATGGTTTAGGAGATGGTAAGTACGGATAGTGATTTTAGATGAAACTATAGACGCATAAGTGTGAATTTTGGGTGATGTCTAGACAAACATGAAGAGTTAAGATTTGATGTATTGAACCGTGTGTTACTATTAAGTGGAATTGAAAGTACATAGTACGAGAATACTTAGAGATTATAACAATGTAAGCTTCGAGAGTCTATTAAAGGATGGTAATTACTAGGAGAATGTTAATGTTTTGATAGGTCCGAGGGATTATTTGAGACTTGATGTAGTACCCTGAGATGGTTGATCTTTAAGTCAATGATTTAAAATCCACAAGGTTGGATCGAGGACCAAGTAATGCCCAAAACGGGTATAATTGAGGTAGTTGAGATAGGCAAGTGATAAATAATTCATGTTATGGATGAAAGTGTTTGAAGATTTACTAAAAAGGTCGGGTTATGATTAGAAGAGTTTTTATGAGTGAGATTACTAATACAGTTAGAGTCAATGATGAATACAACCTCGTATTGTATCTTAAGATGAAATTGATGGAATTAGACAGTGTGATGAGTATTTGGAGATTTCGAGGATCATATTTTAAAATTTTATTTAGTGATAGAAAGTGAAAAAAAAAGAAATGTAACAAATAATTTATGGTTCAGATGTTGGTCTTGGGAAGTCAAATGTTATGATTTAAAATGAGTGTTTCAGTGACTAGATGACGATGAAAGGTATGTGGATCTTTGAGATATTTTACTACAAATTTATGAGGATGAGGTGTATAGATAATTATTCCTTAGGAGATGTTTATTGGGAATGGATGAGAATCAAACAAGTGAACCAAATTTTGGAAAATGTGCCAAGAAAACGTGTCAGAACAACACATGGAGATGTAGCTTAAGACAATTAAGGATTCATGAAAGGAAGTATCTCACTCGTGATTTAGATATTGTTATTATAAGGGTATGCGAAGGATTCAAAGACACTAATTGAGTGCATGTCATGGGGGTTGTTATTGTGTTCGCCAATCAACAGAGTTTAATGTTTGGTTGATAGGGAAGAATTGAGTATGAAATGGAAAAGTTTGGTGGGAACTAGTAAGGCTTGATTTATTGAAATCACTATAATGAAGATGTATCAAGGTAGAAATTTAAGGTTTGTATAAATGGAAAAGTAATGGAGTGAATACAATATGTTTTACCCGTCATGATGAAAAGATAATCATCAAGCTGCAAATAAAGGACATGACGGAAATGAGAAGTATCAGAATGAATGTTGGTAGTAGATGTGAGAAAATTATTTTTGGGTTTGTCCAGAATTGCGAAGTATGTAGGAAATGGATTAGTGAAGTGTGAATTTGAGGTGTTAAGGCATGAGACAAATGTAGTTCTTAATCATGAATGAAATTCAAGTTGGATTTTGTTGGAGACGTGACTCATGAACGAAGCACTAAACCTGAACGAAGTTTGTATGTTGTAGGTGGTACAGTTCTGGAATGTTGTCGAAATTTTTTTTTTTTTTTTTGAGGAAGCTTTGATCACCAAGCAAATGTGGGGATGAAATTATTAGAGTTATAATTAGAACCACATACGGATAAGAACACAGTGGTTTGGTGTAATTATGCGACTAAAGAGAAATCGAGGATTTGTGGACCATGGAGATATTTATGAGTTCTCGGCAGTAATAATTGGATGATTCGTACCAAGTGGATGTATATGAGGCTATGTGACATAACTATGGACGATAGGATCAAAGTTATAGGAAAATAAGGAAAAACTCAGTGGAGCTTGAGAAGATTGTTTGACCGCTTGTGCATTAGAATAACCTTAAGTGCAAGTCACAAAGAGCGTTATTACAGTTCGGTTAAGATAGTTTAAGCCACCATCATGGTTGTCGGCTACTTATTGACAAATTGAGGAACTGATCATCCTTAATCTCTTGTTGATAGTAACAAAATCATGTTGAATGGAACGAACGAATCATACTGGCTATGGTAATGAAAAAAGTTATTAAGCACCCTATGAAAAGGGGTAAGCAACACTTTCTTCCAGTGGGCCTGGCAAAACAAGTTATGACTTGTAAGTTGAATTTGAGTACAAACCTAGTGTGGATTGTTACTCGTACTTTAAGTTTCGAGGACGAAACTTCTTTTTGGAGGGTAGTAATGTAAGACCCTTAATTTAAAATTATAATTTATGAATTTTTGGGAATTTTGTGTCGAATTTCTAAGGCTTCTTAGCCAATTTTATGATATTTTGTGAGTTAAATGCCAAAAATATCTTTTTAGAGACTCGATTAAAATTATTCCCCGATTAATAATTTTATTTAATTACGACGAATCTTTTGTAGAAGAAAAAAATTTCAGAGATGCAGCATTTTTTTAGAAAAATTCATCTGCCCATCGAATTACGGCGAGAGTAGATATTTTTCTAAAAAAAAATGGTTTGTGATGTGATGTGAGGTGACGGGCGTAATTATAATTTTTATAAAAATATCTAGATATTTGTTTAGATATTTATTATTATTATTATTATTATTATTATAATATATTATTATATATATATATATATATAAGTGACAGGAAGGCAAAACAAAGAAACAGAGGAAAACAGAAAGCCTGCGAGAATGAGAACTTCTTTCTTCTTCCTCAGTTCACGAAACCAAAACCCCATACATACAAACCTTAATTTTTCTTCTAGATCTAAGCTTCGTTTCGCGAAGAGACAAAAGGGAAAGTTGTTCATTGCCACGCTGCGGTGCTAGTGAGCTAGTTTTCGACGCGACGTCACGAACTTAAATTTTACCAGAATTAATTACGGTACCGTAATCGCGTGTTAGAGCTATCGTTAAGGTAAGGGCTCCTTCCAAACTTTTAGTTTGCATTTAGGACATTATTTGTGATTTTGTGGAAAAGAAATTTGATGTATTTGAGGTGTGATTTTGTGAAAAATTAATTTAATGTGATTATGTGTAATTTAGTGGAATTTAAATTGGAGATGTGGTTTATGGTGATTCAAGTTTGGTGTGATTTATATATTCATAATTATTATTATGAATTTTTGAGATGTGATTTATTTGTGGATTTTGTAGAAAATGAATTGATGAAATTTGGTGGTTTATGGGTAAAAATGTGGAATTTTGAAATTGAGTGAGTTATGTTTGAATTATTAAAATTTAATTGAGGTGGTATATGCGTGTGGTGGAATTGAATTGATTGAATTTGATGTGAATTGGAGTTAATTAAATTTGATGTGTTTGAGTTACGTAATGAGTTATTTTCAAATAAATGAGTTTGAGCTGAAGTTGAAATTTTACGAAAAATATAGAGTTGTTAAAGTTGTGAAAAAGTTCAAATTTTAACTAAGTTAAAGAGTTTGAGCAAAAAGACAGATTGAAATTAAAAATGGTTAGAGTTCAAAATGTTACTCTTTTAATTACTCTTTGATTGAGTTTAAAAAGAAAAAAAGTTTAGAGTATTTTATTAACTCAAAAATTTCGGTGCTTTAATAGTCGAGTGTGTGTATGGGAATTTTTGGCGATATTTGTTTTATTTAGTTTTTAAGTAAATAATATAGATTAGTTGGTTCTAAAACTTTGGTGTGTGAGAAAGATTTAATTTTGGGAATTTTGTTGTGTTTGGATTAGTTTTATTGTGAACAAGTTGTTATAAATATTCATGTTTATGTAGTTAGCTCCTTGAATCTCGAAAAGGAATCGAGACCGTTGGCACTGAGTTAGCGGTGGGGAGAACTCTGATATATTAATGTTGTTGTGGTGATTTATGGTTGAAAATTTTAGAGATTGAATATGGTGATTGATGTTTGGAAATTTTGGTTATTTATGTTAGGTGAAATTGATGTGTTCATAATTAATATTATAAATTTTGGAGATGAAATTTATGTGTGACTTGGTGGAAAATGAATTTAATTCAATTTAGATGTGAATGGAATTTGGAGATGTGATTTATGTGTGGTTGTGGAAATTGAACATTGAGTGAATAAATATGTTTGAGTATGCTCTGTGTTGTGTTTGAAAAATCATTAGTGTTGAATGAGTATTAAAAATGGGGAATCTTTTAATAGCTGCATTTACTTAATGATTGTGGTGAAAAGAGTCAGAGTATGCTCATGCATTTCATAGTACATGGTGATCGCGATGGGGCCATGGTGATAGTGGTGACCGTGATGGGCCACGGGATGATGCCATGTGAATTGTTGGTTCATCTTATCCTTGCGGGGATTGTCGCGTCGTGCTGATCTGTGAGAGATTGCACTCTAGAATGTGCTGATCTGTGAGCGATTGCACTCTAGAAAATTGTGCTGGTCTGTGAGCGACTGCACTCTTGTATGTCGTGCTGGTCTGTGAGAGACTGCACGCTAGTAAATCGTGCTGATCCGTGAGAGATTGCACCTCGGTAATTAGTACTGGTCTGTGAGAGGCTGTACAATTATGATTTACGCCCCTCGAGGAGGGTTTTGGTGTGGAATTTCGGAATGATGCATTTTGGCATATACGCATTGCATTAGGGTGCTTGGCACGCGAGTCATGTTTGTTATACTTTGATGATTGTATATACATATTCGGTTGTTGTTGTGATTTATCGTAATTGCTTTGAGGTGTGAAGTTGAGTTGATTAAGTTTTGATGTATTTATGTGTTCATACATGATTTAATGAATATTCGATGTGTGATTAAGGTGTGAAATTTGGGAGATTAATTTGGTGTTAATTATGTGTTCATAATTGATAATATTAATGTTCGAAGTGTTGATATATTCCGAGCCATTTTAGAATTGAAAATCTGCATTTTCTCAATTGTATTCAGCTACGACAATGTAGTTTGTCAAAACTTCATTTTTCAACGTTGTTTATGCATTTTTAAACATATGAAAACCCTTTCGAGGAGTATGCTAAGACGAAAGGTTCTTTTGAGCATTTGAAAATATAAGAATTTTGCTATGTGATATTTGTTAATTTCGGTTGGTGACCTTTACAATTATTGTGGAAATATGGGCTTTGCCCTCATATGAGATCCAGGATCTTCCCACCAGTTAGTATCCTGTAGATAGGGAGGTAGTTGGACACACCTGACTGGAGTTGTGTCAGGAGGATCTTGCGTGGCGTGGGGAGATCACTCAGGTCGTATAGTTTTTGTAGCATGATCAGATTAGGTGGTTGTATAAGGACTAAATATCTTTCTTTTGGGATTATATTTATTTCATTTTGGAAGATTGTATCGATGTTTAAACTGTTGATGACTTTTTTATGGGTCCATGTTCCACTTTTTGATATGACGTGGGAAAAGTTAAAATTCTTGGGGCAATGCTTTTGTACAGGTCTGCCGAGAATATCCCAAAGGTATGGGCTATGTCTGATAGGCCTCATAGCCCGGTGTATTTTGATGTTTAAATACTTTGGATTTTTATTTCAAAAACTATTCCGCTGCGTGTAAATATTTGTTGACTTTGTCGTTATGATACGACTTAAATATTTATCCAAAAGTATTTCTTTATCTAAAAAAAAAAAAAAATACACTCGCGCTGTTAAAATCGGGGTGTTACAAATTGTTTGTTTTATATGTCAATGGGTTTTATATGCACATCATTGTTGGGAATTAAAAAAAAAAATTACCCATGTTTCGCAGTTGGGAATGAGTAAACTATTGCCTTCATTTTTTTTTTAGTTTGTATTATAAAATTTTAGTGGTTAAGTTTGGAATTGAAACTTGTTTTAATTGTTACCTAAACTTAGTAGTTTAGATTAGAATAGGAACTGATTATGTTGTATTGAAAGTGATAGAATAGAAACTTAAATGATCTTGTGTCACGTAAATAACTCTTAATCATGATCTTCCATATATAGTTGTGTAGTCAAACTTTAACTGTTCCACCTTCTCATTTAATATGTTTCCTAATATATATATATATATATATATTCTCAATGTTGTTATTTACTTAATTTTAATGTCACAACTTATGTATTTAATTATATGCAGTTGTTGCAACATCAAAATCTTATTTTATTATATATATACTAATACATTTGGATTGGATATATAATATACTCAAATATTATATATAACTATAATTATAATTAAGGTTGTGTTGTGACTTGTATGTTTGATGGATCTATAACTTATTCTGAATAACTGTAAATATAACTATAGTTGTGTTGTAACTAGTATGTTAGTTGGATTTATGAAGCTCTTTTGCTAAAATTTGAAGTGGGCTTAAACATGTACGGCCCTATTAAGTATGTACCGTCTTAACCAAACTGAAAATCGCTTAAACTGAAATTTAAAAATCGATCAGCTTGTTTTTAAAAAGGCTTTTGTACCAGGCACCCCCAATTTTACCTGTCACTCCCCATTATTTTTTAAAGACTATTATACCCTCTGTAAATTTGTATAAAAGCATCAAAAAAAATTACCATTCTCACATTCGAAAATTTTGAAAAACAAAATGTAGGATTTGAAACTTTAAAATTTTCGAAATGCAATTCAGTAAGTTACTCGAAACTTTTGAAATTTTAAAACTTTCAAAATGCAATTTTTTCCCAAAAATACAAATTTTCGAAAGTTTGGATACACACCAAAGTTTCGAAATGTTAATGTTGCTTCGAAAATTTTGATGCATTTGAAAATTTCGAAATGAAATTTTGGTTCGAAAATTTTGCCTTGAATAAAAGTTTCGAAATAGATTCAAATTTTCGAATTTTTCAAATTTTCGAAATTTCGAAGATTTAAATGAAGTTAAAGTTTCGAAATTGGTTTTTTTTTTTTTAAATTCAATATTTATGTTATAGAAAAATGATTTGACTTAATTTTTTTAAAATAGATTTCAATATTTATGTTATAAAAATGTTTTTAGATTTCAATATTTATGTTATAAAAAATTAGAATATTACTTTTAATTAAATTTTTTACTAATTTTGAAATTAGGTATGAGTAGAGTTGATGTTTCTGCTTCAAAAAATGTTATAGATTCTATAGAAAAATTCATCACTGATCAGGTATTATTATTTCTACTTATGATTCGTCACCGATTAAATTTTTAGTAAAGCGATATAGTTAATGTTTTATTTGAAACGTATTTTGTAGGTATTTTCCTCTCGAGAAGCTGTATTTGAATGGACAAAAACCATTGGAAGACAAAATGGAATTTTAATTGTTACCATTCGATCAGATAAAGCAACCGGAATTAGGGGAAGAAAAGACAAATTGATTTTGGGATGCGAAAGAGGTGGAAGATATAAATCAGAAACAAAATCATCAATAACTTGCTCTCATAAGGAAAATTGTCCATTTACTCTCAAATGTGTACCATTAAGTGGCGGTGACGGATGGAAAATTAATGTTCGTTGTGGGACACACAATCATGAATTACTTGATACTGTAACCGGTCATTCTTATTTGGGGCGTTTAAACGAAGAAGAGAGGAAATTAGTCAATGATATGACAAAGTATAAGTTTGCACCCAGATTCATTCTAAATGCTTTGAAAGTGAGAAATGAAACCAATGTCACTATTCCTAATCAAATATATAAAGCAAGGAGTACTTATCAATCATCATTGAGAGGTTCGTACACAGAAATGCAGCATCTGTTGAAGTTAATACAAGAAGAAAATTATGTGCATTGGACACGAAGACGGGAAAATTCTGATATTTTGAGAGATATTTTTTAGATGCATCCTGATTGTATAAAGTTGTTAAACACATTTCATTTTGTTTTGATATGTGATAGCACATACAAAACAAACAGATATCGGTTACCATTACTTAAAATAGTCGGTGTCACATCTACTAGTTTGACATTTTCAGTTGGGTTTGCTTATTTGGAACAAGAGCGACAAGATAACTTCATATGGGCATTTGAAAAGGTATGAAAGTTGTTCAAATCTGAGTCTTTGATTTCTAAAGTTATTGTGACTGATAGAGATCTTGCCATGATGAATGCAATTAGTGTTGTGTTTCCTACTTCAATACATTTGCTATGTCGTTTTCATATTGAAAAAAAATGATGGGGCAAAATGCAAATAATATGTCAAAAAGGATAGACAAGAAGAAGTCATGGATTTATGGAAAAAGATTGTCTATTCGACTAGTGTGGAGGAATATGATCATCACTTGCAACACTTTGAGCTATTGTGTGTTGATATTATTCTTTTTGTTGATTATGTGAAAGATTCATGGTTAACACCTTACAAAGAAAGGTTTGTCAAGGTTTGGACCAATAGAGTGATGCATTTGGGGAACACAACATCTAACAGGTATTTTTAAATTATGATTTGTGTTGTTTTAGCAAACATGATTTACTAGTTTATTTGATTTGTTTTAATTTGTGTTATTTAATTTATTTGTAGAGTTGAGTCTGCTCATTGGAGATTGAAAAACATGCTTCAAACTAGTTTTGGTGATTTGTGTAAAAGTTGGGATGCTGTGAATATGATGTTGAAGAACCAAATATGTATCATTCAATCTTCTTTTCAGAAAACCATCAAGGACATTGAGCACGGGTATAATTCACAATTTTTTCAAAATCTTCATCACTGTGTATCAAGAAAATGTATGAAAAAAATTGATAAACAGTTGGAAAGGGTGAAGATTGTAGGTACTAACAAAACAGAATGTAGTTGCTCAATTAGAACAACTCATGGATTACCATGTGCTTGTGAGTTGGCTAAGTTGCAGATATATGGTAATGCTATCCCTTTAGATAGCATTCATGTTTTTTGGAAACAGTTAAGCATTGAACATGAATTAGAGGATGAAGAATCTTTATCAGATTATGACTTTTCTGAAGAGTTGGAAGCAATGAAAGCGTACATGAAGAAACACGATGTTATAAGTCAAAGGATATTCAAGGCAAAGGTGTGTGAAGTTATATTTCCACACACCACATCAATACTTGCACCACCAGAGAAAGTGAGAACCAAAGGAGCTGGTAAAAAGAAAAAAGAATTTGATACTCCTCGTGATCCTTCATATTGGGAGTATGTTGATGTCTCTCAAGAATCTGCAAAGGCAAGGCAACCATCTGAATCATCTCAACGTTCTGCAAGGCAACAATCTCAATCATCTCAGCATTCTGCAAGACAATCTTTTAAGACACAATTTCCTACTTATATACGTCTGTATATTGAGGAGATAGTAGATGTTGTGGCTGATGGAAATTGTGAGTTTCGTTGCAGCATTGCTAGGTTGGACCGAAGAATCTTGGGCTTTAGTTCGATCACAATTGGATAAAGAGATTGGTCTACATAAAGATGTTTATTCTAATGTTTTTGATGACAATGTTGAATCAGTGCACAACTCATTGAAAATATCAAAATTGGGTGCTCAAGGAAAAGATAAGTGGATGTCTTTACCTGACTTGGGTTACGTGATAGCAACACTATATAATGTCATATTGGTGTCATTGTCTCGAAATCTGAATATGACATTTTTCCCGCTAAACAAATCACCATCGAAAAAGACTTTTGTTCACTCTTTACTAGCAATTGGATTTGTTAACGAGAATCATTGGGTACAGGTAAAATTAATACTTAATGTTGTTTATCGAATTAATGTTGTTTATTCAGATAAATTAATTTTTAACCTTTTTTTATTCAGATCAAATTGAAGTCTAATTGTCCTTTGCCACCTACGTCACAAAAATGGAAATACTTTTGTAGTGACACAGCAAAGACTTGGGAAGTAGCTTAAGCATCACGTATGAAGCATTGGGAACGCATCGATCCATCTATTATCAGATCATCGTGTATTTCATTAAACGAAGATTAGAATATATTGTATTTCATTTATCATGGATTATTATAATATCTTGTTTTATCATTTTCAATATGTTTTATTATGAATTAACTTAACAAAATAACACATGACAAAATATCACATAACACAAAATATCACATAACACAAAATATCTCAAATTACATTACATAACACATATCTCAAATCAATAATCATCGTACAAAAGACTTAATTCACTTAAAATCTCATGAACTTCACTAAACGGAGCTACCAAATTAATGGCTCTACATACAAGCTCAGCTGCTCTACGATCTCGGTCAGAAGATGATGGACCAGCATGTGCAGAAGATGATGGACCAGCATGTGCAGCAGATGATGTACCCCCATGTGCAGCAGATGATGTACCCTCATGTGCAGCAGATGATGTACCCCCATGTGCAGTAGACGGGGGAATGATCAGAGGATGTGAAACACTCATGTACCATGCATAATAGTTTGTAGTGACCTCTCTAGGAAAACTCGCAACATGCATGATATAGCCTTCGAAACGCCGCTACAGATGATTTCGTAGTAGTCTGCCACACCCTATCTATATTGTTCGGCTTTGGAGGAACATCACGCGAAATGCACTGAATACGACCAAATTGTCGAAGACATCGCTCCGGCAAATATGGAACTGAGACTCCACCAAATCGAAGATAACCAGAGAACATCAAAATGGATTCAAATGGATGATTAGCTTGATCATCATCATATGGTGTAAACACTACATCATCGAGCATCAATGCATCAAGTCTCTGACGATAGATCACTAATCCACATTCAACCGCATGTTTTGCAGTCCACTTACATGCTCTTGGAAGATGTGCAGGAACATCACCTCTATCTCCCCGCTTACAAATCCTAGGGAAGTGTTCGTAAATTCAGCACTGCAACATAAATAACATCATAAATAATCAGTAAAATACATACTTAATTTAAATAATACAACTTAATAAATAAAATAATTAAATAAATGGATATACTTGTAATAGAGTCATGTAACCTCCCAACTATCGAGTGTCGTGGATAGCCCCATCTCCCATGTTGTCAAAAAGGAAAACCAATGCCGCAGTAGCCCATGAATAGTCTCGACAACGATCCAAATCAATAAATAAACTGATGTACTTCGCCTCCACACGCGTATGTGTTTTATCGGCGAAAATAGTGCTACCAACTAAATGCAATAGATACGTTCTAGCCGCACACTCAAACTGGTTAGTTTGAATGAGACGACTATATAAATCACGTAACCATTGCAATCTATATTGGGCACATTTACTAAAATTAATCTTAGCTAGAGGTTTCTCCCATGTTGCACCTAAGTACTCATGTGCAGCTTTTGCAGCATTATTAGTGTTCATATTCACAGGTGCAGTAAAAAATTTACCATGTGGTGAGATATGAAGGAGAGTCGCAACGTCGTCTAAAGTAATAGTCATCTCTCCAACTGGCAAATGAAATGAGCTGGTCTCCCTGTGCCATCTTTCAACAAATGCGGAGATCAGACCAGCATCAACCATAGTGAGGTAGACTGAAGACAGATGTAGCAGTCCAGATTCCCGAATCCAATGCTCTACAAGATCTGGCACAGGTACTTCGGCAAACTTCTTCAACTTCAATCCATGAGTAATAACTTTTAATGATCCACGATCCTGCGAGTAATTTAATAAATACATTTAAATAAACAATTAATTACATAAATTGAATTAATAATTGAATAAACAATTAATTACATTTAAATAAACAATTACTTAAATAAACTTAATTTAAATAAATACATTTAAATAAACAATTAATTACATTTAAATAAACAATAAATATATTTAAATAAACAATTAATTAAATAAACTTAAAGAAATAATTGAATAAATATATTTAATTAAACAATTAATTACATAAACTTAAATCAAATAAATTGAATTAATAATTGAATAAATAAATTTAATTAAACAATTAATTACATAAACTTAAATTAAATAAATTGAATTAATGATTTAATAAATAAATTTAAATAAACAATTAATTAAATAAACTTAAATAAATAATTAAATAAATAATTGAATAAATATATTTAAATAAATAATTACTTAAATAAACTTAAAGAAATAATTTAATAAATATATTTAAATAAACAATTAATTAAATAAACTTATATAAATATTTAAATAAATAATTAAATAAATATATTTAAATAAATAATTACTTAAATAAACTTAAACAAATAATTGAATAAATAAATTTAAATAAACAATAATTTAAATAAACTTAATTAAATAACCTTAAATTATTAATTGAATAAATACATTTAAATAAATAATTAAATAAATATATTTAAATTAATAAATTGAAATATACCTCTCCTTCCCATAGTCTTCGAGCCACGTGGTGTTCATACTGTGTCAACACCTGTGTCACCATCGGTCCTCCAGGGAATCCAGCATGTGCAGCATCATCATCAGCATGTTCCATCTGAGGCTCAGTGACATCCTCCTCCAACTGAGGCTCAGTGACATCCTCCTTCATCTGAGGCTCAGGGACATCCTCCTCCATCTGAGGCTCAGGGACATCCTCCTCCATATGTGCATGCGCGGTAGACTCGACGACATCATCATGGATGTCCTGTCTTCGACGACGCTGCCTAATTGGACGATTTGCTTCGTTTCGTCGTCTATTTGATGTTATTGGTGGAATTCTCTCTGCATCATCACCTCTATCACCACCTATAATAAATATTAAAAATATTATAAAAAACAAATAAATAATGTAATAAAAGGCAACAAAAATATATTATTTAATATATAATTATTTAAATCTAATCAAATATATATTATTTAAATATAAGCTATTAAATTCAATTGATTAAAAGTTTAATTTTTATGTATTGATAATATAAAAATATTTTACACAAATATTTAATCAAATCACCTCTATCACCACCTATAATGTTGCGAATAATTTGGTCGAACGCACCTCTCATCCTAGGCACTGCAACATATCAATATATAAATATTAAAAATATTATAAAAAAACAAATAAATAATGTAATAAAAGACAACAAAAAAACATTTCGAAAATTTGAAGCATTTCATAACTTTCGAAATGCATTTCGAAAATTCCATCATCTCTTTCGAAGCTTTCAAACTTTCGAACTCAATTTCGAAAGTTTCATTGCATTATTTCGAATCTTTCTAAACACATGAAACTTTCGAATGTTTCATTGTTTCGAAGGTTTCAAAATTTTCGACCCTTTCATTTCGAATATTTCAGAATGATGGAAATTTTCGAATGTACTGGGATCTTGGTTTCAAAATTTTTGAGCAATGTATTTCGAAGATTTCAGAATAATCCAAACTTTCGAATTGTCTAAATTCTTGCATTTTGAATTTTTGAAATATTCGAAATTTCCTTACTTTTGAAATTCGAAACTTTCAATTTTTCGAGTGATGGGTTGGTCCAAATTCGGATATTTGAAACTTTCGAATGACTTCAGTGAAAAATGAATGTAAATTTTTTTTGGGGTTTTATAGAGGTAATTGAAGGCAAAATAGTCTTTTACTCATGACTGGGGGTGGCAGGTAAAATTGGAGGGTGCGTGGTACAAAACTCTTTTAGAAACAGTCAAAAATTTGGCATGTGATCACCAATGATAGTTTGGGCTGGTTAGGGTATTCAAACTCGAACCCGTCTAAATACAACCAGTTGTCCAGCCCTACCATTTGCTTAGCAAGTGTTTGGTCATCGATTGAAATCATCCTAAGCGCTTTGATACTATAGAGTAAGGTCAGGATAGACACAACACCACAAATACCACAACCTAGATACCAAACAAATTATTGATTTATTAGAGAATAGAAGGTTGTTCATCCGCTCTCATATATGTTCACTTGCTCTCAAATATACTATATAAAA
>JBBPBR010000005.1:41419815-41434452 GCA_037974775.1 Cicer pinnatifidum
AAAAAATAATAATAATAATAATAATAATAATAATAATAATAATAATAAATAAATAAATAAATAAATAAAAACTAGAATTCGACAGTGCATTTTACTCAATTTTGCACTATGCATCATTATATCATCAAAGCCTTTCCCCGAGGTCAAAAGAGACCCACTATGCCTCATTGTATGACAATAGTCAAGTATGCTTTTTGCCAAATCTTAGCCACAGCAATGAGTGCAAATGGATCTCCTTGGCTTCTTTTCTGAATGTGAAAAACCTCTAGTGATTTAGATACCCAAGATATCTGAATTTTAACTTTAAACTTAGACATGAAAAGTTATTATAATTTTTTACTGGAAGAGAACTTGGTAGTTAACATAGTCATTATTATAAGAAAATCATTTCAATTTTTCTATTTCTATAATTACTTGTTACAATACTTACCCAAACCATAATAACCTTTGTCTATAGTTGCATTTCTAGAACTGATGAAATGATTGATTCGATTATCTGTAAGGACTAAGCATAGAACATGGAACAATTGAAGATGAACAAGTGCTAAAAAAACCAATATTATTTTAGTCACAAACTATGAACCAATTCACCAAGAGTCGCAAATATATCCGCTGAAAAAATAAATACCAACCTATAGAGTGGTGCGGTAAAATTTATTAACTCACAGTTCCATGTTTTGGCTAGAGAATACAAAACTAACCAATGTATGTATAGAAATACAATACAATGTGATAAATATATATCCAACTACTGCAAGAACTCTCTTGGATCAGTAACATAACCAGTCAATGCAGATGCTGCAGCTGTATATGGTGAAGCCAAATATATTTCACCTTCTCTGTGTCCCATTCGCCCTGGAAAGTTTCTATTTGTAGTTGAAACACAAACCTGCACAACCAAGTTCCCATGTCAGCAACGGAAGTAAGTTTTTCATATTTTTAATGTTTGTCAGTTATGTAGAAAGTATATAAATGCAATCATATGGCAAATGAACCGCCGTTTGTCAAGTATTAAAAAATTAAAATTAAAAAAAATGTTAGTTGATCACCAATTTGAGACAGCTAAATTCGACAACATTTTCAATGGTTAATGCAGTTCACAATGTGGTTAATGGTTATATCAAGTGACGCAACTCATTAACCATCAACTAAGCTCCACCAATCACGGATTTGAATGTTATAGGCAACGATTTTCAAGTGTTCAATTACATTTTGAACTACTGAATTTGTGGTTAACCATGCTCAAATTCATAGTTCATGAAGTTTGGTAGATGTTAATGAGGTGCAACACCTAATATATCCATTTAAGCAAACCAAAAACTTCATTAACCATGTGAGTGAAATGCAATTCAATTTGATGTGGGTGTGCATGCATGTGTGTGGAGTGTGCATGCATGTGTGTCAGTGTGCATGCGTGTGTGTGTGGAACTTGTAGGTATGAAATAATATATTCCTTTAATGTAGCAAGGATAGAAGTAATTTAGGTGGAAATCAAACTACTGTATATTGCAACAAGATGCTCCAAAAGAAGCAGGTTGCTTGCCTGAGGTTCATTCATTCGGGCATAAGTATCTTTAGGGCCACCCAAACAAGCACCACAACTAGGACTAGCAGGTGTGTCACAACCAGCTTCTTCAAATATCTGTGAGCAAGTCTTACCACCAGATCCAGGGACCGGGAGGCTATACACGTCCATCCAAACCTGAAATCCCATAACAGTGATACATTTGAAAAGATTCATCAACCATGATTTACCGTGAAAATTTTATTAATAAATGTAAATCAACTGATACAAAGATTATATGAACATGAATTTTTTGCTGACCTTCTGTGTTGCAGGGACAAGAAATGTGGGAACTTTGACCTTTTTACCCTGCAAATGTCATGAAAACATGAGGGGGAATAGTTGCAAGTTTTGTACAAGACATTGACACAAACAAAGCTTAGGAAATTCTATAAGATGGAGAAGATGTTGTAATACAAATCATGAAAACAAGAAGACCAGGCTTACACATGTTAAGACAAACATTGGTCATAAAATACAATAAAGTCAGATGTTACAGAAAATGTAGCCCAGTACATAACTAAACTGTTTGGATAAACAGCTTATTTAACAGCTTCTAGCATAAGCGCTTATGTATAGAAAATGTAATCAAATTGTTTTTACTTAAGTTATAAGCTGTTTTCATAAGCTATCATGGATAGCTTATGAAAAGTAGCTGAAAACAGCTTATAGATGGCGTCATAAGCTATTTCCATAAACTCTCTCGAACAGATTCATAAGTGTTTATGCCAGTAGATAAACTCAAATAAGTCAATCCAAACAGTCCCTAAGACTATGTCTCTGTTTAAATACACAGCTTAAATAAGCACTTATAGTATAAACAACTATCATATAAGTGCTTATATAAAAACTATTTCTATAACAAAAAATAAAATGAAATTGAGCTGTTTTCATATAAAATTTAAACTGTTTTCAGGACAGCTTATGGAAAAGCCACCAATGACATCAAAACTTTAAGTTCAACTCAAACATCTTTTATAAATATAACATTCTAGATATGCAATAGGAAAATATGACACATACTGATGCAAGAAAAACTTTTGCAGCAGCCATGAAATCTTCAGTTTTTCCACCCGTACAAGAACCTATGTATACTCTGTTAATTTTCACATCCTTGCACTCTCTTGCCAAAGCACGGTTATCTGGTGAATGAGGCTGCAACATTTAAGTATTATATTAGATGAGGAACATAGTGACAGCATCATACAATAACAACGTAAGATCAAAGAGAATGCAATCAAAGGACTAACCTTGGCAACCAGTGGCTCCAATTTTGAGACATCAAATCTATACTCAGAAAGAAATCTAGATGCCAACAAAAAACGGTATCAGTAATGAATAAAACTTATTACCAATGGATACTAATATATCAGTCACTATATCCAGTTTTACTAAAGTATAAATATCAGGCCTTATTGTTTAAAAATGATAATAAATAAGGGATGCATGCTAGACATAATTGCTAGAAAACAAATGTCATGCATATAGGTTCAGTTTGATCAACTTAATGGCCTTTATAAACTAACGCTTGTCCATCAAATTTATCAAGTTAACCGATATAATATAATCTATGAATACAAGGTGATATATCCATTAGCTATTCCTAAATACTGCATATAATGGGAATAAATAAAAAGAAATTGAAAACTATGTCTACCTTGCTTGGTGGTCACTATAAACTGGTTCATATGGCACAGATGTCTTGCCCTGAAAAAGAAATGGAAACAACATTAAAAGCAGTGCTGGATAGGACATGATCACAATATGAAAAAGGGAAAGCATCATTCAAGGGAAATAGTACATACCAACACTATGTCAATACAGAAAAACTAAATGAGATGGCATGTTCAGCAAGCAAAAGATGCAGCATTAACACTTCTCAATGAAGTTGTGTTCGGTGACCGACACGCGCACCAACATGACATTATCACATGTAACTACATTTAATCTATGTAGTCAGTAGCAGATGGCGTAGCGGCCGACCCTCAAAACGCTATAGCAGGTAGCGGTCTGGCCACTACGTCGAAGTCTAAGGTAACATTAGAAACAATTTATACCATAACAAGGGCAAAGGGAATGGCTGAAACAGAAACCGAAAAACACAGTACAGGAGTGAAGCGTAAGTGGATGAAGAATGGTGCAAAGAAGAAAGGAACTGGAGAAGAAAGAAGAGCACGCTGGAGAAGAGAGGTGGTCAGTGAGAGAAGACAAGTGAACGGTGGAGAAAGGAACTGAAAACCACCGCTTCAGTTCGTAATCCTTTTTTTTGTCATCTATGTTCTCTTCTTCCATAAAAAAATATATGTCCTCATGAAAACAGGGCATGTGCTCAAGAGAAGGTCAGCCTTTTATATAATAAATTTTTTATAATAAAATATTAATTTATATAATAAAGTTTTTACAATAAAATATTAACTGCAAAAAGGCAAAAAAGTATTAAAAAACCCTAAACGAATTAAAAGAATAGAGTATTTTAGGCAATCTGTATTGCAATCACTATTGGGCGTTTTTCCAGAAGATCGCGCTTCTTCTTTCCACTATTCAGCCGGTATATGGCCGCGACAGCCACAACCCTAATACGCAACGCAACACCTTCTTATGTAGCACAGGGCCACCGCAACGTGACTCTCCGACACAATCACGGCCGCGACGACCACTACTGACTCCAGAGCATTTGATCACGTCCATTCTCTTAAAATATAACCGGTGTCTACATGTCATTAACAATGCCGTGTTTGGTGTCTGCGTCTATGCTTCATTTACACCAAACCAACAAGAAAAAGAAAAAAGTGTTCACTAAAATATTGTAACGAAGATTACCCATGATAGACAATACTAAACACTCATCAAAAGAGTCAAACAATAACAAAATTTGATCATTATACCAATGAAAAAGTCTAAAATGCTTAAAAAGAATTATACAATCAAGAAATTATAAGATATTTACTAGATATTCTAACACTCTTAAGCTAAATGATACCAAGTTTTAACCTCACCTATTACCAGTGAATAATCTGCAAAAAGAAAATAACATACATATAACACTCCATAGAACCTAGTTGGAAGTGCAACTCATCGAGTCAGGGAAAAAATGATGGGATGAGCCATGAACAATGATACCATTTTGATACCATATTGAAAATATAGGGTTTATATACGAAAGGAGATAAGTAGAGAATGGACTCATTATAAAAAGCAATGTTTTTAAGATCGCAAGAAAAATCGTAGGATTGTCTGATTTTTTGATCTTGTTCACCCCTTCGATCTTCATCATTCTCAGAATTGCGTAGGCTGAATCGAATGAGATCAATTTGAAGATCATCAAAATCCTGAGATCATTCGATCTCAAAACGATCCCTACGCAAACCGTTTTGCTCTTTTTTGTGCGGGTCAGTGTTTCAGGTTTGCGACCCGGTTCTGTACATACCTTGTCCCACACTTAAAACCCTATAAAACCCAAATTTTCTCACTCAAACTTCCTAGTTTTTCCTCGTGCGACTGCGACAACAATCATCTTCTCCTTCTTTGTCTCGTTTTCACATTTCTTTCTCTTCCTCTGTCTTTGCTCTTTTGCTCTGTCTCATCCATTGCTCTGACTTGTTCTCTCTTGCCCGCATTGATGGCTTCTCAAACTGGAATGAGGGTTGGTGGGAGTGGAACATGGGCTGGTGGTAGTGAGGTTGCTCCCAGTCCCACTGATTCAACTAGTAGTTCTCTTTCTGCAGGAGTTGTTGGTAGGAGGAGAGGCAGAGACCTTCCAAAAAAATGCTACTGGACAAAGGCAGGATGTTGGGTGGCTTCATGGTGTTAGTGTGGATGGAGATGCAAGAAAAATCAAGTGTAAATACTGTGAAAAAAATTTTACATGAAATGTATATCGATTAAAGCATCATCTAGCAGATTCCAAGAGAAATGTTGAAGATAGATTGTAGAGCTGTCCCGGATGAAGTTAGGAAGCAATGCCGGACATTGTTTTTGGGTTGCAAGATAAGCTAATGAAGAAAACAACAAAGATAGGGGGTGAAGACAATGTTGATTTTGTTGATGAGGAGGAGAAAAGGAAAAGGCTAGAAGTTGAAACTACTGCGAACATTTTCATGAGAAGAGAAGTAAGTTCTCAAGCTACTCTAAACAGTATTTTCAAGAAGAGTGTTAAGGAAGATGCAGACCTCCATGTTGCCATATTTTTTATAACAAATGATATTTCTTTTAATGTGGCAAAGGATGGAGACTTCCAAAAGATGTGTGAAATGACTGTGGCTTATAGCATGGGATACAATCTACCATCATATCATGGTATTAGAGTTGTATTTGAAGGAAAAAGTTGAGCTGACATACAAGGTTTTGGAGGAGCATAAGGCTGTGTGGAAGAAGACTAGATGCATGATTATGACGGATTGATGGACAGATAGAAGGACGAGGACTATCGTGAATTTTTTGGTGAATAGTTCAAAGCATACATTTGTTTTGAGTTCAATTGATGCTTCACGCATCTCTAAGACCACTGGAAAAGTGTTTCAAATGATGGACGCAATTGTGGAGAAAGTTGGCGAAGAAAACGTTATCCAAGTTGTTACCAATAACGCAGCAAATTACAAGGCAGTCGGGGAAATGTTGACGATGAAGAGAAAGATATCTTTATTGGACACCTTGTGCTGCACATTGCATAGATCTAATGTTGGAAGATTTTGAGAAGATACCACTTCATAAAGATACCATTGCAAGGGGTACACAAATCACCATTTACATTTAATCTAGGACTAGTCTTATTATTTTGTGCCATCAATTTACCAATGATGGTGAATTGATCAGACCAGCCATGACACGATTGGCTACACCATATCTGTCTTTGGGATGCTTAAAAGAAAATAGGTCAGCATTGGTTAGGATGCTCACATCCAAGGGGATGCTTAAAAGAAAATAGGTCAGCATTGGTTAGGATGCTCACATCCAAGGGGAGGATGGAAAGTCCATTTGCAAAGTCTAAAGAGGGAAAGTTGATTGAAGACATAGTCTTGGATAGGGACTTTTGGTATGATCTTTTAAATTGTTTGAAGGGTGTTTTACCCATGCTTAAATTTTGTGATTGGTTGATTCTGATGTGAAGCCAGCAATGGGTTACATTTATGAAGAAATGGATTGTATGCCTTTGTGGATTATTATAGATGAAAAGTGGGATAGACTGATAGACAACTACATAGACCTTTGCATGCTGCAGGCTATTATCTAAATCTCGACAAAGAGACTCTAACATAGTGTTTGGCAAGAAGGTAAAACAGAGAGAAACTACCTGGTTTGTACTGTTCTCTTTGGTTCCACCCTTTTAGATGGAGGGAACGCGTACCACTTTACCTACCTTTACTCTATTATATGTTTTACTTTTCATTGCACCAAACATAGAACAGAATCCACTGTTCTATTCTATCCTAACATATCCTGCCAACCAAAGGCCACCTAAAATACTCTAAAATACAACAAGAATTCAAGATATTATGCTATATTACTAGGTATTCTACTAACAATGTATATGCTAACTTAATAAATAAAACATTGAGTATAAAAGAGAAGTTCCAGCAAGTGCATCAACTTAGTTGTACAAACCTCGAGATATTTATATGTAATGCTATCAGGAGGAATAACACCATTCTTTCCTCCAGCTTCAACAACCATGTTGCACAATGTCATCCGTTCTTCCATCTACCCAAAGGTGATAAGTTATCAGAAAACATTTGCAAAACAACAAAAAAAATTGTTATTACATAGCAAAACATCAAGTTTATGATACTTACATTTAAACTTTCAACAGTTGAACCAACAAACTCCATAGATTTGTAAGTTGCACCAGCCACGGATATTTCACCGATAATCTGAAGGTAAATCATTCACTCGTGTAAGAATGCAATCTCTGCATATATTTGCTACATGTAAAACAAGCTAACTACAATCAGGGATACTTACTTGCAGAATCAAATCCTTTGCAAGCAGATAATTGGGCATTTCCCCATCCATTACAAATCTCAAAGTTGGAGGCACCTGCATTTATATGCTATACATTTATTAATTGAACAAAAATGTATTGTGTCAAAGTTGCTAGCAATCTTGTTTCATTCGTCTGATCGATCTATATCTTATTTAAGGTAACAAAATGCCCTATATTTTGACATCATAAGGAGACTGTTTCAATGTACACAGAAACCTCTAAGGCATACATGTTAAACCACTAGACCAATAGTCCAACCACTATTGGTTGTAGTGACGAGTACACTTTAAAATTAAATATTAATAAAACTATTGCTAGAGGGGATCTAAGGTAAGAGAAGGAAAAGGAGGAGAGAAAGAGGAAAAGTTGAAACCTACTTTTGAGAGGATGAGGGTGGTGTTTGGTTTACCCAAAAAGAAAAAAATATATATGACTTGCTATAGCCGGAAAATACAGCTGGTCCACCAATGGTCACTTTACTTTGGGATCCATATTAGGGGCTCTCCATTTTAAATTACCAATAGAAATTATTTTTATCCATTAATTGACCTTTATTTATTTTTGCCCAACCCACCTAACTACTCCACTAACCACTTTATTGTTAAGGGTATTTCAGTAAATGAAACTCATTTTATCATAGAAATCTGTACACTCACTCATTTTATCATAGAAATTTGTATACTCACTCATTTTATAAGAAGTGTGCATAACCTTACAAGACACTCAATATGAACCGAGAAGGAGGGAATATATGTAATCTTAGATTTAGGATGGAAAAGGAGCAATAGTGGTTATATACTTTATATTTAAGTTTTCAAACAATTTGAATGTAAACTGCACTTTATATTGATTGTTTATGCAAACCAATTATCACAAGAAACTAGCTGCAAAGACAGGAAGAGGAAAGGACCCAAAAAGTATACTTTTCAAACCAGGTTATGCTGAGAAAGTACAACAATGGCCTTGAAAGTAAAAAGAAACATGAAATAGGAACTCTGAATAACAGTGTCGTAGAACTTAGTGAAACATATAATTACCTTAAGCAAAAGCTTCCCTGCTCCCAACACAAAACCAGCATCAGTATTTCCAATTCCTGTCGCAAATTGACCAAATGCTCCAGCAGTACAAGTGTGAGAATCAGTGCCCAAGAGAACCTGCAGAAGGAACCTAATTAGCAAAACCGGAACCAAATTTTGTCAAACAAATGAACAATACTTCATTTTTCTTTTAAATAACTAGTTAAACTAATCAAACCTCTCCTGGCCTACAATGACCTTCTTGAGCAAGAGCAACATGGCAAACACCTTTGTAATCTGGATTTACCTGCATTATTATAGTACCACATTCAATGTAAGAGGATATTACACATCATTACAATACTCTTTAAGAACTGAAAACAACCAAATCTAAATCGAAGAAAACATAAGAATGCATACCTTAAAATTACTAAGGTCCTTAATATCATAAAAGTACTTGATATTTTGCTCATGGCAGAAATCTCTGAGTATGTCTACATTACGATTGGCACGTTCATCACTTGTGAAGATATAGTGATCAGGTATTATTACAACCTTTTCACGATCCCAAACCTTCAAAGGAAAAATGCAGTCAAGAAATCTCAAGACTTGGGAAAACTACAATCCTATGTAAACATATAAAAAGATAGACATTCCAGCAACCCTATGAAAACTACAATCCTCCTATGAACCACATAATTATAATTACTAAGTCCATGATAATTTTTCTTCACAGCTACTACATACATGGTTATTTAGAGATAACTTTCAAGGTAAAATAAATAACCACATGTCAGGAAGATGAACAAGTGCAAACCTAAACGTGCAAATTTGTTTTGAAGTCACTCCAAGTGTTGTCAATTGCAAATAGCAGAAAATAGTCGTTAGCTCAAATTCCACTACACAACAATGTTGTAGCGCCGCTATAGCCCCTATTTGGCAACAATTTGTATTAAATAGTGTATCACCGAACAATAGTGATTTGTTTAAATTCCAAACAGCTATAGTGCTACCATAGCCACTATTTAAATTGACAAAACTCTCTAGTATAAATCACATATCCAATTTAAATAAACATCAACTACTACAGAGATATTTCTTCAGTTTAATTTCATTACATGACTCTGATCCTATTAACTTCAACAACCATCACACAATTCAATCCTTCATCAAATCACCTAAAATCAATCTCTACAATTTGAGTCATTGTCCAATCCAATCACATAAATCCATTTTCACACACAACAGCCAACCACAATAATTCAAAAAAGTACCAAAATGAGACATATAAGCAAATTACCTTAGCATCCTTACCAAACTCGTTCTTAAAAATCCCAATAGAACCAGGGCCACAAACATCATGAGTCATCAAAATATCAACATTGACCCAAATGTTATCCCCAGGTGTAACCTGTTCCTTCTGAGAAGCTCTAGCCAATATCTTCTCTGTCATAGTCATAGCTGTCTTCACCTATTACCCCATCAAAACAAAATCACTGAATCATCAGCAAGGAAACATAAACAACCAACAAATTCAAAAGGGTATTCAAAAAATCCAAAAGGGTATCCAAAAAAGCAAAGAAACAAAACTGATCCAGTGGTAGAAGGCTGGCGCTGTGCTTGCTGAGGCGCCGAAACCGAACAACAGATTTTCCTGGAAGCATGTTTCTGACATCGCTGAGATGAAGAAGAGGAAGATGAAGAGAAAGCAGAGAGATTCAGATCCTTCTGAAAAGGGAATAGAAAAATGGATTAGTTGGTGCGAAGTTAACCCTTTTAACCAAAAGGGTTGTAGAAAAATTGAATCGTTTGACGCATAAAAAGAAAGAATAATGAAATTGAGAAAGAATGAGAAGAAACCTTGGTGTGGAAGAATGAAGTGGAGGGTGGAGCAACAAGAGAAGAAGCCATTGATGTTTGAGGCATAACAACAACAACAACACTACACAAAAATGTGTGGCGGCTCAAGAAATGAAAATAAGTAGTAGGAGTTGCTGTGATTTCCTTTTTACTTTTGTTTATTTATTACAATTTACAATTAATGTTCCTTTATTATGTGAATTATGTTTCTTTGTTTATTTTTTCATCTGCTTCTGTGTTCTGAATTTCTTGAATTATTTTATTTATACAGTAATTTAATTTTTTATTCAATCAAACAAATTTTTTTTTAAAGTCAATGTTAGGAGACAGGTGCTACCTCTTTAATTTTTTTTCTCGATAAATATCATTAAAAATTTATGATTTATACATTTATAAAGTCTATTTTTGAATTTAATATATTTAATTTAATAATATTTAAATACATCAGTTGAATTAAAAATTTATAATATAAAACTTTTCAAAGTATTTTAATTGTGATGTGATATTTTGATGAAAACCTACTATAATACTTGAAGTCGATCTTAAAAAATAAAATAGGAAGGGTCTTGCCCACATTTTATGGAATTTAATTTTATATTGAATAAGTTTCAACGTGTCTAATGGATTTGTACACTTGTTTGCTGTGTTTTGTTCCAATCAAACTTATGTTTTTTGGTTTTTTAGTTAAAGTTGCATTTTGAGATCAAAGACATAATAGTAGCCGCTATCGGGGATGTTCGCGGTGCCGTTTTAAGAGAAAATCATTTGATTTAAATATTAAAATATTTATGATTTAATTTAGATGATAATTCATAAATAATTTGATTCAATTTAAATTAATGTAGTTTAAATTATACAGTTTTGATTGATTTAAATTATAATTTTTAAAATATTATTTTAATAATAATATTATAAAATTATATTAGTGTAATAAGTTTGAAGCAAAATATTATATATAATATATTAAAGATTAATATTACGGAATATTGATCGATTATATTTGAATTATATTAAATAGTAATAAAAATATATCAAATTAAACATATAAGTGTTATTAAAAACTAATTGAATAATAAATAATTGTTTAATATAATATTTTATACTAATAAAAAATAAATAAGTATTAAAATTTATAAATGTGATTTAGTTCGATTTTAAAATAATTAAAATGCATTAGAATAAGTTGAAGGATAATAAAAATGACTTACATATTAATTCAATTATACAAATGCAAATATTGATTGCACAAGATTTGTTAAACGACCAATAAATTTGACGAAAATGAAATATAATCAAATCCGAGCAATTTTCATAAAAGAATATCCAAATACATCAGGCAATATTCATTTTTATACAATTTTTGGTTTTTAGATTAATTTGCAGATTTATTAAAATTGATTTATGTAAACACCCCCTATTAATTAGGATTTTTTATCATAATATCCCTTTTTTTAATTTCTACACCAAATTACCCCACATTGAAAACAAAATATCAAAATGTTCTACTTTTTTCAATCAAGCAAGTGATCATGTTGGCGTTGCGCTGTGCTAAAGAAATTTTGTTTTTATTTCAATAGAAGGTCGCATCCCATGCGACACTGGGCCAATTTTCTTTTTCATTTATTTTTTCAAATCAAAAATTTGTTTATTTAATAAAATAAAAATAATTATAATATTTTAAAAACAAAATATTATTAATAAATTAAAATAAAATACATTAAATTAAATTAAAGGAAAAATACAGTTGACTTGACTAAATATATCTAAATAAATGACGTGTTGTATTATCTTAACAACTCTCTGTAGATAAATTTAAATTATTTTAACAATTTTTTCTTATTTTTAGGAACTTAATTATACTTTGTTAACGACCTCTTTTTATACTTAAATCCCTAAGAGTAAAACATTTAAAAAGTAAACAAAATTGTCATATTTTTTCTCTGGATCAAATAAATAAAAATAATAATTAAAAAGTACATTATATTAAAAAAATACATTAAATTAAATAAACAAATACATTAAATTAAAGAAAAAAACATTAAAATGGAAGAAAAAAATACATCAAATTTAATTACAATACATTAAAATAGAATGCATGTATGTACATTTAAAATATCTTTTATTATTTGGGAATTTAAGTAAAACATCCTAATATAGTTGAGGTTCGGCCGTCTTAGCAACCCTATATAGAAAATTAGAAAATTATGTCTTTGCATTGATGTATTTTTTAAATGTACATATTTGCGTTCCATTTTAAAATATTATAATTTAAATTTGATGTATGTTTTTGTTCCATTTTAATGTATTTTTTTTAATTTAATGTATTTTATTTTATTAATATAATTTACTTTTTAATTATTATTTTTATTTATTTGATCCGGAGAAAAAATAAGATGAAGCGGTTAACAAAATATAATTAAGTTCCTAAAAACAAGAGAAAGTTGTTAAAATAATTTAAATTTATCTATTTTAAGGAAGTTGTTAAGATAATACAACAAGTCATTTGTTTAGATACATCTAGTCAACTGTATTTTTCTTTTAATTTAATATATTTTATTTTAATTTATTAATAATATTTTGTATTTAAAATATTATAATTATTTGTATTTTATTAAATAAACAAATTTCTAATTTGAAAAAATGAAGAAAAAAAATTTTAGTCCAATACATGATCGCATCACGGGGTGCAACCTTCAATTGAAATAAAAACAAAATTCTTTCAGCATCGCAGCACCAGCATGCGATCACTTGCTTGGTTAAAAAAGAAGGCAGTTTGGTATTCTATTTTCAATGTGGAACAATTTAGTGTAGAAATTTAAAATATATATATATATATATATATATTATGATAAAAAAATTCCTATTAATTACATGTCTTTTGAATCGCATAAGATATTAAGATAAATTTGTTGAAGTGTAATTTACAATTAATGGCACTAGTTAACGTTGAATTTAAGTGCAGCCATTATAGTAATGAATTAGACATTCGACTGGCTCTTAGTGTTGTGTCTCGGAAGATAAAAAATTGTTACTCTATGCTATATGTATGGGAATTTTAATCGAATAAACAAAGATTTGGATGAAATAATAACATAATTTTTTCAGAATTGTGAGGGACATTTTTTTTCTTTGAATTTTTGAATTGAAATTTGCTTGAATATTTGATTGGAATTTGTTTGAACCTTATCAAATATTCATTTATGATTGTGACGAGTCCTCTCAGCTTAGCAGCCATTTAAGTTGTATTTTCTCTAATACCACTTGATGACTACTCAAATGTATGGCGATGGAGAAGAAATGTGTCTCAATTAAAATGACCGATGAATAAAAAAAAATCGTCATAATGGAAAAGAAGTCATCAATAAAATTTAAATAAATATCCAAAAACTAAAAGAAGATAAAATTCTCAAAGATAAATATTTTTTTTATTTCATCAAATTTCAATTTTCATGTTTGAAATAGTGTCAATTTATTAAATTAATTATCGAAATCTCCAATCTATGGGTGTGTCTTCGTGTAGAGTTTCATAACAACAGAGAGAATTTTTCTAACAAAGTTGAACAATTATTTAAACTTTAGTAAGAAAATATTGATCAGATAAATGATATAGGGACTAACCAATTTCTATTATTGAAATATGAAGTAGGTTGAGATTGAATTAGTCATTAAGTATTTTGGGTAAAATCAGATGTTTGCAAATAAATTATAGCAGAAGAGTGATTTGCATTGTTCGATAACAAACAGTATAGATGAGTTGATTTCATCAAGTGAAGTGAATCAGTTCAAACTAGTTAATAATGTTATAACTATAATTAAGTGTAATTCATTGGTTAAAGTGTATAATTTATACATTAATAGTGTAAGGCAAGTTTATATTCTTAAATTGTTTCAACAAAGCATGCAGATATAAAAGTTTGACGTGCCATGAACGACACATTGCATTATTAACAAATAACCAAATAATTAGGAAAATGATGGTAGGATTTTAAAAAATTAGTTCGTGTAAATTTCCGAATGGATGAATAGTAAATCAACAAATATTAAATTTCTGTAAAATATTTTAATGAAAATTGTTTTTGTCCATTGTGTTAAGTACATTAATTAGAGAACATGTTTTACAGGTGAACAATTGATATCATGTTATAGAAACATATAAGATCCTTAATTGTATATTTCAAACGAATGAAAATTTAATCATTTTCGTCTTTATATATATA
>JBBPBR010000005.1:41435069-41448984 GCA_037974775.1 Cicer pinnatifidum
GATATATATTACAAACTGAAATAAATGATAAATTTTGAATTTATGTCTATAAATATTGCATTGGTACACAGACAAAAAATAAAACACCATTAAAGGACATTAACACCTCAAAGAAAACTTAGAAAATAGTTGTTAGGGTCACAAATTACTTCCTTGTTGTTAGTGAAAATAAGAATATGCATGATTAAGTTATTTTGATGGATCAACATGTCTATATTTTTACCTTTTTTTTATGTTTGGTTAACAAATATATATTCATTCTATTGGTTAGTAACTAATATTATAAATTAATTGTTATTAAAAGATTGATCAAAATACATGTTATACGAAGAGGTAAACTCAAAGAGAATCAAAGATACATCATTCATAACTTTTAAGTTTTTCCAAGTAATTTATAGTTCCAATATTGTGCCATGAATTCAAAACTATTTTTAATTCTGCTACTTTTGAAGAAGAGAGTGATTCCCCTTAAATCTCACTCTCGTTTTGTGTCTTTTAGCACCATTTTGAATGGAAAGAACTCTCTTAGCAACTTAATTGGTAATACTATCATTTTCTTTTTCTTTTTTTGTAATGGAATAATATTTATGTGTTTTATATTTATCGTGTTTCTATGTATAACTTATCTTTTTTATTTATAGACATTATTGGGGTAGTTGATGAGGTTATCTCTTCAACTTCAACATTATCAACCAAAAAAATATGTGTCACCATCAAAATCAAATATCTCATGTAACAACAATCTCCATGTTAATTAATCTACAAACCATATTTGAAATGGTATTACTCATTTAATTAGCGGAAACATTCGTACTTGCTCCTTATGGGAGACTTATGGTACACAACTCCTTAATTATGCTAGTGCTCACTCCAATTATGGTCCCATCATTATAATATTCCATCATGCACGAGTTAAGCCTCCATAAGGTATTATTAATTCAACACAAGTACTAATTGCTTAATGAAAGATTTAATTTGTTACAATTTACTTAAATATAGTTGTTAATTAATTAGTTCTATATCACAAAAAACAATGGACACACAATCACTAATGCATGGAGTGGAACTAAACTATTTATCAATGAAAACACGTACTAAATAAAAGAATTTGAAAGTCAATAGGTTGACCAACTCTTTACAAGTGTCTATCAAATGTTGCATATATGATTTAGCATCATAAAGAGGTCAAATGATTTTAATGATGTCGACCACTCATTTTCAGTAAGTAGTTTTGTTTATAAGTCATTTTTTTCTATTAAGTTGTCATTTTTCAATGAATGTAGGCTACCTGCAATAACTGATATAGATAACTATATTCAGGGCAACCAACTACAAACCTAAAGCATATTTTCATCTCAATACACTTCACAAGAGAAGTTTATGTACAATGCTCAAACTAAAACTCTTCGTCAAATAAAAGTTATTGGACATATAACTATAATTTCATAACACTATTTTTATGTACATATATACATTTTTTATTATTACGAGTTTTTTAATTACAACATAGTTTTTAGGAAATGATTTGTGTCGCTGCAGCAACTCTGGCAAATGTTGTGTTAGACAAACTCAGTTGGTTTTATCTTTGTTGCACTAGTTGCACAATCAAAGTTAAAGAAGGGGTTACAAATTATCAATATAAATATGGTATTAAGGTTGACGATCCAATTTTAAGGTACAACAAACTTTAATAGATGTTGTTTTTAGAATTTTGAAGTCTGTAGTTTCATTTTTTCTTGATAATTCAAAATATATTGTCCAATCATAGTAAAACTAAAATGGTTATAATTTTCTAACTTATAAGCATATGAAATAAAGTAGTAACAATTTGTATATTATTAAGGTTTAGTGTTACTATATGAAAGGTTGTTGTTTGACTCTCATATAAGGATAAGATTTTGTTCCAAACTAAAAGCAAATAGCCCATAAGAGCACTTCAATATTCAACCTTGATTTATAAGAATTTATAAATCAATATTAGAGTCCTTATATCAAACACTTATTGGTATCAATACTAACAACATAAAATAGGTACAAAATGATCATTGAAGTTTTCCACGACAATTGCTTTTGTAACTTCCTTATGTGGGACTAGGATTGTACTTCGTTACTTAGAATTTCAGCACTTCAAATGACGAAGAATATGATTGAGGCATTTATATAATGTTTAGTCCAAGTAACTTTATAGTTTGGCTATTTATTGTTTACCACATAATATGGCATAACTCATTTACTTGAAATATGTTAAAGATTAGTGATATTGACATAATGATATATCCATTAGAACTTCAAAACATAATGGGGTGGTTGCTCTATTTTTGTGTGTAAAAGTACAACCATCTTCAGAACAATGTTCTATTGATAATTCATGGAGTGATGATGCACTTATTGCTGCAATTAAGAAATAATTTGAACTGGACAAGGTATTCACACTGCATATTGGCTTATTGCATCTTCTAATTGTAAAAACTTATATATATTCAAAATTGCCCAACTTAAATTAATATAAATCCATTTTCAGAGCACATATAAAGGAGAATCGAGTCATCAACTTATTAGTCAAGAAATACTATTTGAATTGTAAGTATATTTTCATGATTCTTTATAAGTGCATAATATTGATAAATATATTCTGATTTCATAAATTTTTATGAGAACGATCTAATTAATTCTTACAAACTTTATGAAATATGGCAATGATTATCAGTGACCGATGAAAACGATCTTGAAAAGGAGCAGTTAGTTACACCAGCTAAAAGGCCTCCAACTGATAACAAACAAGATAATGGGCGTAACGATGCAATTGCAAATTCTCAGCTATCATCATCAAAACCACTCGAGACTATAAAATCTACATAGGAACTAAAATGAATTACATATTAGATAGTAGATGATGACTTCAATGGTGTTAAAAACTATTATTATATGTTATAATTCTAAGGTCTAATTATGTTTTGGTGTCATGAGGTCTGAACCATGGGGTATATATTCTCAAAACCATGTATTGTTGTAAACACTAAACACAAGTACCCTTTTTGGTTCAATGTTATTATATGATGAAAGTTTAGTTGATTATTGTCTTTAGGAGCATTAATATGGAAAATATTGTAGGTTGTCTATTAAAAAAATACAAACTCAGTGATTATCATTATCTCTATATTTAAAAAATTATGTATAACTAAAGAGAAAATTGATTATTATCTTAAATAATAGTATTTTGTTGTTGCATGTTACAACATAACCTACACAATTAGGCTATAAAATAACTCAAACTTTCATATATTATAAATAATATATTACATTCTTGAAGTTTAGGCTATTGACTAGATTTGAGAAACTCAAATGACATACATATAGAGATTAAATTGTGGAAATTGACAAATATATATATATATATATATATATATATATATATATATATATATATATATATACTAACTTAATCATATAAATTTATTATAACTTAATATAACAACAACAAATAGTTTACTTATACCAACTATAAACTACTGAAAGCTTGAAACAAACTTGTGAAACTTCTAAAAGCTTAAAACACATCATCAGCAAGAAAAATAATTTACTTATGCCAACTAGAAAAAAAATATCCCCAACACAACATTCCCTCCATTGGATAAAGTAGACTCGAAGTACTCTTTTGATGGGAAAAATAAGAGCAATTTTTTTTTTTTAATATTACATATTCGCCAACTCCACAAAGTTGACTTCGTATCTGTCACTCACTCTTAACATTGTCAACTCGCAAAACAACACCAACAATAATTTAGGAGGAAATAGAATGAGGTATATCAACGTTACCTAATTATATATTTTTTTTCTTTAATCTAATCAACCAACAAGCTCAAGTAACTAATAAACTAATATTTAAGAGTTATTATTTCTACTAATAGTTGAACTCCAATCATCAACTACAAAATACAGCTTAAAACTTTTGAAGCTCTAAATTCATATTCGTGTCATTGAACAAAGGGAAACCATATACAAACTAAATGCAGTGAATGTATGGACTGTATTAGCTGAATATGTAATTTTTATCTTTTGAAAAATCATGTACAAACTAAATGCAAATTAACAAACTATGATTGATGAACATGAATACATGCCTAAGCATGAATACACTGATGTCGTGAATAGTAGTACTAATGAAGATGAAATTTTCCTCAACAATTACACGTTTGAAGAATCTATCAACAAACAAGGTATATTTATTTAGGTTATAATTTAATATCTTTAATATTTAATATGTTAAAAGTTGTTAATATTAAATGACTTGATGTTGATTTATTTCAGTATATTCTGATCTTGACGATGCATTGATCAAATGGAATTATTGCGGAACAAACATGTGGTACCGATAATGAATGAACAAAAGGGCTCATTCTGCAAATATAAAGTTTTCCATGTGTTGTGGCAATGGAAAAGTGCAACTTCTCATACTCAAGATACCACCACCACTTCTTCAAAAGCTACTTTTTAAGCATGATTCTCCTTAAAGTAAAAACTTCCAACTACATATTAGGATGTATAATATGTGTTTGCATTCACCTCTCTAAGAGCTAAGTTGGACAATAGGTTCAATACTAGACGAGGACCACCAAATATGAGAATACAATGTCAAATATGTCACAAGATAGGCAATTTGTTATCACTACCTGGTCAAACACCTAAATTTGCACAATTATATATTTATGATACTAAAAATGAGATCTAAAACAGAATCCAAGGATTCAGGTAAACTTATCATTTACAAAAATTATGTTAGCATTTTTAATATACATTTTATCAATTGTATTATGTTCATTAAGCTTTTATAACAACAAAGAGAGCACATAATTGACTCATATCACATTTTTCGATATTATCTTAATAAACACTAACAATTTGATATTATAAATTAATATATAGGAACAATAATATTGACAAAAAGACCCTTCAAAAGATAAGCAACATGCTCTACCAATACAATATTCATGCTCAGTCATTTAGAATGACAAAAGTACAATTACAAGATAATCAAGTGCATGATTTGAAACTACGCTTTATTTTTGAAATATTATCTAATGGAAGATTGGATAACCAACCAACTGTGTCTAAAGTGATTGCACTGATAGTTGGTGATGTGGATACAGATTCAAAAAGAGATATTATAATGGAGACACAAAGTGGTAAACTAAAAAGCATTGATGAGTTTCATGCAAGTTATTTAACATATTAATATCCTTTCTATTCCTTTAGGGTGAAGATGGTTATAAACCAAAAAATGCTCATAAAGAAAGAGTAGGAACCAATAGTGCTAAACGAAATCGCCTTACAATACGAGAATGACTTGCATTTAGAATTATGCCAAGAGATCATAAAGCACAAACAATAATGAGATAAAAAATATTACTCCAACAATTCTTGATTGATGGATTCACAATGATGGAGGGATAAAACCTGAAGTGGTTTAGGAACAACCTATCAAAATTGCGAGTTGAAAATATCGCATGTTTAATGATAAACATAGCATCAACCAAGTTCAAGGTTCAAATAGGGGTAAGAGAGTTGTGTTACCAGCAACATACGACGATAAACATCATTACATGGATAACTTATACTTTGACGACATAACTATTTGTAGATATGTTGGATTTCCTAACCTTTTTACTACATTTACATGTAACTCTAATTGGCCAAAATTCCAACGATTGCTAATATAAAATCATTTAAAAGCTATTGATTATTTATACATAATTGCAAAAGTATTTAAAAGGAAGTTTGACGAGTTACTAGCATATTTGACAAAGAAACAAGTTCTTGGCAAAATACTTGCATGTAAATAATTGTATGTTGTAAACTTATATGCTCATCATGTGATAAATAGAAATTTTACCTTTGTAGATATGTACACCATTGAGTTTCAAAAGTGAGGTTTGTCACATACCCATATATTGATCTTCTTTCATCCATCAACAAAATACCCAACACCAAATGATATTGACAAAATAATTTCAGCTAAAATTCAATACCTGTTAGGATCCAGAATTGTATAATTTGATCAAATCACACATGATACATGGGTCATGTGATTTATCAAATCAAAAAGCACCACACACAAAAGATGTAAAATGTACAAAGTTCTTTCCCAAAAAGTACCAAGATAGAACAATTGTTGATCCTGATGGATTTCTAGTTTATAGAAGAAGTCATAATACGCGAACATTTGAGAAAAATGACATTCATCTAGATAATCGATTTGTTGTCCCATACATCCAAGGTTTGCTTCGTAAGTATCAAGCTCATATGAACATAGAATGATGCAATCAAAGTACATCAACCAAGTACTATTTAAGTACATTAATAAAGGTTATGATAGGGTAAGTGTAGTGATAGGGCCAAATGGATCATCCTCCGAAGAACTATAAGTTGATGAGATTAGACAATATCTTGATTGTAGACATGTGTCATCCATTCAAGTATATTGGATAATCTTAGCTTTCCCAATACATGGAAAAAAAAAACTAGTTGTTAAATGGATAATTTTTGCATACCTTATTTATTTTTTAATTGGAATTACATTTTTTAGATTTTAGAGTTATTAAAAATTGTGTGAAAGAAAAATATAGTGGAAAGGAAAATAATAAAGAGAAAGAAGATGAAAATTGAACCAAAGTAAAAACTGAATTAAACTTTAAAGATCATGCATATATTTTAGCCAAATGTTAAAGGATCAACTTAAAACTAGTTTTAAAATTTGTCATGTTATTAACGTTAACACCGTTAGGCACACGTCAGTATATCGTAAAGATTACATGATATTTTTTAATAGAATTACTAAAAATAGATATTTATATAAATAAACCAAAACATAAAAGAAAATAATTTAAAGGATCTAAAAAAAAATTAAACTAAAATTTAAAAGACTAAAAAAATTTAGACTAAATTTAAAAGACTATAACTTGTAATTTAAGGAGTTAAGGATAACTGAAAGCTCTTATGCCCTATGAATAAAAATAATATCAAAATAGATGAACCGCAAATTACAAACAATAAAAAATACGCACACTATGATATAGTAGAAATTGAAACAACAGCAAAAAATGGCTATGCACACCTTTTATAGAAAATAGATATGCGCAAATAATCTAAGATAAGTTTTACCATACAATTAAAGATAAAATATGTATGTTATTATAAATTTTGTATTAATAACCTTTTTTTAATTTAACTACATATATATAATTAAAATAACTATTAAAATTAATTAAATTAAAATTTTTTCGTAAATAACTCTTTCTTTGATTTTAATGTAATACTGTTGTTTTGTGTGACATTCTAAGCAGAAAACTTATTGATCAAGATAAAGAAATATTTTGTGTGACATTCGAAGCAGAATGTGTGTGTGCGTGAACGCGTCTGTGTGTGCGTGCGTAGTTGAACATAAACTCCTAGCTAGATTCATACATTATTATTGAAGTTAGAACTTCCTATCTCTAAGATGTTTTTCTAAACATAATTAAATTCCAATTGCTAAAAATATTTTTTGACTTATGAAAATATTAATAATGGTATGCAAAAAACATTAATAACAACATCCATATTCACCTCATGGATGAAAGCAAATAAGGCATATTCTCATGCTACATAATTAACATATAGCAAATTTGTGTCCAAGTTTGTATATATTAAAAGTAAAATCTGTTGGAAACCACATACTAAAAGGTATACAGTTGGAAGACTTATATGGATTCCATCATATAGATTCCATCATAAACAAGATATAGTAGAAATTGAAACAACAGTAAAAAATGGCTATGCACCTTTTATAGAAAATGAATATACGCAAATAATCTAAGATAGGTTCTACCATACAATTAAAGATAAAATGTGTATGTTATTATAAATTTGTTTATTAATAACCTTTTTTTAATTTAATTACATATATATTATTATAATACCTGTTAAAATTAATTAAATTAAAAAAAAAATTAGTACATAACTCTTTCTTTGATTTTAATATAATAGTGTTGTTTTGTGTGACATTCTAAGCAGAAAACTTATGATCAAGATAAAGAAAGATTTTGGGTGACATTTGAAGTAAAATGTGTTTATGTGTGTGCGCGTGAGCGTGTGTGCGTAGTTGAACATAGACTCCTAGCTAGATTCATACATTATTATTGAAATTAGAATTTCCTAACTCTAAGATGTTTTTCTAACCATAATTAAATTCCAATTGCTAAAAATATATTTTGACTTATGAAAATATTAATAATGTTAAACATCAGTAACAACATCCATGTTCACCTCATGAATGAGAGCAAATAAGGTATATACTCATGCAACATAATTAACATATAGCTAATTTGTATCCAAGTTTGTATATATTAAAAGTAAAAGTTATTGGAAACCACATACTAAAAGGTATACAGTTGGAAGACTTATATGGATTCCATCATATACATGATATAGTAGAAATTGATACAGTAAAAAATGGCTATGCACACCTTTTATAGAAAATGGATATGCGCAAATAGTCTAAGATAAATTCTACCATACAATTAAAGATAAAATGTGTATGTTATTATGAATTTTTTTATTAATAACCTTTTTTTTAATTTAACTACATGTATATTATTATAATAACTATTAAAATTAATTAAATTAAAAAATTTTGTACATAACTTTTTCTTTGACTTTAATATAATAGTGTTGTTTTGTGTGACATTCGAAACAAAATGTTTGTGTTTCTGTGTGCGCGTGTGCGTGCGTACGTAGTTGAATATAGACTCCTAGCTAGATTAATACTTTATTATTGAAATTAGAATTTCCTATCTCAAAGATATTTTTCTAACTATAATTAATTTCCAATTGCTAAAAATATTTTTTGACTTATGAAAATATTAATAATGTTATGCATAAAACATCAGTAACAACATCCATATTCACCTTATGGATGAAAGCAAATAAGGTATATTTACATTGCATCAGAAAGAAGAATTTCTTATTAAAATAAAACACATAATAAAGTAAAGGTATAAAACTTCTATAATTAATACACATAAAAAATAGTATTTCTTAGTTCCTTAATAATTATCGCATTTATTAGAAAAATTTAATCCAAATTAAATGTTTTTTGTTTTCAATTCTACTTTAATTTCTTTTTATAAGGATAATATGGTAAAAATAATTCGTTCATGTATTATAGTTTTTTTAATTTATAGATCTAATACGACAATTATTTTAGAACGCTAGAGGAAGCACCTTTATTGTGTATATAAGTCTCCTTATTTATATAGAATATAATATAGAGTACTATCTAATAATTCAAACAATTCAAACAGCCACAACATTCAAATGAAAGACATAAGTCTTCGCATTACTAGGACATGAATCCCAAAGACAACCACAAAACAAAAACAAAGTTAATAACATAAAGTCTTTGCATTAATAGAAATTTGCTTTCGCGAGGTCCCACGCATACTATGATACAGTAGAAATTGAAACAACAGTAAAAAAAATAGCTATTCACACCTTTTATAGAAAATGGATATGTGCAAATAATCTAAGATAAGTTCTACCATACAATTAAAGATAAAATGTGTATGTTATTAAGAATTTTTTTATTAATAACCTTTTTTTAATTTAACTACATATATATTATTATAATAACTATTAAAATTAATTAAATTAAAAAAATTTCGTACATAACTTTTTCTTTGTTTTTAATATAATAGTTTTGTTTTGTGTGATATTCTAAGTAAAAAACTTATTGTTCAAGATAAAGAAAGATTTTGTGTGACATTCGAAGCAGAATGTGTGTGTGTGTGCGCGTGCGTATGCGTGCATGCGTGCGTAGTTGAACATAGACTTGTAGCTAGATTCATACATTATTATTGTAATTAGAACTTTGTATCTCTAAGATGTTTTTCTAACCATAATTAAATTCCAATTGCTAAAAATATTTTTTGACTTATGAAAATATTAATAATATTATGCATAAAACATCAGTAACAACATCCATGTTCACCTCATGGATGAAAGCAAATAAGTCATATTCACATTGCATCATAAAGAATAATTTTTTTTTTAAAAAATAAAACACATAATAATCATTGCATTTGTTAGAAAAATTTATTCCAAATTAAATGTTGTTTTTTTGTTTTCAATTCAACTTTAATTTCTTTTTATAAGGATAATATGGTAAAAAGAATTCTTTCATTTATTATAGTTTTTTTTTAATTTATAGATCTAATACAACAATTATTTTAGAACGAAAAAGGAAGCACTTTTATTGTGTATATAATCTTCCTTATTTATATAGAATATAATATAGAGTACCATATAATAATTCAAACAATTCAAACATCCACAACATTCAAACGAAAGACATAAGTCTTTGCATTACTAGGACATGAATCCAAAAGACAACTACAAAACAAAACAAAGTTAATAAAATAAAGTTTTTGCATTATTAGAAATTTGTACATAACTCTTTCTTTGATTTTAATATAATAGTGTTGTTTTGTGTGATATTCTAAGCAGAAAATTTATTGACCAAGATAAAGAAAGATTTTGGGTGACATTTGAAGCAAAATATGTGTGTGTATGTGCGCGTGTGTGTGCGTGCGTAGTTGAACATAGACTCCTAGCTAGATTCATACATTATTATTGAAATTAGAACTTCCTATCTCCAAGATGTTTTTCTAACCATAATTAAATTTCAATTGCTAAAAATATTTTTTGACTTATGAAAATATTAATAATATTATGCAAAAAACATCAGTAACAACATCCATGTTCACCTCATGGATGAAAGCAAATAAAGTATATTCTCATACAACATAATTAACATATAGCAAATTTGTGTCCAAGTTTGTATATATTAAAAGTAAAAATTGTTGGAAACCACATACTAAAATGTATACAGTTGAAAGACTTATATGGATTCCATCATATACATGATATAGTAGAAATTGAAACAACAGTAAAAAATGGCTATGCACACCTTTTATAGAAAATGGATATGCGCAAATAATCTAAGATAAGTTCTACCATACAATTAAAGATAAAATGTGTATGTTATTATGGATTTTTTTTATTAATAACCTTTTTTTTAATTTAACTACATATATATTATTATAATAACTATTTAAATTAATTAAATTAAAAAAAATCCGTACATAACTCTTTCTTTAATTTTAATATAATAGTGTTGTTTTGTGTGACGTTCTAAGCAGAAAATTTATTGATCAAGATAGAGAAAGATTTTGTGTGACATTCGAAGTAGAATGTGTGTGTGTGTGTGCGCGTGCATAGTTGAACATAAACTCCTAGCTAGATTCAGACTTTATTATTGAAATTAGAACTTCTTATCTCTAAGATATTTTTCTAACTATAATTAAATTCTAATTGCTAAAAATATTTTTTGACTTATGAAAATATTAATAATGTTATGCAAAAAACATTAGTAACAACACTCATGTTCACCTCATGGTTTAAAGCAAATAAGGTATATTCTCATGCTACATAATTAACATATAGCAAATTTGTGTCCAAGTTTGTGTTTATTAAAAGTAAAAGCTGTTGGAAACCACATATTAAAAGGTATACAGTAGGAGGACTTATATGGATTCCATCATATACATGAGGGTTATATTATTTGAGAATGATGCTCACTCATGTAAAAACCCACAAAGTTATGAAGAATTAAAGACAATTTCTAATTTTATGTATGACAACTTTCAAGATGTATATTTTATAATGGGATTGCTTGTAGATGATAACGAATACATGACAATCAAGAAGTCACAAGGACAATCATTGGACTACGTTAGGATATACATGCCTAAGTCACTCTTTAGTCATGGTCAGTTATATGTAGCTATTTCAAGAGTTAAAAGCAATAATGAATTGAAAATCTTAATACATGAAAAATATAAGCAAACATCATATACAACAAACAATGTTGTATTCAAAGAGGTTTTCCAATCTCTATAATTTGTAAGTATACTATTTCCTTTAATTATTCCATATGCAGACTTAAAAAAAAAATACATCTATTTATATTGAAAACTTCTAAATGATCACTATAACCTATAAAAATTTAGATGATCACTCACTTAATCAACTTTTCAATTAGTTAAAAGACCTTGCTCAATTATTTTGTAATTCAATATTGTACTTTAGACTAATTTACTGAGTATTCAATGATGGATATGTCACATTAATGCTTTACCACAATATACATAAATCTAATTAAACAAATGTGCTTAGTTTTTTTAGTAAAGAATACAAAGGCAATTTGGATTTTTTGAGTGGATTTTTGCAACAGGAAGACAATTTTCAATAATTATTATTTTACTAAGATGGATCGTCAAGTTACAATGAACATGTTACAAAAAGAATCGAATCAACTATCAAGAGAATGTTGTCCAACCATTAAAAATTAAACTATGTTATAAACTATTTTTCTCTCATTCGGTTACCTTAATAAAGAATCAAAATACAATTGAAATTAGGCTAAATACCACATGTGGTTCCTTAACTTAATTTCAGTTAACGTTTTAGTCGTTTATCTTTTTATTTTCCCGATTTGGTCCTTTATTTTAATTTTAAGTGACAATTTGATAATTTATATTATAAAATGTCAATAATGTTATCCTTATTTTTTTCAAAAATTCAAAAAATTCCTCAAAAATTTCAAACAAAACTCATAAAATTAATTATCATCCTCAATATAATACAATTTCATCAAATTCATAACTTAAATCTTTAAATAAACCCATGTTTTCATCTCTAACAACATCAAATAAAGAATGACAAATATGAGTTTATTTGAAGATTTGAGTTACGAATTTGATGAAATTTGTTTTATATCGAAAAATATAATTAATTTTATGGGTTTTGTTTAAAATTTTCGATAAAATTTTGATTTTTTGTAAAAAAAAAGGATAACATTGTTGATATTTTGAAACATAAAAGATTAAATTATCACTTAAAATTAAAATAAATGACCAAATCGAAAAAAAAAAGATAAATGACTAAAACGTTAATTAAAATTAAGTTAAGAGACCACAAGTGGTATTTAGCCTTGAAATTATATCATAAGATCATATTAATTAACATGCAAATCATGTTACAAGGTTTCGGTTACCTTGATGTGAAAAAGACTAGAAATAAAGTTGTCTTTCGACATTACAGAAGTTATTGATGATACATTGGTAATTTAACATCAATATCCAATCTGCAAGAATTGATAATATTTGGGTGACATTTCTACGATAGATTTCTTTACTTGTGAAATATGTTTTAGTAAACTTTGATTTATTATTATATATCTTAAACAATAACATTCAAATTCTATTATTACGATAGTTTCATTGTAACTTGGATATTCGTTGTCTTGAAAAATTATTTTTTACAAATCAAAATTATTTGATATAATACAAAGCAACTACGATATTATCACTAATGAATCTTCATAAAATTTTAATAGTCAGAACCACAACATAAATTATTTTGTTGTAATGTTAATAAATTTATGTACAACTAATACATTATTTTAGTAGTTATCAACTATGGTAATTAACTTCATTTATTTTTGTTTTATTTATTATTAAAAATACTCACTTCATTAATTAAATAAAAATATATACTAATGTATATTAAAAATTGGTAAAACAGAGATGAGTACTTTAACGGGAAACATATACATCCCATGTCTGGAAATTAATCGACCGTTTCAAAGAAAAATAAAAATTAAAAATGAAATCTCTGATTTTTAAATGATATGTGAATTGTCATCTACGTCGTTAACGTTAAATATTGATTTTTTTTAGTTGACATGTGTTTATAAATGAGTATTGAATATGAGTCTCATATTACTATTTTATTTGTTAATTTTATTAATTTATTTTCG
>JBBPBR010000005.1:41451934-41469320 GCA_037974775.1 Cicer pinnatifidum
AATTTGACATATTTCTAATTTCATAGCCCATGAGTCTAATTTTGACAAGATTTTGTTGATGCAGATACTTATTGATATGTATCTCATTGTTATTGGTTCAGGTTGTAAATTAATCATTCGAATTAAAAAAAATAAAAACTAAATGTTAAAAGGAGAAACATATGTCAACTCTCATTATCTTTTTTTTTTCTATCATACAAACCCCTTACGTTTTTAAATGATCTCTAGTACCTTGATATGAGATCACTTGTCTTGCCGTGGATCAAAGATTCGACTTCAATGACTCATAACAATAATCATAAATCTTGATTTTGGAATTTTCCTTCAATTTATTTTGCAACTTCTTACTTAACTATTTTTCGTTATAAGCATATAATAATATTATTAGGTTGAACATCATATATCAAGTTCGAAAACGAGACCTCACAATTGTATAAGTTTCTGGTGATAATTATACCGTCTCATCTATAAATAAAAAAATGACTTCTTACTTAACCATTTGATAGTTAAAAATTCCACCTTATGTTTGTACCTTATCTTCCTCGTATGCCAAATATATGTAATTTGGTGTAATATGCATTCCAATCACATTCAACTTTGCATATGCCTCTCGCTATTTTTTTTTTAATTTGTTTTTAAACTTCAAGTTCCTTCCTAAATGCTCTGCATACATTGTAATTGCTTATCTAAAATATTGCTTTGATATAAGGAAATCCCACTTTCTATTTATAATCTGTCATTTTCTTTAGTAACTTAAACATATGGTATTTACTCTTAGGTACATCATCCTCATCCCTTTCACATTAACTATGCAAATTATTTGCTATTTAATCCTAAAGCAGATACCTTTTTAAGTAATTCATTCGGTTAAGCCTAAAATTAATATAAATTTTTGAAAATAAAAATAAAGGGGCTCTAAATAATTAAAAATACATGGTTAAATATATATTTTTTTCATTTATTTTTTACTTAATATTTGTTTTGATGTTTTTTTTATGAATTTTCATCATTTAATTTTTATAAATGATGAATTTTAATGTCATTTCAAAAAACATCTATTTAGCTCTACAATAGGTTAAAATATATGTAAACTATTTAAAATGTAAGATTGGTTGTATTTTCATCTCGTATTTGATAAAATTATACACTGAACTTAATAATTGATCAAATATTAAAAAAGAGCTATAATAGAAAAGATTGAAATTCATAATTTTCAAAAAAAATATAAAAAACAAAAATAAAAAAATATACTATTTTAAAATCTTTTGAATAAATAAACAGAGTAAAAATTAGCAGCCACCCAGGAGAGAGAAGGAAAACAGAGAGACAGTCATAGTACGCGTGTGGCGGGAAGCCCCCTCCCTGTTCTGTGTGGGGTTTTCATTTATGCAAAAACACAAACCACACTCTTCACTTTCACTTTCCCGTTTTACAATGTACAAGCTATTTACTACTCGAAACGTCGTCGTTTCATTCCCTTGCTTCCGTTCCCTTTCTCTCTTCCTTCACACTCCTTCTCCATCTTCTTACATTTCTTTCCTTCCCTCTCGCTTCCTCCGGTAATCTCTCTCGCTCTCTGTCTCATTTTTGTTTGAATGTTTTATTAAACATCTATTATAATTACTCTTAATGCCTATTTTATTTTCCTTTTTTTGTTTGTTTGTTTTGTGTAAATGCATTGAACTGCGTTGAGTTAATGTTTTATTGCAACAACGATACTCTTTGGTTTTATTTAGAGGACTTATGCTATGCTACGATTTCATTTCATTTTATTTTTTAAATTTATTTTCAATGTGAAATATGGAGGCAAATAGTTTTGGTAAGTTTTTGGGTAGAGGATGATATTTTTGTTGTTTGAAAACAAATACACAGCGAGGTTAACCTAAAGCAAACTTTGATAGTAACTTTTTGCTTTAAAGAGTGAGAGAGTTTTAGATTTAGTGTGTTTGGTTGAGCTGTGAACCACTACCACTGTGAGTTTATGGTTGTGATTTTTAGAAGCTCCAAAGTGTACCTTTTGGTCCATTGTGATTTTTCACCTTGATTTTGGTGTTTTGTAAAAACACTGAATCATATAAGTGTTTATGTATATGCTATTTCAATAAAAAGACAAAATAAAGTCTAATTGTTTTCATATAAGCTATCATGGAGAGCTTATGACAATAAGCTAAAAACAACTTATGAAAATGTCATAAGCTGGTTTCATAAGCTCTCCCAAACAGTTTCATAAGTGCTTATGCATGCTAATAAGAGTTCATGACTTTGATCTTATTTGAGATATAGATACTTATTGCTTTCATTATCTGTTGCTGCAACAAAATGTTCCAACTGTTTTCTTGGTGATGACTTGTCTATTTAGAACCTTAGATAGTTCATTCAGTGATCATGAATTGTGATTAAGAAGTTATGCTATGGTTACTATATGTGTATATGAATTAGGTAAAATGTGAATGGTATACTTCGATACAAAATCTTTGTTTTTGTGTTGGATGGCATGTGAAGCACAATGTGAAGTTCTCATTCTAACTATTTGGATGTAATATTTTCTTGACATGATGAAATCATAATGGTATAAATTTTTATTGTTTTATGGTATGGTGTCTAAATTGTTGATGAGCAGAGTTAATGGACGCGTAGAGAAGATATCGTGTTTTAAAGATAGGAAAGCTTTAAGGGGGAGCAGTAAAGTGGTCAAGAAGGTCAGAGTATCAAGTAGTGTTTTAGATGATAAAGATCTTTCTCACATATTATGGTGGAAGGAGGTAAATCAATTTAGTTTTTTCCCTCAAACTTTGCCATTTTATTTTATTGTTTTGATCATAAACAACAGAATCTTTTGAGAAAACCTTGCTTTATCTTTCTTGGTTCATTTCCAAATTATGGCAGAAGTTGCAGATGTGCAAAAAGCCCTCAACAGTGCATCTAATTGAAAGGCTTGAATATTCAAATTTGCTTGGCATGGATTCTAACTTGAAAAATGGAAGGTGAGCACTTATTAAATTGATGGTTTTTCATTTTCATTTTCATTTTTCTTTTTGACTTTGTTCTTAATGTGATCGTTATTAATTTTCAAACTGTTATCATGTTTTGTTCTCCCCCACCTTTTTGTTTTCTCTATAGAAAAGATTTGTTACCGCCTACGTAAGTTGATGGTATTATTATGAAAAATTGATGGAAGAATCAAATTTTGTTTGTGCAGCCTGAAGGAAGGAACACTTAACTGGGAAATTTTGCAGTTCAAGTCGAAATTCCCGCGTCAAATTTTACTTTGCAGAGTACGTTATATTTATACATCGATGAGAGTTTGGTCAGACATTGGCAACAAAACTGCGATTCTCAACAAATTTCTGTTTACTCTTTTGCTTGCACAATGCAGACTATGATAATTTTCTCTGTACACCCTTTAGTTACCTAACTTTCTTTTGCTATCTCTCTCTCTCTTTTCCCATTATGTGCTCAGGTTGGGGACTTCTATGAAGCTGTTGGAATAGATGCTTGTATTCTTGTTGAATATGCGGGTTTAAATCCCTTTGGCGGTCTGCGAACAGATAGCATCCCCAGAGCTGGTTGCCCTGTTGTGGTATTGGCATTTTTATTCTCATGCATGTTGTGTATTTTTATCTTCTGATGAGAAAATTTATATTAATGCACTGACTGGTTGTGCTTGTTTTCAAGCTGTTTAATTTATATTGGTAACTGTTAGCGGATCAGACAAGAATAAAAAGTGATACAGCTTCTGTAACATTTTTTTTATACCTTGTGTTTGTGCAACAAGAAACAAGATTCAGATGCCATTCTATGAATATTGCTAGCCCATGAGTGGTTGTTGATGCTGAACTTTTGTTAAATGTTTGTGACACCTTGATCGATATTTAGAGTGTTCATTATTTTGCTGATGTGAGCTTAATTTTTTCACCTAAACTAAATTTTAAAGGTGTTTTAGTGTTATGTTTTTATGTTGCGTGTACTAACGATGATAAATTTATATTTATTTCAATACAACTATGATTCAATTTAGTTGCTGGTTTGTTATATATTTAAGGGTGTCTTTGGTTTATTCTTTGGTCACAGAATCTTCGACAAACTTTGGATGATCTTACACATAATGGTTATTCTGTGGTGAGTGCAGCAATTAAATGGTCGTCCCCTTTCCCCTATTGTAATTTCATCATTACATGATTGAGTTTATCCTATCTTCTGTTGCCTTTCAATTTATATCGTCCTTCAAATGAAAACTCAAAATTACTAGCCCCTATTTATGCATTTTTGCTGTTTGTATGTTGTTGTTGTGATGTTTGCCGTGTTAACGAGTACACATTGCTTACAATTTTTTGGCTTGACAGTGCATTGTGGAGGAAGTTCAGGGCCCAGCTCAAGCTCGATCCAGGAAACGCCGTTTTATATCTGGGTAAGTACACCATTCTTTATATGCCAGTGGTCTTTGTCTTCCCTCCTTCTCTCTTATGTCAATTGGTGGAACTTGCTTTGGTGTGATTGAGGAAAAACACTTGTCTTTTTCACTAATATTTGTTTTATTTGTGATTAGAAAGTTGATGATCTGTGGGTATGTTTCTATGTGCCTTTTCTTTTTGGATAGGAGAAAAGTTTCAATAGAAAGAAAGAAAAAAGAGATTGGTTCTTTTTGTAGAAAAAGAATAGAAGGGTATATAGACAAAGGTTAATGTATCCTCCTTAACAAACAGAGTCCAACTCAAAATTGGAAATAAGCAAGATGTTTACTGTATATGGTTTATGTTGTCAATTACATTAATATTATAGTAGTAATATTTGTATCTATTTTAAGCTACCTTACACGATGCTACTGTTTGTCAATTTTTTCAACTATATAGAAAATCGTCTCTTTCTTTTTTCTTGACATTGTCACTTCTTGCAATCTTTATGACTTTAAACTTTTGTTACTGTCTCCTTTGTCTTTTGGTCCTAACCAGCTAAGGCAACCTTTATTGGTATGCCGTATGCTTGTGCATAATAGTGTATGTGAGCTTTTTATAACCATAGATTCGTAATTTAGATCACCTTTTGAAGATTTGTTTGTTGTAGAGCTCATTGAAATGAATTGTTTTCTTTTCCAGATAACTTTAAATTTTTATAAAACAATTTTGGATTTTCTGAGTATGTTGTGTGACTGACTTGATGTTCAAACTTTCAGGCATGCTCATCCAGGAAATCCCTATGTATATGGACTTGTTGGGGTTGATCACGATCTTGACTTTCCCGAACCTATGCCTGTAGTAGGTATGGGAGTTTTTTTTGCATAATTATACTACTAATTAGATTATTAGAATTTTAATATTCCAATAGCAACTTATATTAATATAATTTATAACTGGTCACTTCATTTCTCTTTAGCCAATTGCATAGCATTAGTTTTGTCTTAATTTTGCTGCATTTTGATGAGCTTTTTATATTAAATTGGAAAAACCATTACATGCCAATGTTGCAATTTGAAAGGGTTTCTCATTTGGATAAAGTGGTCCATTTATTTATTTATTTATTTATTTTGTTTCTGATCTATTGTTCTGCTTAGAGAACTTATTTTTCCTTGCTGGTATTGTTCTGTTATTCATGTCATTTTCCTAAACACTATATTTTATCATAAAATTATAAACTTATGAATATATGTAAGATGTTCCTAATTTGTGAGGAAATACGTGTTTTTTGTTGGTATATCATAATCGGAGGGGGACGACTAATTGCTTTAGTGTTTGCTTCTGATTATTCACAATTCTCCATCAATAGTACATCTTTGAACTACATTGGAATGATCACTTTCGACGACGCCTCTTTTATTATAGGCATTTCTCATACGGCAAGGGGCTATTGCATTAATATGGTCCTAGAGACCATGAAGACATATTCTTCAGAAGACTGCTTGACAGAAGAAGCAGTTGTTACCAAGCTTCGAACTTGTCATTACCATCACTTATTTCTGCATACATCTTTGAGGAGAAACTCTTGTGGTTCGTACTTTCTTATTCTTTTCTTTATCTTTTTATCATAAAAGTTAGACCAAAGTCCCGAATATTTGTACTCGTGTATGGTGAGTTGGTGACTTAATATCTACGACACGGCAAAGCTCATATCATTAGAATTACATACCACATTCTGTATCGGGATTCATCATAGTGAATTGAGATTCATCATAGTGAATCGAGATTCATCATAATGAATAGGGATTCAAGATGACATTCATGTCCAAAGAGATACATACTAGAGCTTCATATCAATTAGATTCAATTTATTATCGACTCAAGATACCACTCGCATGTATCTTAAGATACTTAACCATGCTTGATTTATTGTGAAACGTTAGGAACAATTTCTCCTATCAAACACCTGTATGACATATTTGTAGCTTCATGCATCCTTTTTTAATTTATTTCAGGAACGTCTAGTTGGGGAGAATTTGGTGAAGGGGGCCTCTTGTGGGGAGAATGTAGAGCCAGACACTTTGAATGGTTTGATGGCAACCCTATTTCTGATCTTTTGGTCAAGGTATGATTCTAAACAGGAAATATTTCTTTTGCATTTTTTATTTAATTTTGAATGTAATGCATATAAATGAGTTGTTTATGATTCTTGTGTATTTCACTTTGGAACATAGGTAAAAGAGCTTTATGGTCTTGATCACGATGTTATGTTTCGGAACGTAACAGTGTCTTCGGGAAATAGGGCTCAACCTTTAACTCTTGGAACATCTACTCAAATTGGTTGGTATCTTAAAACATTGATTATGCTCACTAGTCTTTTTCTTTCTCATAAATAAATCTGCATCTCCTGCATTTTTAGGTGTCATTCCTACCGATGGAATACCATCTTTGTTGAAGGTCTTACTTCCACCACATTGCACTGGATTACCAATACTGTGAGTAAAGTATTCTTATATTTGATATGTATCAGTTGAAAATCATTCCATGCTAGTTATTGCCAAACTTGATGTTTAAAATTTTTGTTTATTCTATCTTCATCCTCTTCAATATATATCATGATACACAGTCTAGTTACAACCGGGATTTCTTCTTTTTAATTAGAGTAAATTACTTCACGCTTTTCTTCTATTTACATTTCTTACACACACAAAATTCCCTCTACTTATTAAAACACACATTTTTGTTTTGTAAAATTGATAAAAATACAGTTATTAAGTTATGACATACTTTGACTTAATACACAAGAGCGCCCCTCAATTTTTGAAATGTTACATAAAAAACCTCATATTTTATAAATACATGACATCATTTTCTTAAAAATAAAATTTAAAATCATTAAATACTTGAATAATAATAATAATAATTTTTAAAAAAGTTAAAGTAACCTCTAATTGTTTTTTACATCAAAATTATTGTAAAAAAATAGAAACTAATCACATGAGTTAAATCTACTTTTACTTTTAAATTTAATTTTTGATGCTTTCCCATCCAGTTCTCCTAAAAGCTCCAGTGTTTCCTCCTAACTCCCAAAATAATCATAGAAAAAGGAAAAATGTTAAAAGGGATTTCAGGTCAGGCATTATTAAGTTTATCTAAGTTGTAGGATGTGGATAATATTGTCTTGCTGGTAGAGACTTAAATATTTTAAACTTGTTTATATTTTGCAATGTTTGGTAATTTAGATAATTGTGTTATTCATTGTCTCATCTCAACTGTACCAAAATTTTCAGTTTAAATTATTTATCTCCCTTGTTCTGCTTATTTCTTTTTATTTTAGATTTAATAATTGAATATATCTCAAATTATAGTCTTTTAGTGATTTACTCTGGATCCTATACCAAATTTATGTAAGTGTCTGTTTACTGTTTTAAACTTGTTTATACTTGGTAATTTTTGACCATTTAAAGAAATAAACAATTTATTGTCCAACTATACCAAAATGTCACTTCAAATTATTTTCTCGCTTGTTCTGCTTCTGGCATTTTATTTTAAATTCAATAATTTATGTAGCTCAATGTATAGTGTTTTAGCAATTAGTTTTTGATTCCTTGCCAAATTTATCTCATTGTCTGTTTATTTGGGTTCTCAGGTATGTTAGGGATCTTCTTTTGAACCCTCCTTCCTATGAGATTGCATCCAAAATTCAAGGTGATTTTCAATTGTTATACTCTTTGTTTGCTTCTTAATTCAACTGTTTTTTTCCAGTGCACACTTTCTCTCAGCTTGTATTGTACTTTACATAAAATAATATAATAATAATATTAAAAACTAATAATAGTAATAATAATAATATTATGATATTTTATACTTAATTTTGGACTCATTGCTTTCTGCTTTTGTTTGGCAGCAACATGTAAACTTATGAGCAGTGCAACATGTTCAATTCCAGAATTTACATGTGTCTCTTCAGCTAAGGTTATCTATTTACTTCTGTTACTTGTGAATGAGCTTCAAGTGAAACTTGATGCATGCTATCCTAAATAGGTGCATGTCATGACTAGTGTTTGATATATTAGTTGATATTGTCTTTGCCTTAAAAAGAACAATGAGACTAGCTGTGTTTTTATTCCTAATTACTCTTGATGTAAATTGTCTTTCTCCATTCTGGTTATTAATACTGTGTTAAATATATTTTATATTTAGTGTTTTACCCTTTTTTCTATTGACCATTTTATTGTTTTCATATGCAAATGTGATATCCTATTTGACTCTTCACTATATTTGTGCAGATTGTAAAACTACTTGAATGGAAGGAGGCCAATCATATTGAACTTTGTAGAATAAAGAATGTTCTTGATGAAATTTTGCACATGTACAGAATCTCTGAGCTCCAAGAAATATTGGAACATTTAATTGGTCCCACATGGGTGGCTACTGGGTTAGAAATTGACTTCAAAACCTTGGTGAGCCCCAAAACTTGGATTATTTTCCTTTCATTTTGTTTATATGAAAATAAGGGATAATTCACAACCACTTGGATGTACATCAAGGGCAAATTAAGAAGCAATTTTTGAATTAGACAGTATCTATCTTAAACTGTGTTTTCTTTTTTCCAATATTCTAAATCCCTTATCCCTTCCAAAAAGAATGTTTCGTTGTTTATTCCTACAACAATGCTTATATGCTCATGTACATGAATTGAATGTCCTATGGACATTAGGCTTTTTTTTTTGGGGAAGGAAATATATTGTTCAAACAACTTATCTAAACAACCACAACCTTGACATTTCTTGTGTCTGAGGCACATTCTACCCATCGTGTCTCTCTACACCTTGTGTTTGAGGCACAAACTTTGAATACCCGAATCAGTTTTACGCCTCTACAAAGAATATCAAGAAAGAGATGTTATAATGTATGCTCTAGCTCAGGTGTTGTCAAAATAATTGACTTAGAAAAACCCATAACACCTTTACTTTACACAATTTCTACACCCCCAAAATTTCCTTCCTCAGTTTGGTTATTGCTTAGTTATTGTTCGAACAATTTCTTTGGCACCACATTGACATTCTAGATCTCCTTCTTCACGCCTCCCACTCGAAATGAACCAAGAAGAGGTACAGTTTCGTTAATTCTATCCTGCTGTGGAATGAAGCCATTGCAGTGCCCACTTATTTGTTTTGGTTTCTAGGGTTTAAAATTGGGGCAAAACGGACTGCATGAAACGCAATAATGGAGAAGATGATGAAATTTGTTATTTCAACTGAATTTTACATCATGATAGTTTAAGCCACGAAATGCCCCTTAAAGCCAGACCACTAATGTAACACACACACATGCATTTTTTAAACAAAATATGGAAAAAGGAAAACGTTGTTCATGTTTTAAAAGATAAAGGACCTAAATGATAAAAAAACATAAAAGATTAATTTGTCAAAAATAAATAACATAAAAAATGACTTGACCAGTTTTTCCTAAAACAAAAAGATGTCATAAATAAGAAATACTTATAAATATATAATAAGCAAAAATAAAAAAAATTATCAAACACTTTATATAAATGATTCATTTTTTATATGTTTTATATTCGATAAATAAGCTTTAAGCGTGTTACAACTTACAAGTAAACCATTGAAAAAGTAAAGTATAATATGGGCTCCCCAAAGCATGACTAGAAATACAACTTAGGGATGTTGGAGACCAGGAGATGTTAGAGAGGTGATCAGCATTGCTAGAAGGTTAACTCAACAAAATGGTTGGAATGATCATCATTCTTAATATTGGCAAGAATGTTGCATGACGAAAAAAGAAAAGCCTTTTTTAATAATCAATGAAAATATCCCAGCACAGTTTTGCATAACTAGAATGAAAATCAATTCCACCAAGAACAACAACTCAAGTTTTAAACAATATAAAAAAAATTGAAAATTAAGCTGATGTGGATCATGACTATTGATATGATTCACAACTAATTCATCACTATCTTGGAATAACTAGAGCAAAACTACAGCCCCGATAGCTGAGGTCAAACTTAATCTAGGATTGCTCGGGTCAAACTTACAATCATAGTACTAAATTTGATGATTTTATGTATTTTAAAATTGGATTTCCCTTCCAGACACAATTAAAATATGATGCTTCAGTTAGTTCTTTTGTTAGTTAATTTGTTTGCCTCAAAGTTAATTGGATTTTAAACTTTTCACAATGTTTTTTTTCCAGGTTGCTGGATGTGAAGTCGCATCAGGTAGGATTGACGAAATAATATATCTGGATGGTGAGAAAGATCATAAAGTCAGCTCCTTTCCAATTATTCCTGATGAATTTTTCGAGGATATGGAATCTGTATGGAAAGGTCGAATAAAAGCAATCCACATAAATGATGTACTTACTTCTGTGGACGAAGCAGCCAAGGCCTTGCATTTAGCAGTAGGTCTCTGTAGCTAACACCTTGTCTATAGCTGTTTTCTAGTAAAGTGTATTTCGAGAGACATGTTATGTTTCATTTATGCCGTCCCAAAAATCTCAGGTTGCTGAAGATTTCACTCCTGTAGTTTCTAGAATAAAAGCTTCCATATCTCCACTTAAAGCTCCTAAGGGAGAAATATCTTATTGTCGGGAGCAGGAAGCAGTGTGGTTCAAGGGTAAACGCTTTATACCGAATATATGGACTGGTAGCCCCGGAGAGGAACACATTAGACAGCTTAAGCATGCTTTAGATTCTAAAGGTAGAAAGGTCGGCGAGGAATGGTTTACCACTGTGAAGGTGGAGGATGCATTATCAAGGTGTGTGTATAAAAAAGATAAAAATGGTGTTTTATTTCAAAAAATTTGTCAAACACTTCTCTTTTTCCTTTTTTAATCATATGTGCCGTTAAACAATTTGGTTTAGGTACCATGAAGCAAATGCCAAGGCAAAAACTAGAGTTTTAGAACTTCTAAGAGGACTTGCTGCTGAATTGCAATCCCATATAAACATCATTGTCTTTTCTTCCACATTGCTTGTGATTACCAAAGCTTTATATGCTCATGTGAGGTTTGTAAACATCTAAAGTTGCTTCTTCTTTATTTTTGTTGATAAAAATTCAATGGTATTTGGCCTGGTGGTGTGTTGATGTTTTTGGACTAATCACTATGGATTTCATTGATCTTCAAAATATTAGCTTTGTATGTTGGATATTAATTTGATCAATTTGTCAATATGTTTGCGTGCATTGACTGAAACATGGTTTTAAGGGTCACTCAAAATCATTTGATACTAAAATATTGAATTGTAGCTGCATTATTGTATCAATTTGCTCCATCCGTTTATCTTCAAAATGAGAAAGAAGTACCGAAATTGTGCAATCATTCTTGGAGTCTTGCATGTGTTATGCTAATTATGTTCGTTGTTATCTTGCAGTGAAGGGAGAAGGAGGAAATGGGTTTTTCCTACAATAGTAGAATCCCAGGGGCTTGAGGTAATGTATAACAACTTGATGTTTTATGGGAAAATTGCATCAAGACATAAGATTTTCTGTTGTAGGTGTACTATTTTGATGCTTACATACAATATTCTGTTCTATCATGTACAAACCATTTTGCTTTTGCATGATAGAATGCTCCTCTGTTAGTATACCGAGAAATTTATAACGCTAGTCCTGAATTGCTGCAGTGAACAAAAAAGGAGATAGAGATCACCTTGTTGGAGATGTCAAGGGATAACTCCTAAAAACCTACGGAATTAGGTTGTTAGGCCCAGGAATGAGCACAAACCTTTTCACTGATGGATGGACTTTGTTAATGAAATCCTAATCAATCATTAGATTTTTCTAGATCCCTTTATTTATTTTTTGACTTGCTTGAAATGGATGCATTGGTGAAATCATGATTCAGGATTGAAACAAGTTCATTATACAACATTAGTGTCTGATTTCAGAGAGAAAATAAGAGAAAGTGATAGAATATGAGAGAAAGTACTGAGAAATGATAATGGCCTCGCAAAAATTGATATTCTAGCTGACTCTGATTCTTGTTTCACATTTAAAGTTGTTAGAGCTGGTTAGAAATGCGGTCTTTGTTGGCATAACAAGCTGTAACCAAATTGTAACTGACAAGTACTTAGTAACTATAACAGAATTGTAATAGTTACAACCCGTGCAATCAATGTGTGAAGCACTTGTCTACCATTATGTATTCCACCTTTATGGAAGCATAGGATATTACTAGATATCATTGTAATTTGTAAGCATTCTCAAAAGTTCCCTTATATTTCTGGTTTTGGCAAAAACAAAAACAGCAAATCACAAATTTATCATATAACTGGATCAAAAAATCAGAATTTTTGTAAGATTAGTTAGCATTCTATTCCTGCGATTTGTGTCAGCTATCCCCTTAGAACCATGCTACTTACCTGCATCTTTATATGCCTCTAATATGTAACCAATGATCACAGATTCACAGTCAAAGTGAAGCTATTACTGTATATGTCAATAGTGATGAATTTGGCTTTGGATGTAGACTGTGATCCCATCAGATTGAGTTCTATATACCAGACAAAGGATGGATAATTTGCACAATGAAATGAAGTGCAACAACTTTACCATCTGATGAAATAGGGAGATGCTAATGTTCTTCATACTTCATAGCAATCGAGCTGAATTAATTAGTTGATATTTGTTAGTGGCAAATATGAACTCAAGTACATACAACTCCTTTTGTAAAGAATTGTAGCCAAGTATTTTTTTCCATGTGGGCTCACTGACATTATGTGAGGTGGTTGTTTTTAAACTATGTCTTCCAGGGAACATTTATGTTGATGCGTAATGTTTAGTGTGTTCTAGCCTATCATCCGTTTGCTATCTGTTCTTTATTACTAACTTGTTTGGATTCATAATGCGATGAATGAGCTTTGTTGAACTGTTGTTGCAGGATGGGAAGCCGTTGGACAAAAACCGTGAGATGAAGATAGTTGGTTTATTACCATATTGGTTCAACATAGCAGAAGGAGGCGCCGTGCATAATACTGTTGATATGCAATCATTGTTTCTATTGACAGGACCAAATGGCGGTGGTAAATCAAGTTTGCTTCGGTCAATATGTGCTGCTGCACTACTTGGGATATGTGGACTTATGGTTCCTGCTGAATCAGCTCTGATTCCATATTTTGACTCCATCATGCTTCACATGAAGTCATATGATAGTCCAGCTGATCACAAAAGTTCATTTCAGGTTTGCTATTGTTTCATTCTTTGCCCTTAAATTCACCTGTTGTCAGATATCATATAATGTTGATTGCTTCATTGTCTATAAAATTTTGCATTCGACCAGTCAGGCTGTACCGATGATGCAAAACCAAGTATCCAAAAATGTTCTTTTTGGTAGGGTACTCTATTAGAAAGTGTTCCTGTAGGCACTGACCTTGGAGTACTCTAAACTTAACTTTAGAAAATTTGAAGGACACTATATGTTAATTATTCATTAAAATTATCTAAAAGTTTATATATCCAAGGTCCATATATGGACCCAATAAATCCAAACACCATAAATAAATAAATAATAACAAATCAATCATAATAGTAACAAAATCCTATTGTGAGTTTATGATAATCTAAAAATAGAATAAATTTCCAAAATTCCAAAATAACAAGAAAATAATCCCAAACGGAAAATCCTAATTATGACTCTCCTCGAAAGCGTCAGAAGACAACAAGCAATTTGATGAAGCAAAATCCAGCAAATGAAAAGCAGTTGAAGTCACATGATTCTTCCATTTCGCAAAGTGGGGGCAGAAAGGAGTTGGAGGAAATTTGTGATTATGGTTCTTGTAACATGAATCCTGCTCTAGTCTCCGTTGAAACTTGATAAATTTTCAATAATCGCCTTCCAGTATCAATCTATCAGAAACTGCAGGGACATCCTTTTCATTCTGCTTTACAGTCTACTGTAAAATTATGAACGTAGAGAAGTGATACTAGTGATTTCCAAAACTAGAATCAATAATTATGAAACCTCGGGAGTCAACGTAATTTTCGTGAAAGTTAAATAGTTGTCCGTTGCCTTATGTATTTTCCTTGAAACTATATTGTTTTCTGTTGCTTTATGGAATTGAAATTTCATAAGTACCTTACTTCCTATTGTTCTTAATATCTGTTACAGGTGGAGATGTCTGAACTTCGATCCATCATTGCTGGAACCACCAAAAGGAGCCTTGTGCTTGTTGATGAAATATGCAGAGGAACAGAAACTGCAAAAGGGACTTGTATTGCAGGCAGCATCATTGAAACTCTTGATAGTATTGGTTGTCTAGGTATTGTATCTACTCACTTGCACGGAATATTTACCTTGCCGCTTAACATCAAGAATACTGTTCACAAAGCAATGGGCACCACTTGCATTGATGGACAAACAAAACCTACTTGGAAGCTGACAGATGGTATCTGTAAAGAAAGTCTTGCTTTTGAAACTGCCAAGAGGGAAGGAATTCCCGAGATTGTTATCAAAAGAGCTGAAGATCTTTATTTGTCAGTTTATGCTAAGAAACTGCTTTCTGCAGAAAATTTTGCCAAGCAGGAAGAATTTTCTACTTATGTCAATGTTAATAATTTGAATGGAACACATCTTCATTCCAAAAAGTTTGTATCGAGAACTTCTGATGAGGGAATCTCTTTAGCTAATTCAATGGAAGTTTCACATACGCAAGTTGAGAGTGCAATCACGGTAATATGCCAGGATTTTGTAACTGAACTCCAAAGGAAAAATATGGCATCAGAGTTTACGAAGATAAGGTGTTTCCGAATTGGCACTAGGGAATGGCCACCTCCGATGACTATAGGCTCTTCAAGCGTCTACGTGATGATAAGACCAGATAAGAAACTCTACGTAGGAGAGGTATGCACGACTTCTGTATGTTTTCTGAATGACGAAGTAATTATATATTTTTCGTAATACTTCCTTTATCATTGAGTAGTGCTACAAACCCTGGAAAAAAGCTCGATGCAAAATGTTAAAGGGTGGTGAGAGCAATGATTATTCAAGTTTAAAAATAAAATAAAAATACCACTCATTCTGGCTCATATTCTATCAAATTAATTCTGATCATTCCATTTTCCTTTATCTGTTTTTTGCACTATTGAGTAGGAACCGACAAGAAAAATGTTCTTCATACCTATCTATCATCTAACATGCAATTTAACTGGTCTGTACCAGAATTGTCAGAAGACCTAATAAGAGCAGTTTTTAATTAAAATCAGTATCAAACAGAAATCTGAACCTAACACCTCCTATGTGAATTAACACCAGTTCTTACAGTTGAGTTCGATCTGAATTATCTTGTGAGCATGTCACTTTACACGTCGTTTACAGACACATAGGCAAATATAATACTTATAATCAAAACAAAAGTTCCTTTCTCATCATGCTTCCCTTGTGTTTTCCTTTCCTCTGCATTTTTTTTCATGACTTTTTGATTGTTTTTTTTTATGACGTACTTCTCCTTTTTGGAATGTTTATCATTTGTTTGATTTCATGCTGTGATGAAACTATTGACAGACGGATAATCTCGAGAATCGAATTCGTGCACATCGGTCAAAGGAAGGGATGCAAGATGCATCATTCCTTTATTTTCTAGTTCCAGGAAAAAGTCTGGCATGCCAAATAGAAACTCTTCTCATCAACCAGCTCCCAAATCAAGGTTTCCTATTAAGCAATATTGCTGATGGTAAGCATAGAAATTTCGGCACATCCAACCTGTATGTGTAACTACATATGATAAACATTAACAATCTATACCTCATAATATTATTTTGGTAGGTAAATACAACTTACGATTTTAATCATCTTCTAAACTTAGGAAGCAAAGTTTGCAGCATTTTTGTTAGAATTAGTTGCTGCAAATGCGATTATGTCAACATTGGCAAATGTATATGTTTTTGTATTAGCTTAACGGTTTGTAAGTACATATTAGTTGGTAGACTCTATTTCTTAAAGAATGTTGTCTATTGTGGACTTCCCTCCCGATTCAACGTACTTTAAAGGGTATTCATTAATATGTTACTTGTTAGTTCCACACCACATTCATGGTAAAAATGTTCAGTTTGTGCCGTTCTTTAAATTGTTACATGGATTTGTCTGTTATTAAGAGAAATGTTGTTTGTACAAGTGTGTAAATCTGCAACTTTATTGCAGTAATGCTACAAACACTTGTCATTCAGCTGCCAATGATTGATTTGCTAATGTTTGAGTGAGATGCCAGTGGAGTTTAATTGTGTTTTCTACTTGCTTCTAAATTGCTTCATTGACATGAAAGTTATTGGTATACTAGATAATAGCAAGTCTTTATGCAACGTCATTTTTAACGTTGAAATTATTTTTAGAATTATGTTCTAACCTATGCACAACTCTATCTTTGACCAAGGTTAGTGGAAATATGGAAGTGTGGATAATTTTGCTCACATTTCATGACGAATACTCTCTCGTTACACATTAATCGTTTTTTTTAAGGTAGTACACAAATCTTGTGAAAATGGTTGGTGAATTTTTTTAATATGTAACATAAGTGCATTAGGAATGAATCTTCGTTTATCGGCGTAAACTATTTTAAACTAGATTATGGTCCGTGCATTGCGAGGATATTAATTAATTAATCTTATAAGTTTTATAAGTAATATTTTATATATTATAAATATAGTTATTTTATAATATTACTTTATTGATTTATAATAATTGAATATTATTAAGAAAATTAAAATGAGGGAAAATCGTGTTTATCACAATCATTTCATTTAATTTTTAAAATATTTTGTAAAATTCGTATGAAAATTTATTATATAAGATAATTGTTTAACTTATTGTACTTTGATTGTCAATTTATTTTTCAACATATAATGATACTTGTATTTATTTGATGAAATAAAATGTAAAATACAAACTCAAAAATAAGATGTAAAAAATTTAAAATATGATTGACTATTTAATATTTTTTATTTAAAAAAAATGTATTGTTGAATTATATTGTAGAGTAG
>JBBPBR010000005.1:41470446-41482457 GCA_037974775.1 Cicer pinnatifidum
TTGTTTAATGAAAGAATGATTAGATAAAAACCATTTATGACGATATTTATGAGTGATTAAGTGGTTTTTTTTCATTGAATTTAACGACTAATAATATAAATTATTGTAAAATAATTTATATACTTATTATAAAATAACTTATAAAATAATTTGATAATAATATAAATTATAAATTATTACAAATTGTAAAATAATTTATAAATTATAAATTTATTATAAATAATTGTAAAATAATTTTATAATTTATAAATTTATTATAAAATAACATTATCAAACTGATTTTACAGGTATTAAAGAAGTTGTGGAAGGAAGAGGAGAAGCAGAAACATGAATTAAAGAGATTAAAAAAGTTGTTGAAGGAGGATAACATACTATCGAGAGGTACACATCAGCTTTTTGGCTGATAGGGGAAATATTGTATATGTGGATGAAATATGATGAGGTGACATCGGGAGTCTGTTTTAAATATATATAATAGATGGAAATAAATAATCAACTTGATTCAAAGAAACTACTTTCTCCGGTTGAACCATTCAAACATTTCACGTAGAAAAATTTATAAATCAAAGAGAGAATATTACTTGTTAAATTATCTTGGTTATGTACTATATGTATTATTATTGTTATAAATATATAACAGAAGATATTGTTGAAGCAAAAATTTTTTTGATATGTGTTTTAATGATGACAAATCTTATGAAATAAATATTAAGCTTTCTAAATGATGATTTACTGATGTTTGCATTTGAGTTTTTGTTGAAAGAATAGAAGTGGTCAATCTTGAAGCCACTCACATAAACAAGTGCATTGTATTAACTCAACAATGAAAGAATTGTGATTTTCTAGGTATTGAAAACAAGAAGAAACCTTCTCATCTATAAAAGATCAAGAGGATAATAAGAATGTCTTTTACAACATATTCTAGAACGTTACTTAAAAAGAAAAAAAAAGTGTCAACGTGTTTACACTAAATTCCAATAATCACATATTGAAAATAAAAACATAAAATCATCTCTCAAATATTTACATAGATATGATGATGAACATCCTTAGTCACATTAGAAGATGAATACAATCTCCAAAACGCGAGGTACTTGGTATGAAAGACACACTGGTCAAATTGGTTGGAAAAGGGAAAACAAAAAACAACAATCACGTCAAGGCCCAATAAAATATAAACTTTATCCTCGCACTTAAATCAAATTTGAAGACATACGCAAATGATAAACAACACTGAAGAGAGGATGAATTTATGTCCTTTATGTCAAAGGATAAACAATACTGAAGAAAGAATGAATTTATGTTCACTATGTTAGAGGATAAACAATACTGAAGAAATGATGAATTTACGTCCTATATGTCAGAAGATAAACAACATAGAAGAGATAATGAATTTATGTCCTCTATTTTAGAGGATAAACAACGCATAAGAGAGGATGAACTTCTGTTGTATATTCATCCTCACACTTGGGAAAAATAAGTGAAAGTACAAAAGTACGAAATGTGGTGTCCTTGACTTGTATGGCAAGCCACTTCAAATTGTTGGCAAAAACAAAAAGCATAAGTCACATCAGAATTAATAAAAGCTTCATCCCCCTACAACTCAGATATGAGGATAGACTACGACACTCATCATCTCAACATACTTAATAGGAGGATAAAGACTAAATGACAATTATGCATATAAAGACAAGTCCAAGGAAGCTTAATAAAGTCTCCAACAACTATATTTTGCTAACCCATATGTTTGAAGCTCTAAAGACAATTATATATAGAGAAGTATTAATCTTCAAACATTAAGACAATCATCTACAAGAAAATATATAATTTATTCAAACTTATCATCATTCTACACACTTTTCTAAACTTAAACAGATATGAGGATCATTTTTATTGAGTGTATTATATACTACTTCACATCACTATCTTATCTTAGAAAATTGTAATTTGATCCCAAAAAATCAAACACGTTACTACTTGTATATCCTTAAGTTGATAGAAACTTGAATTATTTTGTACGCCTGTCGAGGCTAGTAAAAATACATTGTTGTAAGCCTGGTGAGGCGAGGAAAATACATTGTTGTTAAGGTGCAGATCAGAGGACAAGTTTCTGAGCACTAGTGAAAATCTCACAAAACTGTGAGGATTGGAGTAGCTTATATTAGGTGAACCAGTACAAATTCTCTGTGTGATTTTAAACTAGCCGTACCAGAATTGTCACGAGACCTAACAAGAAAAGTTTTTAATTAAAATCAGTATCGAACAAGAATCTGAACCTAACAACTCCTATGTGAATTAGCACCAGTTCTTATAGTTTAGAGTTCGATATGAATTATCTTGTGAGCATGTCACTTTACACGTCGTTTACAGACACATATAGACAAATGTAACCCCTATAATCAAAACAAAAGTTCCTTTCTCGTCATGCTTCCCTTGTGTTTTCCTGTCCTCTACATTTTTTTTGTCATGACTTTTTGATCAAAACACTTGTTTTTTTTATGATGCACTTCTCCTTTTTGGAATGTTTATCATTTGTTTGATTTCATGCTTTGATGAAGCTATTGACAAACATATAATCTCGAGAATCGAATTCATGCACATCGGTCGAAGGAAGCGATGCAGGATGCATCATTCCTTTATTTTCTAGTTATGGGAAAAACTTTGGTATGCCAAATAGAAACTCTTCTCATCAACCAACTCCTTAATCAAGGTTTCCTACTAAGCAATATTGCTGATGGTAACCATAGAAATTTCGGAACATCCAACCTGTATGTGTAACTACATATGATAGACATTGACAATCTTTACCTCAGAATGTTATTTTGATAGGTAAATAAAACTTACAATTTTAATCATCTTCTAAACTTAGGAAGCAAAGTCTGCAACATTTTTGTTAGAATTAGTTGTTGCAGATGCGATTATGTCAACATTGGCAAATGTATATGTTTTTGTATTAGCATAAAAGTTTGTAAGTCCATATTAGTTGGTAGACTCTATTCCTTAAAGAATGTTGTCTATTGTGGACTTCCCTCCCGATTCAATGTACTTTAAAGGGTATTCATTAATGTGTTACTTGTTAGTTGCACATAACATCCAAGGTAAAAATGTTTAGTTTGTGCAGTTCTTTAAATTGTTACATGGATTTGTCTGTTATTGAGAGAAATGTTGTTTGTACAAGTATGTAAATCAACATCTTTGTTTGAAGTAATGCTATGAACAGTTGTCATTCAACTGCTAATGATTTGCTAATGTTTGAGTGAAATGCCAGTGAAGTTTATTTGAGTTTTCTACTTGCTTCTAAATTGGTTCGTTGACATGAAAGTTATTGGTAGACTAGATCATAACAAGTCTTTATGCAACGTCATTTTTAACGTTGAGATTATTTTTAGAATTATGTTCTAACCTATGCACAAGTCTATCTTTGACCAAGGTTTGTGGAAATATGGAAGTGTGGGTAATTTTGCTCACATTTCACGACGAATACTCAATCGTTACACATGTAACATTTTTTTAAGGTAGTACAATAATCATGTGAAAATGGTTGGTGAATTTTTTTAATATGTAACATAAATGTATTAGGAATGAATCTTGGTTAATCGACGTAAACTATGATAAATAGAAACAAATGATCAACTTGATACAAATAAAACATGTATTATTATAGTTATAAATATATAATAGAAGATATTGTTGACGTAAAAACTTTTTTGATATGTGTTTTAATGATGACAAATCTTATGAAATAAATATTAAGCTTTCTAAATGGTGATTTACTGATGTTTGCATTTGAGTTTTTGTTGAAAGAATAGAAGTGGTAATTCTTGAAACCACTCACATAAACATGTGCATTGTATTAACTCAACAATGAAAGAATTGTGATTTTTGAGGTATTGGAAACAAGAAGAAACCTTCTCATCTATAATAGATCAAGAGGATAATAAGAATGTCTTTTACAAATCATATTCATGAATGTTACCTAAAAAGTAAAAAAAAGTGTGAACATGTTTACACTAAATTCCAATAATCACATATTGAAAATAAAGACATACAATCATCTGTAAAATACTTACATAGATCTGATGATGAACATCCTTAAATCAGTCACAATATAAGATGAATACCATCTCCAAAAGGTGAGGTACTTGGTATGCAAGACACACTGGTCAAATTGCTTCGAAAAGGGAAAATAAAAAACAACAATCACATCAAGACCCAATAAAATATAAACTTTATCCTCACACTTAAATCAAATTTTAGGACATACTAAAATGATAAACAACACTGAAGAGAGGATGGATTTATGTCCTCTATGTCAAAGGATAAACAATACTGAAGAAAGAATGAATTTATGTTCACTAAGTTAGAGAATAAACAATACTGAAGAAATGATGAATTTACGTCCTCTATGTGAGAAGATAAACAACAAAGAAGAGAGAATGAACTTATGTCCTCTATGTTAGAGGATAAACAATGCATAAGAGAGGATGAACTTGTGTTGTACATGAATTAGCACCAGAAATCTGAACCTAACAGCTCCTATGTGAATTAGCACCAGTTCTTACAGTTTTGAGTTCGATCTGAATTATCTTGTGAGCATGTCACTTTACACGTCATTTACAAACACATATAAACAAATATAATATCTATAATCAAAACAAAAGTTCATTTGTCATCATGCTTCCCTTGTGTTTCTTTCCTCTGCATTTTTTTGTCACGACTTTTAGATCAAGACACTTTATTTTTTTTTTATGACGCACTTCTAATATTTGGAATGTTTATCATTTGTTTGATTTCATGCTGTGATGAAACTAATGACATACGGATAATCTCGAGAATCGAATTCGTGCCCATCGGTCGAAGGAAGGGATGCAGGATGTATCATTTCTTTATTTTCTAGTTTTGGGAAAAAGCTTGGCATGCCAAATAGAAACTCTTCTTATCAACTAGCTCCCGAATCCAGGTTTCCTATTAAACAATATTGCTGATGGTAAGCATAGAAATTTCGGCACATCCAACCTGTATGTGTAACTACATATGATAAACATTGACAATCTTTACCTCAGAATGTTATTTTGATAGGTAAATACAACTTACAATTTTAATCATCTTCTAAACATAGGAACAAAGTCTGCAACATTTTTGTTAGAATAAGTTGCTGCAGGTGCGGTTATGTCAACATTGGCAAATGTATATGTTTTTGTGTTAGCTTAACAAATTGTAAGTACATATTAGTTGGTAGACTCTATTCCTTAAAGAATGTTGTCTATTGTGGACTTCCCTCCCGATTCAATGTACTTTAAAGGGTATTCATTAATATGTTACTTGTTAGTTGCACATAATATCCAAGGTAAAAATGTTTAGTTTGTGCAGTTCTTTAAATTGTTACATGGATTTGTCTGTTATTGAGAGAAATGTTGTTTGTACAAGTATGTAAATCAACATCTTTGTTGCAGTAATGCTATGAACAGTTGTCATTCAACTGCTAATGATTTGCTAATGTTTGAGTGAGATTCCAGTGAAGTTTATTTGAGTTTTCTACTTGCTTCTAAATTGGTTCGTTGACATGAAAGTTATTGGTAGAGTAGATCATAACAAGTCTTTATGCAACATCATTTTTAACATTGAGATTATTTTTAGAATTATGTTCTAACCTATGCACAAGTCTATCTTTGACCAAGGTTAGTGGAAATATGGAAGTGTGGATAATTTTGTCACATTTCACGACGAATACTCAATCGTTACACATGTAACATTTTTTTAAGGTAGTACAATAATCATGTGAATTAGCACAAGTTCTTAGAGTTTTGAGTTCGATCCAAATTATCATGTGAGCATGTCACTTTACACGTCATTTGCAGACACATAGACAAATATAATACCTAAAATCAAAACAAATGTTCCTTTCTCGTCATGCTTCCTTTGTGTTTTCCTTTCCAATGCATTTTTTTGTCATGACTTTTTGATCAAGACACTTGATTTTTTTATGACACACTTCTACTTTTTGGAATGTTTATCATTTGTTTGCTTTCATGCTGTGATGAAACTATTGACATACGAATAATATCGAGAATCGAATTTGTGCACCTTGGTCGAAGGAAGAGATGCATGATGTATCATTTCTTTATTTTCTAGTTTTGGGAAAAAGCATGGAAAGCCAAATAGAAACTCTTCTCATCAACCAGCTCCAGAATCAAGGTTTCCTATTAAGCAATATTGCTGATAGTAAGCATAGAAATGTCGGCACATCCAACCTGTATGTGTAACTACATATGATAAACATTGACAATCTTTACGTCAGAATGTTATTTTGATAGGTAAATACAACTTACGATTTTAATCTTCTTCTAAACTTAGGAAGCAAAGTCTGCAACATTTTTGTTAGAATTTGTTGCTTCTGGTGCGATTATTTCAACATTGGCAAACATATATGTTTTTGTATTAGGTTAACAGTTTGTAATTAGTTGGTAGACTCTATTCCTTAAAGAATGTTGTCTATTCTGGACATCCCTCCCGATTCAACGTACTTTAAAGGGTATTCATTATTATGTTACATGTTAGTTGCACACTACATTCATGGTAAAAATGTTCATTTTGTGGAGTTCTCTAATTTGTTAAATGGATTTGTCTGTTATTAAGAGAAATGTTGTTTGTACAAGTATGTAAATCAGCATGTTTGTTGCAGTAATGCTATGAACACTTGTCATTCAGCTGCTAATGATTTGCTAATATTTGAGTGAGATGCCAGTGGAGTTTATTTGTGTTTTCTACTTGCTTGTAAATTGGTTCGTTGACATGAAAGTTATTGGCAGACTAGATCATAACAAGTCTTAATATGTAACGTAAGTACATTAGGAATGAAACTTGGTTTATCGGCGTAAACTATTTTAAATGGAAATAAATGGTAAACTTGATACAAATGAACTACTCTATCTAGTTGAACCATTTGAACATTTTACGTAGAAAAATGTATCAATCAAAGAGAGAATACTACTTGTTAAATTATCTTTGTTATGTATTATATGTACTGATGTTTGCATTTGAGTTTTTGTTGAAAGAATAGAAGTGGTCAATTTTGAAGCCACTCACATAAACAAGTGTATTGTATTAAGTCAACAACGAAAGAATTGTGATTTTCGAGGTATTAGAAACAAGAAGAAACCTTCTCCTCTATAATAGATCAAGAGGATTATAAGAATGTCTTTCACAAATCATATTCTAGAAAGTTACCTAAAAATTAAGAAAAAGTGTCAGCATGTTTACACTAAATTCCAATAGTAACATATTGAAAATAAAGACATACAGTCATCTCTCAAATACTTACATAGATCTTATGATGAACATCCTTAAATCAGTCACGTTAGAAGATGAATACAATCTAAAAAAGGTGAGGTACTTGGTATGAAAGACACACTGGTCAAAGTGGTTGGAAAAGGCAAAACAAAAAGTAACAATGACATCAAGGTCCAATAAAATATAAACTTTATCCTCGCACTTAAATTAGATTTGAGGACAGACGCAAATGATAAACAACACTAAAGAGAGGATGAATTTATGTCCTCTATGTCAAAGGATATACAATACTGAAGAAAGAATGAATTTATGTTCACTATGTTAGAGGATAAACAATATTGAAGAAATGATGAATTTACGTCCTCTATGTCAGAAGATAAACAACATAGAAAACATAATGAATTTATGTCCTCTATGTTAGAGGATAAACAACGCATAAGAGAGGATGAACTTCTGTTGTATATTCATCCTCAAACTTGGGAAAAATAAGTGAAAGTACAAAAGTAAGAAAAGTGGTGTCCTTGACTTGTATGGCAAACCACTTCAAATTGTTGGCAAAAACAAAGAGCATAAGTCACATTAGAATTTATAAAAGCTTCATCCTCCTACAACTTAGATCCGAGGATAGACTATGACACTCATCATCTCAACATACTTTAATAGGAGGATAAAGACTAAATGAGAGTTTTGCATATAAAGACAAGTCCAATGTAGCTTAACAAAGTCTCCAACAACTATATTTTGCTAACCCATATGTTTGAAGCTCTAAAGGCAATTATAAAAAGAGAAGTATTAATCTTCAAACATTAAGAGAATCATCTATAAGAAAATATATAATTTATTCAAGCTTATCATCATTCTACACACTTTTCCAAACTTAAACAAATATGAGCATCATTTTTATTGAGTGTATTATATACTACTTCACATCACTATCTTATCTTAGAAAATTTTAATTTGATCCCAAAAAATCAAACACATTACTACTTGTATATCCTCAAGTTGATAGAAACTTGAATTATTTTGTAAGCCTGTCGAGGCTAGTAAAAATACATTGTTGTAAGCCTGGTGAGGCTAAGAAAATACATTGTTGACAAGGTGCAGATCAGAGTACAAGTTTGAGCACTAGTGAAAATCTCACAAAACTGTGAGGATTGGAGTAGCTTATATTAGGTGAACTAGTATAAATTCTCTGGGGGGTGGATAACAAAATTTCAACGAGTGAGCTGTGGGTTGCGATGTAAGAATTTAGGAAGATGATACGATATTGTCAATACTAGTGAGCGTGAGTGAATGAGAGGTTGCTGCCGCATAGTGTGATTGTGTTTGTGTTTGTGTGAGGATATTAATAGGGTTTAGAATTGAGCTTAATGGGTGATGGATCCGATTGTTTTATAAACCTTTTTTTGTCTTATTAGCCCACATTTTTATGTAAAAAGTAAATATATATAAAAAATATGAATAGTGTTGCTTTGGTTCAGTTTTTATTGGTTTTTAAACCTAAAATCCAATACCCGAACCAATAATCTTTGGTTTACATTGATTGGGTTTGATTTTTTACCTGAACAAAAAATAACGGGAAATTTTCGAGTTAGTTTAGTTTGGATGTTCAGATTGATTGAATTTATTTGGTCCACTTAGACACCTTGTATTAAAGTTGGTTTCCAACCTTTATTTCTCAACATTGCTAGATCAAAATGATAACTCTTCAAATTGTAACTTCAGATCTAATTACTAGATTGCACTTATTATTTTCCATACACACTGTAACAACCTGTTTTTTTTTTCAAAATAAAACTAAGAGATCGAAAATAAAGAAAGAAAATACTTTTGGATAAATATTTAAGTCGTAATACAACGACAAAAGTCAACAGTATTTACAAGCAGCGGAATAGTTTTTGAAATACAAATCCAAAGTATTTACACATCAAAATACACCGAGGCTATGAGGCCTTTCAGACATAGATCATACCCCTGGGGTATTCTCGGTAGACACCTGTACAAAATCACTGCCCCACGAATTTTAACTCCCCCACGTCACATCAAAAAGTGGTACATGGACCCATCAAAATAAAAGTCAAACTGACAATATTAGTATAGGTACAATCTTCCAACATACAGTAAATACATCCACATAAGAAAGACCTCTAGTCCCTATACAACCATCTTATATAATCATACTACAAAAACTATACGACTTGGGTGATCTCCACGCGCCCTGCAAGATCCTCCAGACACAGCTCCAGTCAGGTGTGTCCAACTACCTTCCCATCTACAAGGTACTAACCAGTGGGAAGATTCTGGTTCTCATCTGAGGGAAGAGCCCATATTTCCACAATAATTGTAAAGTTCACCAACCGAAATTAACAAGTAACACTTAGCATTTAAATTTTAAATGCACAAAATAACCTTTCATCTTAGCATAGTCCTTGAAAGGGTTTTCATATGCTAGACATGCATAATCAAAGTTGAAAAATGGAGTTTTTAACAAAATTGCACTGCTGTATTTGAATACAACATCCTTGTATTCGAATACAGTGTTGTTTCAGAAGTCACTAGCAAAAACAAGACATGTGTATTCGACTACAAGCCTCTTGTATTCGACTACACAACTGTTTCATAAGTCAGTAGCCAAATTAGAACATCTGTATTCGACTACAAGCCTCTTGTATTCTAATACACATATGAAAATAGTAGAAAACAACAAAAATCAGCTTTTAAAGAGGTTTCGCAATCCACCAACACTTCCACACAAATCCAAACAATCACACTTAGCAATTATGGCACAATCATAACAACAACTTGAGTTTACACACGCAATCATAACATTAAATCAAACATGACTCGCGAGGTTTCGCAATCAATCAACACATGCACACAAATCCAAACAATCACACTTAACAATTATGGCATAATCACAACAACAAATTGAGTTTACACACGCAATCATAACATTAAATCAAACATGACTCGCGTGCCAAGAACCCTAATGCAATGCGTATATGCAAAAATGCATGTACTCGGAATTTCAAACCAAACCCTCCTCGAAGGGGCGTAAATCATAATTGTACCACCTATCACAGGCCAAAGTTCTAAATTACCAAGGTGCCACCTATCACGGGTCAACACGATTTACTAAAAACGTAAAACGTAAATCGTAAATGTACCGCCTATCACAGGCCATAAGTACTATTTACCGAGGTGCCACCTATCACGGGTCAACACGATTCACGGGTCAAACTAATTTTCACAAACCACAACTCAAACACATCAAATTTCATTTCCTCAACAACACACATAAATGAATTAAATTCATTTTTCCAAATCTACACTTCAAACCCAACAAATTTATTTTCCACAATCTCACATTTAAGGTCCTAAATACAAACTAATAGTTTGGAAGGAGCCCTTACCTTATCGTTAGCTTTAACGAGCGATTACGGTACCGCGATTAATTCCGATAAATTCTCCGCTCGTGACGCCACTTTCAAAGTTTGTTCACTAGCACCGTAGCGTGAAGGTGAAAAACTTTCCCTTCGATCACTTCTTGAAACAAAGCTTAAATCTAGGAGAAAAGTGAAGGTTTGTGTTTGACGGTTTTGAAAACATCAACACCGTTTTTCTCCATTTTTGAATCAAACGAGAAGAATGAAGCTGAGGAATCCTTGTCTTCTCACCCACCAAGCACTTTCTTGAAGCAAAAGAAAAGAAAAAGAAGAAGAATGGAGAAGGAAGAAAGATGGAGTTCGCGAGCAACAGGGAGAGGAAAATGTTTTTCTAAAATTATATTTTTGGCATTTAACTCACTAAATACCAAAAACTGGGCTAACAGCCTAAAAAATTCAACACAAAACACTCTAAAATTGTATTAAGGATATTAAACACATCCTTGATTAATACTAATAATAATAATAATAGATATACAATTAGTATTCTAAGAAAATCTATCCATAAAATTGACACATTGAATTTGATGTCTATTTTTTTTAATAAATGTGAAATTTGAAAAAGAATATAAATGCTTATAATTACGGATGAGTAACAATTTACAAATTCTTGACTGTCTTAAAATATATTGGTCCATAAGGTCTGACTCAATTGATAAAATAAGTGTCAAGCTCACTTATCTTGAAGACTGACTTGAAAACATAGACTAATGGATAGCATTATGTTGGGTTATGTCACCATAGTTTTAAATTTTAAAAATTTCAATTTTCAAAAAAATTGTTCATCATAATTTTGTTGGTTTGATTGTAATTTTGGTTCCTCTATTTACACCAATTTATGTAATTGGTCTCTCATTTTAAAAGTTGACAATTTTGGTCCTCCACTAAAATTTTAAACTAAAAATGACGATTTGATGTATTTTAAATAATGTGATATACGATTTATTAATATAAAATCATTAAAAGATATGCAATATCTTGAAGATTAATAAGAAAAAAAAAATGGAACCTTATTCCGTAAAAGAAAGGGTTATATCAATTAATAGGCGGCTATACATTTCTTTTGGGAGAGATATTGTGATTAACGTTGTCAATTTCACAAGCCTATTAATTATTGGTCTCTGTCTACATGTTGGAGGGGTCAAATTTTTTTATAATTTAAAATGCCCTAGAAAAAAAAAGCCCCAAAAATTTTGTGGACATAGTGGAGCATATGGACCCACTTTTTCAAAAAAAAAAAATGATATTTTTTTGAAAAATTCAAAATTTTTTTTT
>JBBPBR010000005.1:41495291-41516128 GCA_037974775.1 Cicer pinnatifidum
AGATTCATCTTTCATTTGTTTATACACAGATGGAAAGAACTTGATTAAGAACGGTTCCATAGAAGTCACTCCTCCGGTAATACCAAGGTCATAACCAAATAGAAGACCTCCCATAGCTGCAACAAAACATGTCACCAACACAAAGGCAGTAACCTCGCCTTCATGATGGATTCCTCCTCCCGTCGGTACAAATGCTCCTCCTGCCATATTTTTAATATTATCTTTGTTCTTTTATTGGTATTCTTTGATATTGTTCTCGGACAATGATTGTCGCATTATATAGTGTTTTGATGTTTTTATGATAAGATTTGACAAACAAAAAGTTATCTGTCGTAAACATACAATCTATTAAGTTATGAAATTTTCATGTTTGGATTTGGTGTCAACGTTCTGTCCTAACAACTTAGGATAACAAAAAGAATATATTGTCATCTAAGTATTTGGTTGACGTTTTCTATTTCGGTATTACAATGATAAATTATAGTTTTTATTTGATAAAAAAGGATTAGTTGTTTTGAATATTTAAAAATATCATTTTGTATAGGCTTATTATATTATTTCTGATTAAAAAATACAATTTATATTTTTAAAAACTATTATTATAATTGTGACACTATTTTAAAATAATTGTCAAAATTAAGTTTAAAAAAAATCTAAAATCATGAACCCTAAACAGATCAAAATCAAAAGCATCGTGAACCAGCGTGAACCCTAAATCAAAAAACAGCCATAATTCAACAGAAGCAGCAGTCCGTGAACCCTTTTCATCAAAATTGACCACTTCCCTTTTCTTCATCATCATCGTCTGATTTCGTCGTCTTCTTCTTCTTCTTCTTCATTGTTGTTCATCTTCCCTTTTCATCTGGGTTCTTCTTCTTTTTCTCCATCCTTTTCATCTGTTTCACTTGTGTTCGTCCTTTGCTATTCCGTTGTTTCTTCTTTTTCATCTGTTTTGTTTCTTCTTCCTTTGTTCGTTGTGTTTTTTGGGGGAAAAAATGTCTTCTCATTTGTATTTTGTTACAAGCAACAATTCTCATTTGAGAATTAGAAGGAGAAAATGTTTGTGTGGACTTGAATCTCCTTTGTGTACATCTTGGATGGCTAAAAATCCAGGTCGATGGTTTCATGGTTGTGGATTTTATAAGGTAAACTATTTGTCAAAATTCTGGAATTTATTTTTTGTTGTATTGTTTACAGATTATAAAAATTTGTTGTTATGTTGTTTAGTTACAGGGTACTTCTTGTTTTTTTGTTATGTTGTTTCAGTTACAAGGTAAAAAATCTTGCAATTTTTTTGATTGGTTTGATGAGCCAATGACAGAACGAGCAAAAGAAGTTATTATGTCTTTGATGAAAAGGATTGATGAATTCAAGAAGAAAGACAATGTGACAAAAAATTATGATGATGAACTGAAGTTGAAGTTGAAACTAATGAGGGGTTTTCTGGCACTTTCATGGCTCTTGATTATTGTTCTTTTGGTTATTGTAATGTTGAAGTAATTAAAATGATTGGATTAAGGGTGTTTTGTAATGATGTAATTTAGGGTGTTTGTGGTTTAAATTGTATTGTGTAATATAATCAAATTTGTAAGGTTGTTATTATGAAATAAAATTGGTATTATTGTAATTCAATTGTCTAGTTTTACATGTTAATAAGTCAAATTGATATCATTGTATAAATATTGTTTGGTCGAACAATTTTCCAGTAGTTTGAAATAATCAGAATAATCTGGTCAAAATAATCAGAACAATTTTCCAATTTTTGAACCTAAATTTGATATCATTGTATTAATGCAATTTGGTCAAATTAATCAGAATTTAGAATTTACGTAATAATCAGTACATCATTACATACTACTGCATTACAAAATAATCATTCCATTAGAACTTTGGTCCAAAACGAGGTCATACTACTCCATTACAAAATAAAATTCCCAAGTATCATTACATATTCATAATAACCAAAATAAAATTCACAACTTTAGTTCCTTTAATTGATTTGTGAATCCTGAGATAAAATTGTTGGTGTTTCTCCCTCATCACCTTCAACCCTTGTTGTCTTTGCTCTTTTTGTTTTGTTCATTTTATTTCCATCTTTTGGTATCTCTCTATCTGCTGCACTTTTACCCTTGCATGTCCTCATGTTGTGGCCAAGCTTCCCTCAATTTTTACATTTCACAGTTGCAAACCGTCTTGGTAGTATGTTAGAACCATTTGGCTCGTCATTGGACTTGTTCCTATTTTTCTTTGGTCTACCCAGTGCTCTTCTCATGATTTTGGGATTTATAGGATCTCCAATTGATGCATGCCAAAGTTTTGGTCCATTTGATGGCATTATAATGTAAGAGTAACATGTCAAGAAGTTCGTTTTCCTATTTAAAGAACCAGAAACATGTCAAAAAACCACCATGTTAAAAACATGTTATAAACTGGATGTTAATAACCTATAACAGAATTGAACCAGAACTGAATATTAAAACCAGCACTGAACCATAATTGAATTAGCAGAATAAAACCAGAATTGAACTGCTTCTGAATCAGAATTGAACCTAAATAAAGCAGAATTGAACTAGCAGAACAAAACTAGAACAAAATTGCTTCAAATGAACATCATGTTAAAATCAGAACTAAATGTTAATAACCTATAACAGAACTGAACCAGAACTGAATGTTAAAACCACCACTGAACCATAATTGAACTAGCAGAATAAAACCAGAACCAAAATTGAACTAGCAGAATAAAACCAACACTAAATGTTGAACTGAATGTTAACAAGCTATAGCAAAACTGAACTGAACCAGCAAAACAACATGTAACTGAACCATAACAGCATGTTAATAATGCAGAACATCATACAACAATACCAATAATGCAGAAACTACTTGGGCACAAACGTATATCTTAACTGGGTGGTTTACAAAAATACCCCCATGTTTAATTCTTAACCTAACTCTGTGGACTGAAGTTGGCCTACACAAAACAAACCATTGAATAAATCAATCAAACTAAGCCTCAAACAAACTACACATGCACCACAAAATAATACAATAGAGCATATGGACCACATTATTAAAAAGGCATAAAGGCATAAAGTTTTGTTAACACTATAGACACAAAAAACTTGGCCCTAAAATCAAAGTTCAATACAGAGTTTAATAATGTTAATAATAAAGCAAAGCGAAAACCCTAAAATCACATACCTAGCACAAAACTTTGTATCTTCTTTCGTATGTGAAGATGGAGAGAACTCGAAATGACCTCCACTCGCCATTTGAGCACTGATGAAAAGGGAAGATGAACAACAATGAAGAAGAAGAAGACGAAATCGGACGTTGATGATGAAGAAAAGGGAAGTGGTTGATTTTGATGAAAAGGGTTCACGCTGCTTAGGGTTCAGGATTTTATTTCGTTTTGATTTTTCATCTGTTTAGGGTTCATGATTTTAGGATTCAAAATGCTATTGATTTTGATCTGTTTAGGGTTCATGATTTTAGGTGTTTTTTTTAACCTTAATTTTGACAATTATTTTAAAATAGTGTCACAATTATAATAATAGTTTTTAAAAATATAAATTGTATTTTTTAATCAAAAATAATATAATAATGACTTTAATCCACATATATGTCTGTCACGTCACCCTTTTATTGACACGTCATTAAAAAAATGACAACTCATCATGATTTGGACTCAAATTCTGTTTAGGAGACCAAAACTGGGGATAAACAAAATGGAGGGACTACTTTCGAGTTTCACCTATGTAACACCCCGAATTTCAAAGCGAGGGTGTATTTTTTTTTTCAAAAGAAATTAAAATGAAACAAATAATAATTAAGTAAAATACCTTTGAATAATCATATAAGTCAATATAATTGATACGCAGCGGAATAGTTTTTGAAATATGAGTCCAAAGTATTTACACAACAGCCAGTGATACATGGAATCCATTAACATAAGATGTCATGCTGACAATACTAGTAAAGATACAATCTTCCAAAATAAACGCAATTCAAAATAAAGACATATGTTCCCTCTATGTCAACCTAATCTGATAATTCTTCCAAAAAAACTATACACCCTGAGTGATCTCCACGCGCCCTGTAAGATCCTCCTAACATAGCTCCAGTCAAGCATTCCCATCTACATTCCCATCCGTAGGGTATGAACTGGTAGGATCGTTCTGGCTCTCATCTGAGGGCAAAGCCCAGATTTCCACAATAGTTGTAAAGGGTCATCAACCGAAATTAACAGTTAACACATAACATTTACATTTTTAAATGCACAAATAACCTTTCAACTTAGCATGCACCTTAAAAGGGTTTTCCATATGCTCAAAGTTCATATAATGCTTACCAAATAAAAATAAAATCAAAATAAGTCTCAAATCAATCAAGTAATGAACAACTGGCCAATCTATTGATGAACCAATTGAGCAATCGATTATCTAACTCAAAATAAGAATTTCTACTAAGCCAATCGATTTCCAAATCGATTTCCTGAAGGTTTTTAGTGAAATTTGAACTCTGGGCTTAATTCAATCGATTGGGAAATCGATGTATGAATAACTGAGCCCCTGTATTAATGCCAATCGATTTCCAAATCGATTTTGTCAGTTTTGTTGAGTTCCTGTATGGCCAAATCGAGTTCCAAATCGATTTCTTAAATGGTTTTGAAAAACATATTATAAAATCGATTGGCAAATCGATTTTGTCAAATTAGCGAAGTCCTTGTAACTCATCCAATCGATTGGGAAATCGATTCCCCTGCATATTCTTCCAAAAATACATAAACTAACTCAATCACATTCATACACAACTCCAAATCTTAACACTTAGCAATTCCCACACAATCACCACGACATTATGAGCTTCGAAATCGTTTTGCAATCAAACATGCTATCACACAATTCCAAAACCTAACTCTTAGTAAAATCAACACAATCACAGTGACATCTCAAGTTCAAACACTCAATCATAAACTTGAATCAAACATACTTACACACAATTTGTTTCAAAACATAGCACTTAGTAATATCGTCACAATCACAATGACATCTCAAGTTCAAACATTCAATCATACACTTGAATCAAACACGACTCGTGTGTCAAGCACCCTAATGCAATGCGTATATGCCAAAATGCATGGACTCGGAATTCCAAACTAAAACCCTCCTCGAAGGGCCATAAATCATAATTGTACCGCCTATCGCAGGCCAAAGTACCAATTACCGAGGTGCCACCTATCACGGGTCAACATGATTTACTAAAAAGCGTAAATCGTAAACGTACCACCTATCACGGGTTAGTACTGTTTACCGAGGTGTCACCTATCACGGGTCAGCACGATTTACTAAAAAAAAAAGCGTAAATCGTAAACGTACCGCCTATCACAAGCCAAAGTACTATTTACCAAGGTGCCACCTATCACGGGCCAGCACAATTTACCAAAAACGTAAATCGTAAACGTACCACCTATCACGGGTCAATACTGTTTACCGAGGTGCCACCTATCACGGGTCAACACAATTTACCAAAATGAAATGCATGACCATACACTGACTCTATCCACTACAATCGTTAAGTAAATGCAGATATTAAAACATTCCCCATTTTTAATACTCATTTAACTTAAAAGATTTTCACAACAACATTAAGTAAACAAGTCATTAAGAGATTCCCCATTCTTAATACTCATTTAACTTAAACGATTTTCACAACAAACATTAAGCAAACAGAAATATTAAGAGATTCCCCATTCTTAATACTCTTTTAACTTAAATGATTTTCCAAAACAAACATTAAGTAAACAAGACATTAAGAGATTCCCCATTCGTAATACTCATTTTAACTTAAACGATTTTCACAAATACACATTAAGTAAACAAGACATTAATAGATTCCCCATTCTTAATACTCATTTAACTTAAACGATTTTCACAACAAACATTAAGCAAACAGAAATATTAAGAGATTCCCCATTCTTAATACTCTTTTAACTTAAACGATTTTCCAAAACAAACATTAAGTAAACAAGACATTAAGAGATTCCCCATTCTTAATACTCGTTTAACTTAAATGATTTTCACAAACACACATTAAATAAACAAGACATTAAGAGATTTCCCATTCTTAATACTCGTTTAACTCTAATGGTTTTCAAATTCCACACAAAACAAACTCGAACATATTATCAAATCCAATCCACAATTCACACCAAAACAAATCAAATTACATTTACTCAAAATCATACACAAACGAGTTAAGTTCATTTCACACGAAACATTAATCCATATCACCAAAACCTAACTCTAAGATTTTACCCATAAAGCCTTAGGTTCATTTTCCCCAAATTAATACTCCAACCCTAACAAAATTCTTTTTCACACAGCACAGATAAGTCCCTAAATGCAAATTAAAAGTTTGGAAGGAGCCCTTACCTTCACGTTAGCTTTAACGTGCGATTACGGTACCGCGAGTAAATCCGGTAAAATCTCCGCTCGCAACGTCGCTTCCAAAGTTGGTTCCCTAGCACCGTAGCGTGGTAGTGAGCAACTTTCCCTTCTATCTCTTCGCGAAACGAAGCTTAGATCTAGATGAAACAGGTAGGTTTGTGTTTGACGGTTTTGAAATCCCTAACACTGTTTTTCTTCGTTTTCACACCAAAGAGGAAGTATGAAGCTGAGATATCCTTGATTTCTTACCCACTAATCCTTGGGTTTCTATTCTTGAAGCCAAAGAACGAAAAAGAAAGCAAAATCAACGAAGAAGAAAAAGGGAGAAGGAGATGGTTTTCGCGAGGCAGAGGAAGAAGAAGTTTCTCTGTTTTCTTTCCTTTGCTTTTCCTTTCTATTTTCTTTCTTTTTCCCTCCACACAAACATATATATATATATATATATATATATATATATATTACAATTAACAAATATCTCAAAATACCTAGATATTTATTAAAATTACCATTTGACCCATAACTTCTCCAAACCACTTTTTGTTAAAAACATCTACTCTCGTCGCAACTCAATTGACAGATGTAATTTTTAGCCGCCCCAGATATTTTTAACGAAACTCTCTAGAATTAAATTCTTCGTAAAAGATCCACAACAGTTAATTTAATTTATTTATCGACGAACAATTTTAATCGGGGTATCAAAATATATTTTTGGACATTTAAGCTCACAAAATATTAATAACTTGGCTAAAAAGCCTCCGAGTTCAATACCCAAAATACACTAAAATACATAAAGTGTAATTTAAAATTATAGGTCTTACAACCTATAATAGGGGGACCAAAAGTGCAATTAAGCTTTTTGTATAATATTGTATTGTTCCTATCATCCCATTCATAAATTAAGAGGCATATGTTTACTGAATAAATCAAAAGCATAAAACTATGAAAATAATATTCAAAAGTTAAATAAAATTTTCATTTATTTATTTGTAGGAAAGTACTTCGTCTTAGTTATAAAATTTATAAATTATGCATGAGAAAAAGTGAATTCACTAGAAGCGGCAACAACGACCAATTAAGGGGAGAGTCTCACATTTTTCCTCTCACACCTTCCATTCTCTTAAAAATGCTACTACTTTTAATTTACATGGCTCATTAGTTTTTACATATTCTGCTATTTTTTTTATAGACCCATCTCTATCGCAATCAAGACCGACTCATACTCCATGGTGATTAAGCCACACCACACATCCAAAATTGTGAAGGTACTAAATTATTTGTTATATATTTTCAACGCTTATAAATTATTAGATGTTTTACAATAGTTCAATAACAAAATACAATATTTTTATAAAGGTCATTTGAGATCAATTACATCAAATGTGTCTTATACCTTGGGATTGCATCATTTGATATCTATCTATATGGTAGGTACTCAACGATGGTTTTCCTGGTCTCATTGTGGGTCTTCGTTTAAGACAATTTTTAAATCTACCAAAAGGAACGTATCAAGTGACATTTATTGTACGAAGAGTTACAACGAGAAAAGTATGTTGGAACCAAGTTAATTTTATACTTAGAGTTTTTATGATAACAAAAATATTTTATGAGAACAATATATTTGACTTCAAAGAGAATGAAAGAAGATATGGTCAAGTTTTGTTGAAGATTTATTGAAGATTTGATCCAAATTTATCTACAACAAAATATGAATAGAATCAATCTGAAGAATTTACAAATGCAATCTGAAAAAAAATACGAATAGAATCAATCTGAAAAATTTAAAATCTTAATCTAAACAAAAATGGAACATAATCAATTTGAAGAATTTACAAACTCAATATTAACAAAATACAATTAAAAATTAAACAAGGATTAAATTGAAGCCCAAATTTTAAATATAAATAGATACTCAAGGTTGAAGAAGAAAATAATCGAAAAACAGAAAATAGCAGTCTTAGAGTTCAAAGAGAGAATCACTTGTTGGAATGAGAACTATTCCATGAGTGTTCTTTTCTTAGACTGTGAGCGTTATTATTATTATTATCAGATTTTTTTAGAAGCAACTACTCAAGTGTCCAACTCGTGTCTTAAAAACTCATGCATTAAAAAGATGTCACAACTAGTTAACCAATATAAGAATAACTTTTTTTAAAAATTTGTTTATGAAAACATTACGACAAACAAATTGTACAATTTATGGATTAAAAATATGTCATATCTAATTAATTCCTTATTTATTTATTGTTAATGTTTTTATTTATTCAATATTGATGAGTGTGATTCAAGCTCTCACTAACTCTCTACATTTTTTCTCCTATATTCTACAGTTCTCATAATCTCTTCCTTGTTCTCTTTTCTATGAGTTAATTATAGAATAAAATGGTGAATTTTTTTATACATGATATAAAATTGAGTTTATAATTTTTTATTATTTTGCATAAATTATGGAATTTTGCAGAGGTGAAAAGAAAAAAGAGTGGTTGGACTTTTAGTTTGAATGTATACATTAGAAAAATTGTAGTTGTATTAAAAAAAATAAGAAAAACAAAGAGGCTGAAAAGATAGAAGGGAGCATACTGACAAAATGGAAAGGAGTGTAATTCTATTTGTAACGCTTCAAATTTTTGAATCCAAAGTACTATTACCAACTTTACCTTGACCAATGATACGGCCTTTTTGCTTTCTTCCAAAAGTCATTGTTTCTTCTTTGCTCAACGTTAGTTCTTGAAACATGCACTTTTTTCCTGTCATATGTCGCCAGCATCCACTAACCAAGTACCACGAATTGTGTTTTAACTTGATTGTTGAGAACATCTGCAACATAGATGATTTTGTTCTTAAGTATACATATTTTGTTGGGTTCCGGTTTGTTAGTCTTAAAAGGTTTCTTGTCGTTCTTGTATTAATCATGGGACAAGATAATTTTGAGTAACCTTTCTTAGAGCAAATATTACACAAGATATCAGGGCGAATAGGTTTAGGTTCAATTACAGTTTCTTCATATTCTATACATCTTTTACCATTTCTAATAACTCCATAAATCATAGAAGCATATTTGCTTCTTTCCATACCATTGACAAGAAAATCTTGAAATGCTTCTTAATGTTTATCAGAGTTACATGTGGTATTTTCAATTGAGGTTGAACTATGATTATTTTTCAGAGTTAGATTTTCGGCCTTAAGTTTAGCAATATGAGTTTTCAGAGTATCATTTCTTGTTTTAAGTTTAGTAATATCCATTTTTAGAGTTGTATTTTCTATTTTAAATTCAACACTTTGATTCTTAAATACATTAACTTGTTCTGCTAGGTTTGCATTTTTGTTTCTAAGTGTTTTCAGTTTTAAACACAATTTGTGATTCTTATTTAAAAAAAATCATTTATAGCAATAATTAAATCAGATCCAATAAAGTCAGAAAATACCTCAATATTTTCATCTATTGATTCACTTCCAAAGTCAGAACCTGTGTTGGATCCAGATGTGGGGTTGATATGAGCCATTAGAGCCAAATCGTCTTGTTCATTGTTAAAGGATTCATCATAATCATCCTATGTAGCCATAATACTCTTCTTCATGGATCTAGAATCTTTCCTCTGGTGTTTCCCTTTCTTCAGATTTGAACAATTTGACTTCATATGTCGAGGTTCATTGCACGCATAGAAAATAATGTTTTTCTTGTCAAAATTTTCATTTTTTTTCCTCTATTGGACTACTTTGAATCTTTGTGAGAGAAAAAATTCCTCTTTTTGTGGCTCATCCTCTTAATTTTTCTAGATATGAAGGCAATATCCTTTTCCTCTAAGTTCATATTTTGTACATATGAATCACTATCCTTTGATTCTAGTGTTGCCTTTAGAACATTCTTCTACTTGGATTTCAAGGCCATAGTCTTGTTCTTCTTCTTGGCATGACCTTCTTCAAGCTCAATTTTCTTGTGATCTGAGAGAGCTAATCAACTCTTCTAGCTTAAGAGTATTAAGATCCTTTGCTTCCTGAATCGTAGTGATCTTAGATCTCTACTTGCCTCTCAAACTCCTAAGGATTTTCTTCACATGATCAGTAGTAGTATAACTCTTCTTAAGTACCTTTAGTTCTGAGATCGGGATCTGGAATCTGGAAAACATTGTTTCAATGTCTTCATCTTCTTCCATATTGAACAAATCATACTTTTTGACTGTGAGAGTGCCCTTTCCTTCTTGAACTTGCTTTTTTCCTTCATGGGTCAGACTATCATAAATACTCTTTGTTGTCTCCTTGTTGGTGCACTTGTCACACTCCTCGTAAGTGATTTTATTTATCATGAATGTTTTTGAGTTATGATGCATTTTGTACAACTTCTTCTGATCAGCATTCATCTACTTTTTGGGAATTTCAATAGCATCAGTATTATTCAGAGCAATATAGTGACATTTTAATACAAACAATAATATTTTAATACAATTATATTTAAATTTACCCTTCTTCTTTTTTATTTAAAATGAAAGAAGCACTTGATGCCCAACCACCATCAAGTGATTCTGATACCGAGTTGCAAGATATTATTCTACCACCGCCTTCTTGGCTTTTTCTTAGAGATTTCGGTAGAAGACAAAACTGTGTACTTATGGGCGCAGCTTCTTTTGAAGTAAGTCATATGTGTTGAGTTCCCTGAAGAATGAATGATTTTCAGGTGCTGAGGTTGAAGACCTGAATCAGCATTTGACAAATTTCATTGAGATATGGTGTACAACTAGCCCTTCCGGCATGAATGATAATATAAAAGGTTAAGGTGTTTCATTTCACTTTAACTGGGGGAGCTAAATATAATATTTAAGCCATCCGTCGATTACAATCTGTACTTTGGATGACTTGGAAGAAAATTTTCTTAATATATACTTTCCAGTGTCTAAATTTATTCAAAAAATGGCATAAATGATAAGTTTTAATAACAAATGCCGCGACTTAAAATTTTGAGGGTTACCACGAATTCATTGGAATTGCCACCATAGTTTGATGTAACAGAAAAACATTAGGTAACCCTTAAAAATAGAAGAAAAAAAAACATGATATTTGAAATTAGATTTAAGGTTTGGAAGTCGGTTATTTATATTTATAGGGAATGTATTAACACCCTACAAAATTTATTAAAAGTGGTTATCTATATTAATTTATCAACTTTATTTCTTCATATTAGTGAAATGCGAATATAATTTTTTATAAATATGATTCTGAAAAAAAAAGAAATAAAAAAAAAGCTCAATATAAATAGAGAAAAAAAGGTTTTTTATTATTGTTTTTGATAAGAGTGCAATCTTGCTCCTAAATATCTTTAGATTCGATGGAGCAGTCAAAGATACGTAATTCTTGGGTATAAAATGCAGATTTATTAATTATTTCTTTTAATGAAATTGTGTTTTGTCGTTGATAAAAAAAGTTATTTCAACGAAAAAAAACGGATTTGTTTGATTTGAATAATCATTTTAAATGTGAGTTTTAAGACTATCAAGTTGTACAACTCGTGTCTTAAAAACTCATAAATTAAAAAGATGTCACAACTAGTTAACCAATATAAGAATAGGTTTTTTATTTTTTTATTTTTTTATTTTTAATTTGTTTATGAAAACTTTAGGACAAACAAGTTGTACAATTTATGGATTAAAAATATGTCACATCTAATTAATTAAATATTTATTTATTGTTAATATATTTATTTATTCGATATTGAAGAATGTGATTCATGCTCTCACTAACTCTCTACATTTTTTCTCCTATATTTTACTGTTCTCAGAATCTCTTTCTTGTGCTCTTTTATGTTATTTCCTTATAGACTAAAATGGTAAATCTTTTTATACATGATATAAAATTGAGTTTTTGATTATCTATTGTTTTGCATAAATTATGGAATTGTGCAGAGATGGAAAGAAAAAAGAGTGATTGGACTTTTTGTTTGAAAATTGTATACATGAGGAAAATTGTAGTTGTATTAAAAAAAATGAGAAAAAAAAAGTGGCTGAAAAGATAGAAGGGAGCATACTGACAAGATGGAAGGGAGTGTTCTGCTATTTGTAACGACTCAAATTTTGAATCCAAAGCACCATTACCAACTTTACCTTGACCAATGATACAACCTTTTTGCTTTCCTCCAAAAGTCATTGTTCCTCCTTTGCTCAGTGTTAGTTCTTGGAACATAGACTTTTCTCCTGTCATATGTCATGAGCATCCACTTTCCAAGTACCACGATTTGTTTTTTACCTTGATTGTTAAGGACCTCTGCAATATAGACAATGTTGTTCTTAAGTACCCATATTTGGTTGGGTCCTGTTTTGTTAGTCTTGAAAGGTTTCTTGTCTTTCCTTATATTAAACATGGGACACGTTAATTTTGAGTGACCTTTCTTATTTGCTTCTTTCCTTACCATTAGCAATAAAATCTTGAAATTCTTTTTAATTTTTATCAGAGCTACATGTGGTATTTTCAATTGATGTTGAACTATGATTATTTTTCAGAGTTATATTTTCAGCCTTAAGTTCACCAATATCAGTTTTCAGAGTTTCATTTTCTGTTTTAAGATTAGTAATATCCATTTTCAGAGTTGTAGTTTCTATTTTAAATTTAATGCTTTGATTCTTCAATACATTACCTTTTTCTGTTAGGTTTGCTTTTTCTTTTCTAAGTGTTTTCAGTATTAAAAATAGTTTTTTATTCTTATTAAAAAAATCATTTATAGCTATAATTAAATCATATCGAATAAAGTCAGAAAATATCTCAATTTTTTCATCTATTGATTCACTTCCAGAGTTAGGACCTGTGTTGGATCTAGAGGCGGAGTTGGTATGAGCTATTAAAGTCAAATTTGCTTGTTCGTCGTTAGAGGATTCATCATGATCATCCTATGTAGCCATCATACTCTTCTTCATGGATCTAGAATCTTTCCTCTGGTGTTTCCTTTTCTTCATATTTGAACAATTTGACTTCATATGTCTAGGTTCATTGCACCCATAACAGATAATATTTTTCTTGTCAAAATTTTCATATTTTCTTCACTTTTTGTGCCACATCCTATGAATTCCTCTAGATATGAAGACAATATCCTCTTCCTCTCCTTCTAATTCTCAAATTAGAATTGTTGCTTGTAACTGAATACAAATGAGAAGACATTTTTTCCCCCAAAATACACAACGAACAAAGGAAGAAGAAACGAAACAGATGAAAAGAAGAAACAACGGAATAGCAAAGGACGAACACGAGTGAAATAGATGAAAAGGATGAAGAAGAAGAACCCAGATGAAAAGGGAAGATGAACAACAATGAAGAAGAAGAAGAAGAAGAAGAAGAAGAAGAAGAAGAAGAAGAAGAAGAAGAAGAAGAAGAAGAAGAAATCAAACGATGATGATGAAGAAAAGGGAAGTGGTCAATTTTGATGAAAAGGGTTCACGAACTGCTGTTTTTGTTGAATTGGGGCTGTTTTTTTATTTAGGGTTCACGCTGGTTCACGATTCTTTTGATTTTGATCTGTTTAAGGTTCATGATTTTATATTATTTTTAAAACTTAATTTTGACAATTATTTTAAAATAGTGTCACAATTATAATAATAGTTTTTCAAAATATAAATTGTATTTTCTAATTAGAAATAATATAATAATGACTTTAATCCACATAGGTGTATGTCATGTCACCTTTTTATTGACACGTCATTAAAAAAATGACAACTCATCATGATTTGGACTCAAATATAAATCAAATTGCTTAATGCACTTCCCAAAAAAACTTCTAGACTCCAAAGTAGCTCCAATTTACATAGACTCAACAGACGTTACAAAAATGGTCCTCGATCAAAGGGGCCTACCAAAAAGAAATATATTGAGACTTGGATCAAATAAAAATTTGCTACTCAGCTGCCTGCAAATCTAGAAAAAAAAAAACAACAACAACAACATAAAGGGGTAAGTCACAAAGACTTAGTGAGGAGACAACAACCACCATTAATTAGAAGGAAAACACAAAAAGGCATGAATAACTGCTTTAAAATCAGGAGACAATTATGTTAAACAATAATACTTAAAAATCTAGAAAAATTCTAAATTTAAATATATTCACATATATTGTAACAGTCCGCCTTTAGTTTTTTCAAAATAAAAATCGAATTTCAGAAGTTAAGAAAGGAATACTTTTGGATGGATATTTAAGTCGTAACATAACGACAAAGTCAACAAATGTTTACAACCAGCGGAATAGTTTTTGAAATAAAAATCCAAAGTATTCAAACATCAAAATACATTGGGGTGTGAGGCCTATCAGACATAGCTCATACCCCTAGGTATTCTCGGCAGACACCTGTACAAAAGCATTGCCCTATGAATTTGAACGCCCCACATCACATCAAAGAGTGGTACATGGAACCCATCAAAATAAAATGTCAAGGTGACAATATTGGTATAGGTACAGTCTTCCAAATTAAAATAAACACAACCCAAATAAGAAAGACATCTAGTCCCTATACGTCAACCTAGTCTGATCATTCCACAAAAAACTATACATCCCGGGTGATCTTCACGCTCCCCGCAAGATCCTCCTGACACAGCTCCAGTCAGGTGTGTCCAACTACATTCCCATCCATAGGGTAGTAACCGGTGGGAAGATCTTGGTTCTCATCTGAGGGCAAAGCCCAGATTTCCACAATAGTTTTAAAGGTCACCAACCGAAATTAACAATTAACACATAACATTTAAGTTTTAAATGCACAAAATAACCTTTCAACTTAGCATGCACCTTAAAAGGGTTTCCATATGTCAAACATGCATAAACAAGGTTGAAAAATGAAGTTTTAAACAAAATTGCACTATTGTATTCAAATACAGCATCTCTGTCTTCGAATACAAGGCTGTTTCATAAGTGAGCAACAAAAATCGCATGTTTGTATTCGAATACAGCCTTCTGTATTCGACTACACATAAGTCAGTTGCTAAAACAGGATGTTTGTATTCGAATACAACCTTCTGTATTCAACTACACATAAGTCATTAGCTAAAATAGGATGTCTGTATTCGAATACGACCTTCTGTATTCGACTACACATAAGTCAGTAGCTAAAATAGGATGTCTGTATTCGAATACACATCAGAAAACAACAGAAAAACAACAAAATTCAGCTTTTAAAAGGGTCACCATGACAACTTGAGTTTCGAAAAGGTTTTACAATCAATCACGCTTACACACAAATCCAAAACATTCATACTTAGCAATTATAGCACAATCACCATGAGAACTTGAATTTCGAAAAGGTTTTGCAATCAGTCACACAATTACACACAAATCCAAAACATTCACACTTAGCAATTATAGCACAACTACAACAACCACTTGAGTTAAAACACTCAACGATAATCTTGAATCAAACATGACTCGCGTTCCAAGCACCCTAATGCAATGCGTATATGCGAAAATGCATGGACTCAGAATTCCGATCAAAACCCTCCTTGAAGGGGCGTAAATCATAACGGTATCGCCTATCACACGCCTTATACTAATTATCAAGGTGCCACCCATCACAAGCCCGCACAATTTACTAAAGTGTCGCCTACCACAGGCCTTACACTAGTTTCTAGAGTGCAATCGCTCACAGATCAGCATGTTTTAGAGTGCAATCTCTCACAGATCAGCACGACGCGATAATCCCCGTAAGGATAAGATGAACCAACAAATCACATGGTATCATCTCGTGGCCCATCCTGTCACCACTATCACCATGGCCCATTCGGTCGCCATGTACAATTAAATGCATGAGCATACTCTGACTCTATCCACGACAATCATTAAGTAAATGCAGATATTAAAAGATTGTCCATTTTTAATACTCATTTAACTCTTAATGATTTTCACGACAATCATTAAATAAATGCATATATTAAAAGATTCCCCATTTTTAATACTCATTTAACTCTAACGATTTTCAAATTTCACACAGAGCATACTCAAACATTTAATTTCTACCACACACATCTAATTTAATCCACAATTTACATTAAATTCGATTAATTCAAAAACCACAAAATCCATACCAAGTTCAATCATCAATCACCACAAATTTCTACAAAACTCAAACATAAAACATGCCAAACTAATTTTCACAAACCATAACTCAAACACATCAAATTTCTTTTTCTCAACAACACATATAGATGAATCAAATTCCTTTTACATGAAAACACTCATCAATTTCACCAAAAACCCAACTCCAAACTTTCACCCATAAAAGCATTAAATTCATTTTCCCCAAATGTACACTTCAAACCCAACAAATTTATTTTCCACACAACCACAAATAAGTCCCTAAATGCAAACTAAAAGTTCGGAAGGAGCCTTTACCTTAACGTTATCTTTAACGAGCGATTACGGTACCGCGAGTAATTCCGATAAAATCTCCGCTCGCGACGTCGCTTCCAAAGTTAGTTCACTAGCACCGTAGCATGGAGGAGAGCAATTTTCCCTTCTATCTCTTTGTGAAACGAAGCTTAGATCTAGAAGAAACATGGATGTTTGCGTTTGACAGTTTTGAAAACCCCTAACACCGCTTTTTCTTTGTTTTCGAATCAGAGAAGAAAGAAGCTGGGAGGAAACTACCGGGAAAATGGCTTTGCTGGATTACATAGCAAGCTTTGAAATAGAGGAAAAAAAGTTGAAGGTTGGAGGAAGAAGGAGTTTCTCACGCGAGGCATGGAGGGGAACATTTTCTTTCCTCTGTTTCCTTTTTCCTTTCCTTTCTATTTCTTTTTATCCCTTTTCTCTTTCCTTTTCTTTTCCATATATCTATATATATATATAACAAATATATAAAAATATCTAGATATTTATCAAAATTACGATTTCACCCACAAATTTCTACATCACCTCCCATCACTTCTCAAACCACTTTTTGTTAAAAATATCTACTCTCGTAGCAACTCAATTGACAGATGAAATTTTCAGCAACCCGAGATATTTTTAACCAACTTGCCCGGTATTAAATTCTTCATAACATAAATAAATTATTCTTCTACAAAAGATTCACCGTACTTAATCTAATTTATTTATCGACGAATAATTTTAATCGGGGCATCAAAAAATATTTTTGGGCATTAAACTCACAACATATCAATAACTTGGCTAAAAAGCCTCAAAGTTCAATACTAAAATACACTAAAAAAACATAAATTAGAATTTAAAACTATGGGTCTTACATATATAGTCATTAAACTTATAATTTAACCGCTTAACAGAAATATTAAAAATCTAGTAAACAACGAAACAAAATCAAAATGAATAACCTTAAAATCATCATAAAAATCAAACAAGTAACAATACAAATTTTTTTAGAACCAAGAGGCGACTTTATCTCATTGATATCCCTTTCCTCCTAAGGGTGGCCTTTCCCTTAGGGGAGGCTCCATCTAACGAATGACCCTCTCCTCTCAATCCCGCAACGCACCATTAGGTATCAATTATGGAGCTTATATCTCATTGATAGCCATCTCCTCCTACGGATGACCTTTCTCATAGGGGCGGCTCCATCTAACGGGTAACTCTCCCTGGTCAACATGAGGTAACTAGGTGCACCTAACGCAATTAACGATTTAATAATTATAACAACGATTTCCCAAAACACGTATTTAAAATTATTTCATCGAAATATATGAAAAATATATTCAATCGCATGACAAATCAATATTTAAATACTTTAACTCATACGTAAATCCAACTAATAACATATTATATAACAAAGACCATTAAATTAAATAATTGACGAAATCGAGATAAATTTCAAAGGCTGTGTTCTCAAATTTTTCAATAAATACTTCAATATAGAAAACAAATAAAATAATAATAATAATAATAATAGCATTATAGAAACATATGACGATGATCATCGTCCTATGGAGAATCGTCTATGTTTGCTCTCCAACAACTCTCAGAGTAGTCGGTAGGATCACAGCTGACAAATCTGAGTATCAAAAAATATTTCCAAGGCTTTAGAAAAATTAATCTAAAGTTTAGCTAACTCTAGGAAACCCTAAAAATCGTTTAAATATACCCTAAGCACAAAATAATATTTTTACTCAAAACTACATTTTTCTATATATTCATATTAGCATTGAGTTGTGCATTTACTTCAATGAGTCTCAATAAACAACTCTCAAGAGATAGGTACTCTTCTCCTTCTTTAGAGGACATACCCTAACCCAAAAATTCTAACCAAGAGCATTTGTAGGAGTATGAGAAATTATGCTTGTGAGGATGTTAAATTCGTTTTTTAATGGTTGATGGTTTGCGTATTATAGAGAGAAAAGAATCAAGGAGAAGGGAAGGAAAAAAAAACAACAACAAAAATGGGGGGGGAGAATGCTTTCTACAGAGAGGAAGAGAGAGAAAAGAAATGGGAAAAATGAATTTGAGGATCGAATTGTGTTTGCCAAAGTTGATAACTTTTTTATAATTTATAATTAAATAAAAAAACTAGTTCAGTTTTGGTGACTTACTAGAGTAGAAGTAATCGGACTGAGAGGTAGTAAACAATTAAAGCATAAATAATTTGACGCGTAGATTTATCCTGACCCACCACTTACTTGGCTACATCTAGTCCCCTCATTCATAATGCTTTAATCCACTAATTCAAATACCTAGAATTACAAAGCACCTAACCCTCCGAGCCAGACTTCCCGAACAGTCTGACAACCCTAGAATTTTGAGGAACTAACCACTTTGATCCTACAAGTCATATTTTCTCCTAACAACCTGACAACCCCAAATTAAAGTAGGAGCTTAAAAGGTTGGAACTTGGGTAGTTGCTTCTGAAAAATTTGATAATAATAATAATAATAACTCTCACACTCTAAAAAAAGAACACTTAAGGAATATTTCTCATTCCAACAAGTGATTCTCTCTTTGAACTCTAAGACTGCTATTTTATGTTTTTCGACGATTTTCTACTTCAGCCTTGAATATCTATTTATATTTAAAATTTGGGCTTCAATTTAATCCTTGTTTAATTTTTAATTGTATTTTGTTAATATTGCGTTTGTAAATTCTTCAAATTGATTATGTTCTATTTTTGTTTAGATTAAGATTTTAAATTTTTCATATTTATTCTATTCGTATTTTGTTCAGATTACATTTGTAAATTCTTCAGATTGATTCTATTCATATTTTGTTATAGATAAATCTGGACCAAATCTTCAATAAATCTTCTACAAAACTTGACCATATCATCTTTCATTCTCTTTGAAGTCAAATATATTGTTCTCATAAAATATTTTTGTTATCATAAAAACTATAAGTATAAAATTAACTTGGTTCCAACATACTTTTCTCGTTGTAACTCTTCGTACAATAAATGTCACTTGATACGTTCCTTTTGGTAGATTTAAAAATTGTCTTAACGAAGACCCACAATGAGACCAGGAAAACCATTGTTGAGTACCTACCATATAGATAGATATCAAATGATGCAATCCCAAGGTATAAGACACATTTGTTGCAATTGATCTCAAATGACCTTTATAAAAATATTGTATTTTGTCATTGAACCATTGTAAGACATCTAATAACTTATAAGCGTTAACAATATATAACTCAAGATATATTGTGTTGGGGTTGATTGCAAGTCCCACATCGCTTAGTGTGGGAGAATAAGGAGAAGACCAAGGCTATATATTGGGTTTTAGTCCTTTGTTTTCAATTGCACCAGCACCAGTCAGTATGTAGCACTTTAAGCTTGTATCTGACTTAGTTTAAATATTTGCTTTGTAAGAGTGTGGTTGTACTGGGGTGTTGGGTGTGGGTGAGAGAAGTTTATGTGTTGTAACAATTTTCACATAGTGTTAATTCTCTGAGAGAAGTCTATGTGTTGTAACAATTTTCACATAGTGTTAATTCTCTTGTTGCCGGTTTAGGCAGCGGCCGTGGTTTTTCTCCGGTTTTGGAGTTTCCACGTTATATTCTTGTGTTGTGATTGTGTCTTATTCTTTTGAACTTATGCTATTTTTCCCAACAACTGGTATCAAGAGCCAGGTTCGGTGGGATAATTTTTCTTAGTATGCTCTGTGGCTGCAGCTTTGTCTGATCTTCCACATCAGAAAAGAATTATCCTTTGTATTGTTAGGGGAAAGGTGATACTGTGAAAGTGTTGTTTAGGGAGGTTCTGGCTAAGGAAAGACTTGGTATTTAAGCGTGTCTGTTGTGACCCATCTCTCTTTCCTGGGAACTTACCTGGTGCACAGTTTACAGTATGCGTGCAGCTGCTATGTCTTATTCAAGCGTTATGAAGTTTGACATAGAGAAGTTTGATGGAAGAATCAACTTTGGCTTGTGGAAAGTACAAGTCAAGGATGTGCTTATACAATCAGGATTACACAAGGCATGTGAAGAGAAACTAT
>JBBPBR010000005.1:41516441-41540110 GCA_037974775.1 Cicer pinnatifidum
CACAGTTTACAGTATGCGTGCAGCTGCTATGTCTTATTCAAGCGTTATGAAGTTTGACATAGAGAAGTTTGATGGAAGAATCAACTTTGGCTTGTGGAAAGTACAAGTCAAGGATGTGCTTATACAATCAGGATTACACAAGGCATGTGAAGAGAAACTATCCAGGTGGAGCAGTATCTGAAAAAGACTCTGAGACAAGTGCTGGCAAGGTCTCCCGTTTGTCCTTATGGTATTTCCGCTATACCATGAAAAAGGACAAGTTATTGCTAGCGGATTCAGAACAACACACGGGCATTGGTTGGCATTGATGCAAGGTGTGTGGTGATGTGTCGATGGCTGAAGAACTTCCTGGAAACCAACATGGGAGTTGCACCATAAATTTCAGCGAGGTTTCGACATGAGAAAATTCTTGGAATGGTTTAGTTCCAAGTGGAGAAAATTCTTGGAATGGTTTAGTTCCAAGTGGAGAAAATTCTTGGGATGGTTTAGTTCCAAGTGAAGTGTACTTTTTATAGTGGAGTATGATTGTCGGTAAGACAATGGAAGCGGAAGCTGTAACTCTTACAATCAAGGTGGAGAATGTTGGGGTTGATTGCAAGTCCCACATCGCTTAGTGTGGGAGAATAAGGAGAAGACCAAGGCTATATATTGGGTTTTAGTCCTTTGTTTTCAATTGCACCAGCACCAGTCAGTATGTAGCACTTTAAGCTTGTATCTGACTTAGTTTAAATATTTGCTTTGTAAGAGTGTGGTTGTACTGGGGTGTTGGGTGTGGGTGAGAGAAGTTTATGTGTTGTAACAATTTTCACATAGTGTTAATTCTCTGAGAGAAGTCTATGTGTTGTAACAATTTTCACATAGTGTTAATTCTCTGGTTGCCGGTTTAGGCAGCGGCCGTGGTTTTTCTCCGATTTTGGAGTTTCCACGTTATATTCTTGTGTTGTGATTGTGTCTTATTCTTTTGAACTTATGCTGTTTTTCTCAATATATTGGAGGTGATGAAGGAGAAACACCAACAATTTTATCTTAGGATTCACAAGTTCCACAAACTCAAGATTCACAAATCAATTAAAGGAACTAAAGTTGTGAATTTTATTTTGGTTATTATGAATATGTAATGATACTTGGGAATTTTATTTTGTAATGGAGTAGTATGACCTCGTTTTGGACCAAAGTTCTAATGGAATGATTATTTTGTAATGCAGTTGTATGTAATGATGTACTGATTATTACGTAAATTCTAAATTCTGATTAATTTGACCAAATTGCATTAATACAATGATATCAAATTTAGGTTCAAAAATTGGAAAATTGTTCTGATTATTTTGACCAGATTATTCTGATTATTTCAAACTACTGGAAAATTGTTCGACCAAACAATATTTATACAATGATATCAATTTGACTTATTAACATGTAAAACTAGACAATTGAATTACAATAATACCAATTTTATTTCATAATAACAACCTTACAAATTTGATTATATTACACAATACAATTTAAACCACAAACACCCTAAATTACATCATTACAAAACACCCTTAATCCAATCATTTTAATTACTTCAACATTACAATAACCAAAAGAACAATAATCAAGAGCCATGAAAGTGCCAGAAAACCCCTCATTAGTTTCAACTTCAACTTCAGTTCATCATCATAATTTTTTGTCACATTGTCTTTCTTCTTGAATTCATCAATCCTTTTCATCAAAGACATAATAACTTCTTTTGCTCGTTCTGTCATTGGCTCATCAAACCAATCAAAAAAATTGCAAGATTTTTTACCTTGTAACTGAAACAACATAACAAAAAAACAAGAAGTACCCTGTAACTAAACAACATAACAACAAATTTTTATAATCTGTAAACAATACAACAAAAAATAAATTCCAGAATTTTGACAAATAGTTTACCTTATAAAATCCACAACCATGAAACCATCGACCTGGATTTTTAGCCATCCAAGATGTACACAAAGGAGATTCAAGTCCACACAAACATTTTCTCCTTCTAATTCTCAAATGAGAATTGTTGCTTGTAACTGAATACAAATGAGAAGACATTTTTTCCCCCAAAAAACACAACGAACAAAGGAAGAAGAAACAAAACAGATGAAAAAGAAGAAACAACGGAATAGCAAAGGACGAACACAAGTGAAACAGATGAAAAGGATGGAGAAAAAGAAGAAGAACCCAGATGAAAAGGGAAGATGAACAACAATGAAGAAGAAGAAGAAGAAGAAGACGACGACGAAATCAGACGATGATGATGAAGAAAAGGGAAGTGGTCAATTTTGATGAAAAGGGTTCACGGACTGCTGCTTCTGTTGAATTATGGCTGTTTTTTGATTTAGGGTTCACGCTGGTTCACGATGCTTTTGATTTTGATCTGTTTAGGGTTCATGATTTTAGATTTTTTTTAAACTTAATTTTGACAATTATTTTAAAATAGTGTCACAATTATAATAATAGTTTTTAAAAATATAAATTGTATTTTTTAATCAGAAATAATATAATAAGCCTATACAAAATGATATTTTTAAATATTCAAAACAACTAATCCTTTTTTATCAAATAAAAACTATAATTTATCATTGTAATACCGAAATAGAAAACGTCAACCAAATACTTAGATGACAATATATTCTTTTTGTTATCCTAAGTTGTTAGGACAGAACGTTGACACCAAATCCAAACATGAAAATTTCATAACTTAATAGATTGTATGTTTACGACAGATAACTTTTTGTTTGTCAAATCTTATCATAAAAACATCAAAACACTATATAATGCGACAATCATTGTCCGAGAACAATATCAAAGAATACCAATAAAAGAACAAAGATAATATTAAAAATATGGCAGGAGGAGCATTTGTACCGACGGGAGGAGGAATCCATCATGAAGGCGAGGTTACTGCCTTTGTGTTGGTGACATGTTTTGTTGCAGCTATGGGAGGTCTTCTATTTGGTTATGACCTTGGTATTACCGGAGGAGTGACTTCTATGGAACCGTTCTTAATCAAGTTCTTTCCATCTGTGTATAAACAAATGAAAGATGAATCTTGAAGTGAGAGTCAATACTGCAAATTTGACAATCAACTCCTCACATTGTTCACATCTTCATTATACCTTGCAGCATTGGTAGCCTCTTTCTTTGCTTCAATTACAACAAGATTGCTTGGACGTAAACCTTCAATGTTTATAGGTGGTTTGTTTTTCCTTATTGGTGCCTTGCTAAATGGTTTTGCTATCAATGTTGGAATGCTTATCATTGGTCGTTTGTTGCTCGGTTTTGGGGTGGGATACTGCAACCAGGTAATTAAATGATTAACATACCGAATTGTTTAAATTTATTTATCAATTTGTTACCACTTTTTTGGAAAATTAGAATCCTAGTAAAGCTATAAAAAAATGCTTGAAATCGGATCCTGCTTTGAGTAGCTTATATTGAAAATTGTTTTTTATAGATTGTTTTAAACAAAACAAAAAAAGTCATTTCCATCATTATAAACAAACACAAATTAACTTGAGTTTTTCTTAAAAGTCTAAAATATTGAAGACAAAAACATGTTATTAATCTGTAATAAATGAGCCTTATTATTTAATTTGCATTCTTTAAACTTTAAATAAATTTTTAGTTAATATAAATGTTTTTCATTTAATTTATTTGTTGTATATGCAACATTCAGTCTGTTCCAGTATATTTATCTGAAATGGCTCCAACAAAGATTAGAGGAGCACTTAATATGGGCTTCCAAATGATGATTACAATTGGTATTCTTATTGCAAATCTTATCAATTATGGGACTTCCAAGCACGAAAATGGATGGAGAATTTCCTTGGGTGTAGGAGCTGTGCCTGCAGTTTTGTTGTGTTTGGGATCCCTTTTCTTGGGTGACACACCTAACTCCTTGATTGAAAGAGGTAAACATGAAAATGCTAAGATAATGTTGCAAAAGATTCGTGGTACTAAGAATGTTGACGAGGAGTTTCAAGACCTTATAGATGCCAGTGAACAAGCTAAAAAGGTGGAACACCCATGGAAGAATATTGTACAACCAAAATATAGACCGCAACTAACTTTTTGTAGTTTAATTCCATTTTTTCAACAATTCACTGGAATTAATGTCATCATGTTTTACGCACCTGTCTTGTTCAAGACTTTGGGATTCGGTAACGAAGCTTCCCTTATGTCGGCAGTCATCACTGGAGGCGTCAATGCAATTGCCACATTTGTTTCCATTTTTACTGTAGACAAGTTTGGAAGAAAGATCTTGTTCATTGAAGGTGGTGTCCAAATGTTTATTTGTCAGGTAAAGATGATAATTGTTTTCTTAAGAATTAATTTTATCTAAACCTAGTATACACGGCTTAAAATATGAATTATTTCTCCATTTTTCATGAAAATTATTCACATATATAAATGTTTCAACTATCAATTACTTGTAGATTGGTGTTGGAGGAATGATTGCTGCAAAGTTTGGACTAAGTGGTGAAGGCTCGTTAACAAAAGGCGAAGCCAACCTCCTCTTATTTTTGATATGTGCATATGTTGCAGCTTTTGCCTGGTCTTGGGGTCCATTGGGTTGGTTGGTTCCTAGTGAAATATGTTCGCTTGAAGCTCGGTCTGCAGGTCAAGCTATTAATGTCGGCGTGAACATGTTATTTACATTTTTCATTGCACAAATCTTTCTCACCATGCTTTGCCATTTGAAGTTTGGTCTTTTCTTCTTTTTTGCTGGTTTTGTCGTTATTATGACAATCTTCATAGCTTTGTTCTTGCCCGAGACAAAGAATGTTCCTATTGAAGAAATGAATAGAGTGTGGAAGTCACATTGGTTTTGGGCTAAATTTATTTCTGATGATGGTGTTTTTGGCAAAGTAGAACACAACACTCAACGTTAAAGTTTATTAACATGTAATTTTCAAATTATTAAAGGATTAATGGATTCTACTTTATTTATAATTCTAATTAAACACTGATAGTGACCTCGACATTTTATTATATATTACAATGTATATGATTGGTTAAAATATTTTCTTTTTTTTGTAATTTATCTTTTAAAAGACTCATTTGAATCCTTTATCTTTATTAAATTTTACATAATTTTTTTTAACCATGGTATGAAATGTATGTTACAGTGATCGTTAATCTTTTTATGCAACAACTATGATGTATCAAAAAATAGTACTATCAATTTGCCTAAAAATATACAAACCTAATAGGTGTACACGGATGCTATATTATTTATCTAATTTAATAAATTATATACTTTTACTAGGAATATAACTACATATACAATATATACGAAGAGATACATGCACCTAATATATATATATATATATTACATGCACCTATGATATTTTTGGGACATTTTTAATTATGATATTTTTCTGCCCCTCCAACATGTGAATTAGAACCAATAATTAGTGGACTTATGAAATTTGATATCTATAATTATAGTCCACCTCTTTGATAATATATAAATGCAAAAAGTTAATTTGTATTTCCTTAAGTTGCCTTAAAAAATAGATGATACAGAGTCTTTTAACAGACTATAGTTAAAAAAAATATTTTTTTTTGTGTAATTTGTCTTTTAAATGACTCATTTGAATCCTTTATTTTTATTAAATTTTACATTTTTTTTTTTAACTATGGTATGAAATGTATGTTAGAGTGATCGTTAATCCTTTTATGCAACAACTATGATGTATCAAAAAATAGTACTATCAATTTGCCTAAAAAAATACAAACTTAATAGGTGTACACGGATTCTATATTATTTATCTAATTTAATAAATTATATACATTTACTAGGAATACAACTACATATACAATATATACGAAGAGATACATGCACCTAATATATATATATATATATATATATATATATATATATATATATATTTTAGTAAGGAGTAAAGTAAGGATGAAATGGTAGTTGGGGCCCAGATCAGACCAATGTGATGGTGAACGTAAATAGAGTCCTCAATTAAGTTTCAAAGTTCAAATGTTTGTTTACAAATTTTCCGGTTAAACTCTTTAATATTAGATACCTTATTGAAATGATATTTTAAAGACTCAGGCCAATTGTTTCAATACTTTTGTGACCCTAAATGAGGAAGCTCATACTACAAGAAAATGTTTGTATCTCTCATGCATTTGCAAGTAACTTAGAAGCTTGGCTGTTTTTTCTTTTTGTTATTTAATATGTTTCTTACTTTCGGAGTTGTGATTCTTTTTGAGAAATTGTTTGCTAACTTGTGCATGTGTATTTTTGTGTTGAATCTGAGTTATTGTTTTTTTTTTTCTGTATTTTTCCTTTTTGTTGAGTGAACCCATTGATTTTGTTTATGCTCATGTTCATTTGGTTGGTAATAAAAGTAATATGACAATTTACAACATACGAATTGGAGTTTAGGAAAAGTGGAAGAACACTAGGGCATTTGAATTTGAGGTACCCAACTTAGTGGTAAATTTTTGGTACATTTTGTGATTTTATTTTACCGCTTGCAATTGTTCTATATAGTCTGACCATATTACCTTACACTTTCAGGAAAAGCTTATAATTATGATTGGATTATTAACAGTGGGAATATTGGTTTCAAAGAGGTAGTTTAGGCTATGACATAAGTTTTCGTGTAAATTGTGTATGTTTTGATTCTAAAAACACTTGAATTGATTAGTAATGAAACAAGTCTCAAACACAGAAAACTTACTTGTTTTTAGAGTAATATCACAGATTACTTATTTTCATATTTTATTGAGACTTTTGGATTTATTGAGATTTTTGGATTTAACCATGTTAGTCAGTCATGATATAAATTGTGATATTGTTGTTTAGTTGATGTAAGTGATGAAAGCGCGTATTAGAACTTTTACTTTTTTTTTTCTAGTTTGATATTACCCACGGATATGTCATAGGAAACGTTACCGACGAAACATTCGTAGGTAACAGTAATTTTCTATAGTTTGACATTACCCATGATATGTTTGTGGGTAACTTACCCATAATATTCCCGTAGATAAATTACCCACGGAAATCTTACAAGTAAATGTAACCTATGAATTTTCCGTAGGTAATATAATTCCTACGAGCAATTTACCTACAGACCCATGTCCGTAGCTAACCCGTGAGTAATTATTCATTACCCACGGCTATATCGTAACTAAAGTCAAAATATGCCGTAGATAATGACAGTTTTTCTTGTAGTGTCATGAGTCTAATATTTCGTTATTTGGGCTTATTTTAAAAGAAATATTGAAATTTATTTTTCTCATAGAAATATCGATAATAATTTCACAAAAAAAATCAATCTTTTTTTGCGAAGCAAAAAAAATTGTAAATAATTTTTTATCGTAATTTTTTAATCCAAAATTTTTGGGGAAAAAATTTAAACTTTAGCACTCGAAAATAAATAAAAAAATCTTTTGACGGAAATTTTTTTTGAAAAAAATCGAAAGAAAAATTTTAAAAATTGGGTCCATAAGCCATCTTAGCCCACAAAATTTTAAAGGGTTTTTACTTTTTGGGGCTTCCTTTTTGGGACATTTTTATCTATGAAATTTTTATGCCCCTCCAACATGTAGACTAGAACTAATAATTAGTGGACTTGTCAAATTGATACCTATAATCGTAGTTCCGCCCCTTTGATAATATATAAATGCAAAAGGTTAATGTATATTTCCTTAAGTTCCCATCAATAAAAGATGATGCAGAGTTTTCTAACAAACTATAGAGATATTTACCCAATTTAACCCAAGTGTTCATTTCCTTTTACTTGGAATAGCACTAGTAGGTCTAAGTTGAGAGGAAAGTATCTTAATAGTCTAACCACATAGTCTCTTTTATGTTCCAATGCGTATATCCTCTTGAGAAAAAGGTTAAGAGTTATACTTTTGGAACTTTAAAGGGTAAATAGGATCGAATGATAGAAAAGAGAACCCTACCTACATGTATAGAGACAACATCGGTCGAACACTTATTGAGACCTAAAATAAACTTTGAAATAAGGTTTTGATAAAAAAAAAAATGAAATAGTGACATTTTAATACTAACAATAATATTTTACTATAATTTTATTTAAATTTACCCTTCTTGTTTTTTATTTTAAATGAAAAAAGTACTTGATGTCCGAACACCATCAAGTGATTCTGATAGCGAGTTGCAAGATATGATTTGTTAGACATAAGTCCTCTTGATCATGATTTTGACATAGTTAACAAACATACAATGTACATGCATCATTTGATAAATCTAACAAGTTGAACTGAGTAACATTTCAGGAAACACAACCACACACTACACACTTGGACAATAGCTTGGAACTCAAGGAATCAACCAAAATTGAAGGATTGGCTTGACAAAGATGCAAATACGTATATAGTGTGATTAGTGGTTATAGTAGTTAATTAGTAGACTCACCAATATGGTTTCATGCTTAAGTATTTGCCAAAGTAAAATTGAAATCATTAAGTAAGCAAGTAAATAAAATCGATTAGCAAATCAATTGATGAATCCATTGGCAATCGATTGATTGACTCAGAATTAGAGTTTTCACTAAGTACATCGATTGGGAAATCGATTACTTAAAGGATTTTAGTGAAACCTGTATTCTGGGTTTAAACCAATCCATTGAGCAATCGATTAGCACGTCAATTGAGAAATCGATTTTGTGATTCACAAAGCCAAGCTAGTACTCAGTTAATCGATTGGCAAATCGATTACGAAAACTCTTTTTCATCAGACTTGGCCTCTGTGATCAACCAATCGATTAGACAATCAATTGAGTAATCGAGTTTGTAAGTCACAGAGCCAACCACTTATTGAGTCACAGAGCAAATCGATTGTGCAAAAGTTTTTATCAGACCTAGCCTCTGTGATAAATCAAATCGATTGGAAAATCAATTAAATGAAGTTTCTTAAACTGCAAGTTTTGTGGCAATCGATTAGGTAATCGATTGAAAGAATGAATTAGTTAATCACTCATCAGAAACATATTGAGTAATCGATTGGTAAATCAATTTTGACAAAATAGCTGAGCCACTGTAACAAGCAGAATCGATTGGATTAAAACATCTGAGTCACTATGATCAGACTAATCGATTGACAAATCGATTGGAGTAAAATGTCTGAGTCACTGTGACCAGCACAATCGATTGGCAAATCGATTGGGAAAAATGTTTGTGTTACAGCCCATTACTAAATCGATTATGTCAATATATATGAGTCGACTGAGTAATCGATTGTTTTGATCTCGTTGTTTGAACAAAACACTTATAATCGATTACCCAATCGATTCTGATATGAACTTGCTTCAGTTTCTAATTTATGCATTAAAAGAATCGATTGGCAAATCGATTCATTCTTATATGTTCAAGATTCAAGAAAAACAAGAAACGCGATAATCGATTGGGCAATCGATTACGCTGGTTTTAAACTGTTATAAAATCGATTGTGCAATCGATTTTGCTGATGTTTTTCTGAACATATATAAGTTCAGAAAATAAGATTGTGCAATCGTTATTTGGGCTTATTTTTTTAAAAAAATTTAAAATTTATTTTTCTCATAGAAATATCGATAATAATTTCTCGAAAAAATCAATCTTTTTTCACGAAGAAAAAAAAATTGTAAATCATTTTTTATCGTAATTTTTTAATCCCAAACTTTTGGGGATAAAATTGAAACATTAGCACTCAAAAGTAAATCAAAAATCTTTTGACGGAAATCGTTTTTGAAAAAATTCGAAAGAAAAATTTCAAAAATTGGAAAATTTTAGGGTTGTTAGACTTTTTGGGAAGACTGAGTTGGAGGGTCAGGTGCTTTGTAATTCAAGGTATTTGAATTAGTAGATTAAAGCTTTATGAATGAAAGCACTAGATGTAGCCAAGTAAGTGGTGGGTCAGGATAAATCTACGTGTCAAATTATTTATGCTTTAATTGTTTACTACCTCTCAGTCTCATTACTTCTACTCTAGTAAATCACAAAAACTGAACTAGTTTTTTTATTCAATTACAAATTATAAAAAAGTTATCAACTTTGGCAAACACAACTTGATCCCTCTTATGGTGTTTTCACCTTCAATTGGTATTAGAGCTCGACCTCAAGGCTGAGCAGGTTACGATGTTTGAGAAAAGATCCAACGGTTCAATATGTTTAGATTTAGTGAAGAAACTGTTGGAGGAAACATCAATAGACCACTTCTGTTTGACGGAGAACGTTTAGTGTATTGGAAGGACATGTTGATAAGTTTTTATATTTCACAAGATCCTGAACTTTGGGACTTGGTGGAATATGGTTATATTTCTCTGAAGAATACTGATGCTATTGAAATTCCCAAAAAGCAGATAAATGCTTATCAAAAGAAGATGTACAAGATGCATCATAAGTCTAAAATATTCACGATTAATGCAATCACTTTCGAGGAGTTTGACAAGTGCACCAATAAGGAGACAACAAATAGTATTTATGATATTTTGACCCATGAAGGAAGCGAGCAAGTTCAAGAAGCAAAGGCCAACCTCCTAGTCAAAAAGTATAAGTTGTTCAATATGGAAGAAGATGAAGACATTGAAACAATGTTTTCCAGATTCCATATCATGGTCTCATGACTAAAGGTACTTAAGAAGAGTCATACTATTGTTGATCATGTGAAGAAAATCCTTAGGAGTCTGATAGGCAAGTGGAGACCTAATATCACTGCCATTCAAGAAGCAAATGATCTGAATACTCTTAAGCAAGAAAAGATTAATAGCTCTATCAAATCACATGAAATTGAGCTTGAAGAAGATCAGGCCAAGAAGAAGAACAAGATTATGGCCTTGAAATCCAAGTAGAAGAATTTTCTAGAGGCAACATTAGAATCAAAGGATAATGATTCAAATGATCAGAATATGAAATTAGAGGAAGAGGATATTGCCTTCATATCTACAAGAATTCAGAGGATGTGGCACAAAAAGTGAATATCTTTCCCTAAAAAAGATTCAAAGTAGTCCAATAGAAGAAAAACTGAAAATTTTGACAAGAAAAATATTATATGTTATGGGTGCAATAAACCTGAATATATGAAGTCAAATTGTTCAGATATGAAGAAAAGGAAACACCAGAGGAAAGATTCTAGATCCATGAAGAAGAGTATGATGGCTACATAGGATGATCATGATGAATCCTCTAATGATGAACAAGCAAAATTGACTTTAATGGCTCATACCAACTCCGCCTCTGGATCCAACGCATATTCTAACTCTGGAAGTCAATCAATAGATGAAAAAATTGAGGTATTTTATGACTTTATTCGATCAGATTTAATTATAGCTATAAATTATTATTTTTAAATAAAAATAAAAACTATTTTTAAAACTGAAAACACTTAGAAAAGAAAAAGCAAACCTAACAGAAAAAGGTAATGTATTGAAGAATCAAAGTGTTGAATTTAAAATAGAAACTACAACTCTGAAAACGGATATTACTAAACTTAAAACCGAAAATGATACTCTGAAAACTGATATTGCTGAACTAAAGGCCGAAAATATAACTCTGAAAAATAATCGTAGTTCAACATCAATTGAAAATACCACACGTAGCTCTGATAAACATTAAAAAGCATTTCAAGATTTTATTGCTAATGGTAAGGAAAGAAGAAAATAAGAAAGGTCACTCAAAATTAACCTGTCCCATGTTTAATACAAGGAAAGACAAGAAACCTTTCAAGACTAACAAACCAGGACCCAACCAAATATGGGTACTTAAGAACAAAATTGTTTATGTTGCAGATGTCCTCAACAATCAAGTTAAAACACAAATTGTGGTACTTGGACAGTGGATGCTCATGACATATGACAGGAGAAAATTCTATGTTCCAAAAACTAACACTGAGCAAAGGAGGAACAACGACTTTTCGAGGAAAGCAAAAAGGTCGTATCATTGATCAAGGTAAAGTTTGTAATGGTGCTTTGGATTTAAAATTTTGAGGCATTTTCAAATAGCAGTACACTCCCTTTCATCTTGTCAGTATACTCCATTCTATCTTTTCAGCCTCTTTTTTTTCTCATTTTTTTAATACAACTACAATTTTCCTCGTGTATACATTCAAATAAAAAGTCCAATCACTCTTTTTTCTTTCCATCTCTGCACAATTCCATAATTTATGCAAAACAATACATAATGAAAAACTCAATTTTATATCATGTATAAAAAGATTCACCATTTTAGTCTATAAGGAAATAATAGTAAAGAGCACAAGAAAGAGATTTTGAGAATAGTAAAATATAGGAGAAAAATGTAGAGAGTTAGTGAGAGCATGAATCACATTCTTCAATATTGAATAAATAAATATGTTAACAATAAATAAATATTGAATTAATTAGATGTGACATATTTTTAATCCATAAATTGTACAACTTGTTTGTCCTAAATTTTCAAAAACAAATTAAAAAAAACTATTCTTATATTGGTTAACTAGTTGTGACATCTTTTTAATCCATGAGTTTTTCAGACACGAGTTGTACAGCTTTATAGTCTTAAAAATCACATTTAAAATGATTATTCAAATCAAACAAATCCATTTTTTTCGTCGAAATAACTTTTTTTTATCAACGACAAAATACAATTTCTTTAAAAGAAATAATTAATAAATCTGCATTTTCTACCCAAGAATTACGTATCTTTGACTGCTCCATTGAATTTGAAGATATTTAGGAGCAAGATTGCACTCTTGTCAAAAACAATACTAAGAAAACCTTTTTTTCTCTGTTTATATTGAGTTTTTTTTTTTTAGAATCATATTTTTTTAAAATTACATTCGCATTACTCTAATATGAAGAAATAAAGTTGCTAAATTAATATAAATATTTTGGAGAATTAGCTATAGATAACCACTTTTAATAAATTTCGTACGGTGTTGATACATTCCCTATGAATAACCGACTCCCAAACCTTAAATCTAATTTCAAATATCATTTTTTTCCTTCTGTTTTTAAGGATTTCATAATGTTTTTCAGTTACATCAAACTATGGTGACAACTCCATTGAATTTGTGGTAACCCTCAAAATTTTAGGTTGCGGCATTTGTTATTAAAACTTATCATTTATGCCATTTTTTGAATAAATTTAGACATTGGAAAGTATATGTCAAGAAAATTTTCTTCCAAGTCATCCAAAGAACGGATTGTAATAGATGGATGGCTTAAATAAAATATTTAGCTTATGAAACACCTTAACCTTTTTATATTTCAGTCACGCCGGAAGGGCTAGTTGTACCCCAGATCTCAAAGAAATTTGTCAAATGCTGATTCAGGTCTTCAACCTCAGCACCTGAAAATCGTTCATTCTTCAGGGAACTCAACACATATGACTTAACTTCAAAAGAAACTGCGCCCATACCTTGAAATCCATGAGTCATTCGTCTACAGTTTTATCTTCTACCGAAATCTCTAAGAAAATGCCAAGAAGGCGGTGGTAGAATCATATCTTGCAACTCGATATCAGAATCACTCGATGGTGGTTGGGCATCAAGTGCTTCTTGCATTTTAAATAAAAAACAAGAAGGGTAAATTTAAATATAATTATATTAAAATATTATTGTTAGTATTAAAATGTCACTATATTACTCTGAATAATACTAATGCTATTGAAATTCCCAAAAAGTAAATGAATGTTGATTAGAAGAAGTTGTACAAAATGCATCATAACTCAAAAACATTCATGATAAATGAAATCACCTACGAGGAGTGTGAAAAGTGCACCAACAAGGAGACAACAAATAGTATTTATGATAGTCTGACCCATGAAGGAAGCAAGCAAGTTCAAGAAGAAAAGGGCAACCTCCCAGTCAAAAAGTATGAGTTGTTCAATATGGAAGAAGATGAAGACATTGAAACAATGTTTTCTAGATCCTGGTGTCAGAACTAAATATACTTAAGAAGAGTTATACTATTGCTGATCATGTGAAGAAAATCCTTAGGAGTCTGAGAGGCAAGTAAAGACCTAAGATCACTACGATTCAGGAAGCAAAGGATCTTAATACTCTTAATCTAGAAGAGTTGATTAGCTCTCTCACATCACAAGAAAATTGAGCTTGAAGAAGATCATGCCAAGGAGAAGAAAAGGACTATGGGCTTGAAATCCAAGTAGAAGAATGTTCTAAAGGAAACATTAGAATCAAAGGATAGTGATTCAGATGTACATAATATGAACTTAGAGGAAGAGGATATTGCCTTCATATCTAGTAAAATGCAGAGGATGTGGCACAAAAAGAGGAAATTTTTCTCTCAAAAAGATTCAAGGTAGTTCAATAGAGGAATAAATGAAAATTTTGACAAGAAAAACATTATTTTCTATGGGTGCAATGAACCTAGACATATGAAGTCAAATTGTTCAAATTTGAAGAAAGGGAAACACCACAGAAAAGATTCTAGCTCCATGAAGAAGAGTATTATGGCTACATAGGATGATTATGAAGAATCCTTTAACGATGAACAAGACGATTTGGCTCTAATGGCTCATACCAACCCCGCATTTGTATCCAACACATGTTCTGACTCTGGAAGTTAATCAATAGATGAAAATATTGAGGTATTTTATGACTTTATTTGATCTAATTTACTTATTGCTATAAATTATTTTTTTAAATAAGAATCACAAAGTGTGCTTAAAACTGAAAACACTTAGAAACGAAAATTCAAACCTAACAAAACAAGTTAATGTATTAAAGAATCAAAGTTTTGAATTTAAAATAGAAAATACAACTCTGAAAATGGATATTACTAAACCTAAAACAAGAAAGGATACTCTAAAAACTCATATTGCTAAACTTAAGGCCGAAATCTAACTCTAAAAAATAATCATATTTCAACATCAATTGAAAATACCACAGTAACTCTGACAAACATTAAGAAGCATTTCAAGATTTTCTTGCTTATGGTAAGGAAAGAAGCAAATTGTAACACCCCGATTTTTAACATCGCGAGTGCATTTTTTTTCCTTAAACAAAGAAAATACTTTTGGATAAATATTTAAGTCATAACACAACGACAAATAAGTACACATAATTTACAAGCAGCAGAATAGTTTTTGAAATACGAATCCAAAGTATTTACACATCAAAAGTGGTACATGGAACCCATCGAAAATAAAATGTCAAGCTGACAATATTGGTATAGGTACAATCTTCCAAATTAAAATAAATACATCCCAAAAGAAAGACTTATAGTCCCTATACGTCAACCTAATCTGATCATTCCACAAAACTATACATCTCGAGTGATCTTCACGCGCCCCGCAAGACCCTCCTAACACAGCTCCAGTCAAGTGTGTCCAACTACATTCCCATTCACAGGGTACTAACCGGTGGGAAGATCCTGATTCTCATCTGAGGGCAAAGCCCAAATTTCCACAATAATTGTAAAGGGTCACCAACCGAAATTAACAAACATCACATAACAAAATTCTTATATTTTCAAATGCTCAAAAGAACCTTTCATCTTATCATACTCCTTGAAAGGGTTTTCATATGTCCGAAAATGCATAAACAATGTTGAAAAATGAAGTTTTGACTAACTGCATTGTCATAGCCGCATACAATTGAGAAAATGCAGATTTTCAATTCTAAAATGGCTCTTGAATCAATCAACACTTCAAACATTAATATTATCAATTATGAACACATAATTAACACCAAATTAATCTCCAAAAATTCACACCTCAATCACACATCGAATATTCATTAAATCAATTATGAACACATAAATACATCAAAACTTAATCAACCCAACTTCACACCTCAAAGCAATTACGATAAATCACAACAACAACTGAATATATATATACAATCATCAAAGTATAACAAACATGACTTGCGTGCCAAGCACCCTAATGCAATACGTATATGCCAAAATGCATCATTCCAGAATTCCAAACCAAAACCCACCTTGAGGGGCGTAAATCATAATTGTACAGCCTCTCACAGACCAGTACTAATTACCGAGGTGCAATCTCTCACGGATCAGCACGATTTACTAGCGTGCAGTCTCTCACAGACCAGCACGACATACAAGAGTGCAGTCGCTCACAGACCAGCACAATTTTCTAGAGTGCAATCGCTCACAGATCAGCATATTCTAGAGTACAATCTCTCACAGATCAGCATATTCTAGAGTGCAATCTCTCACAGATCAGCACGACGCGACAATCCCCACAAGGATAAGATGAACCAACAATTCACATGGCATCATCCCGTGGCCCATCACGGTCACCACTATCACCATGGCCCCATCGCGGTCACCATGTACTATGAAATGCATGAGCATACTATGACTCTTTTCACCACAATCATTAAGTAAATGCAGCTATTAAAAGATTCCCCATTTTTAATACTCATTTAACACTAATGATTTTTTAGACACAACACAGAGCATACTCAAACATATTTATTCACACCAATTAAAATTTCCAAAACCACACATAAATCACATCTCCAAATTCCATTCACACCTAAATTGAATTAAATTCATTTTCCACCAAGTCACACATAAATTTGATCTCAAAAATTCATAATATTAATTATGAACACATCATAACATAAATCACCAAAATTTCCAAACATTAATCACCATATTCAATCTCTAAAATTTTCAACCATGAATCACCACAACAACATTAATATATCAGAGTTCTCCCCACCGCTAATACGGTGTCAACGGTCTCGATTCCTTTTCGAGACTCAAGGAGCTAACTACATAAACATGAATATTTATAACAATTTGTTCATAATAAAACTAATTCAAACACAACAAAATTTCTAAAATGAAATCTTTCTCACACACCGAACTCTTAAAATTAAATAATCTAAATTATTTACTTAAACAAATATTGTCCAAATTTAACATTCACATACTCGACTATTAAAGCACCGAAATATTTGAGTTAATAAAATACTATAAACTTTTTTTTTCTTTTTAAACTCAACCAACGAGTAATTCAAAGAGTTACATTTTAAACTCTAACCATTTTTAATTTCAATCTGTCTTTTTGCTCAAACTCTTTAACTTAGTTAAAATTTGAACTTTTTCACAACTTTAACAACTCTAAATTTTTCGTAAAATTTCAACTTCAGTTCAAACTCATTTATTTGAAAATAAATCATTACGTAACTCAAACTCATCAAATTTAATTATCGCCAATTCACACCGACAACAATCAATTCAATTCCACAACACACATATAACACCTCAATTAAATTTCAACAATTCAAACATAACTCACCCAATTTCAAAACTCCACATTTTTACACATAAACCACCAAATTTCATCAATTCATTTTCTACAAAATCCACAAATAAATCACATCTCAAAAATTCATAATAATAATTATAAACATATAAATCACACCAAACTTGAATCACCACAAACCACACCTCCAATTTAAATTCCACTAAATTACACATAATCACATTAAATTAATTTTTCACAAAATCACACTTCAAATACATCAAATTTCTTTTCCATAAAATCACAAATAATGTCTTAAATGCAAACTAAAAGTTTGGAAGGAGTCCTTACCTTAACGATAGCTCTAACACGCGATTACGGTACCGTAATTAATTCCGGTAAAATTTAAGTTCGTGATGTCGCGTCGAAAACTAGCTCACTAGCACCGCAGCGTGGCAATGAGCAACTTTTTCTTCTATCACTTCTCGAATGGAAGCTTAGATCTAATAGATTAATGGAGGTTTATTTTCTAAAAGATATTTTTGGCATTTAACTCACAAAATGTCATAAAATTTCCTAAAAAGCCTCATAAATTCAGCACAAAATTCCCCAAAATACATAAATTAGAATTTAAAATTAAGGGTCTTACACAAATATGCTTCTATGATTTATGGAGTTATTAGAAATTGTAAAAGATGTATAGAATTTGAAGAAACTGTAATTGAACCTAAACCTATTCGCCCTGATATCTTGTGTAATGTTTGCTCTAAGAAATGTTACTCAAAATTATCTTGTCCCATGTTTAATACAAGAACGACAAGAAACCTTTCAAGACTAACAAACCAGGACCCAACAAAATATGGATACTAAAGAACAAAATTATCTATTTTGCAGATGTCCTCAACAATCAAGTTAAAACACAAATCGTGGTACTTGGATAGTAGACGTTGGCGACATATGACAAGAGAAAAGTCTATGTTTCAAGAACTAACGTTGAACAAAGAAGAAACAATGAGTTTTGGAAGAAAGCAAAAAAGTCGTATTAATGGTCAAGGTAAAGTTGGTAATAGTACTTTGGATTCAAAAATTTGAGGCGTTACAAACAGAAGTACACTTCCATCATGTCAGTATGGTCCCTTCTATCTTTTCAGCCTCCTTGTTTTTCTCATTTTTTTTAATACAACTACAATTTTTCTCATGTATACATTCAAACAAAAAGTCCAACCACTCTTTTTTCTTTCTATTTCTGCACAATTCCATAATTCATGCAAAATAATAGATAATCAAAAACTCAATTTTATATCATGTATAAAAAGATTCACCATTTTAATCTATAAGTAAATCATAGAAAAGAGAACAAGGAAGAGATTATAAGAACCGTAGAATATAGGAGAAAAAAATGTAGAGTTAGTGAGAGCATGAACCACACTCATCAATATTGAATAAATAAAAACATTAATAATAAATAAATATTGAATTAATTAGATATGACATATTTTTAATCCATAAGTTGTACAATTCATTTGTCCTAATGTTTTCATAAATAAATTAAAAAAAAAGTTATTCTAATGTTGGTTAACTAGTTGTGACATCTTTTTAATGCATGAGTTTTTAAGACACGAGTTCGACACATTGATAGTCTTAAAACTTGCATTTAAAATAATTATTCAAATCAAACAAACTCATTTTTTTTGCAAGATAACTTTTTTTTTATCAACGATAAAACACAATTTCTTTAAAAGAAATAATTAATAAATCTGCATTTTCTACCCAATAATTCCGTAGCTTTGATTGCTCCATCGAACCTGAAGACACTTAGGAGCAAGACTGCACTCTTGTAAAAAACAATAATAAAATTTGATAACAGTGTTGGATGTTCTTTAAATGTTCTTCAATTACGCTTTTGTTCATGCAAGATGTCTTAAAAATGCAATATTTTTGAAATGACTTCAACTTTAAAATTATTCCTCGTCAATTACTGAGTTGACCTAAAGCATATAAGAAATAAAATTTTTCATGAAAACTCAACAAGAAGAACGTCTTTCTGCATTAATTAGAACGCTATTTCTATGTATTTTTGGGTGATACTTTGTTCTTTTGTGAGTAAGATACTTAAATTCAAATCAATTCCTATTACAATCTAAAAACATTCAAAAACACATGTTAGTAGTTCAAACATGTAGTTCACAAAATGATCATAATCTTAAAAATAATTTTAAGGTATTTGTTATTTTAAAAAAAAAAATTGTTTTCACTTTAGATCCCTTAACTTATTTTTTTGATTTCATTGTAGTCTCACTTCTTCTACTCAAAATGACAAGTAAATAAAAGTTAATATTTTTTTTACAAAAACTAATAAAAAATCAACTTGACTAACCGAAATAATTAAAAACTATAACAAATAAATAAATAAATTAAAGGACAAAAAAAAAATTTAGCTTATAATAAAGCAACACACCAAAATAATTGAGGCTAATTTCGGGGGTTGAATCCCACAAAAATAATCGGGGATTGAACTTTTTCATTACACACGGCACGGACAAGGAAATCGTATCCTTCACTAAATATGTATTCACTTGTGCCTTTTTCATATTTGAATTACTTTATATTATTAATTATTAATTAGAATTAAGAAATTATATTTACATAAAAAATCTGGAAAGACTAAAGTAATGTTGTGAGGTAATTTCAACCTTTTTCTTTTTGGTTTACATAGCTGCATAATCAAGATCATTGTTGCTTCATTCTTCAAATTTAAATTTATGATTTGTTATTCCATTGCTTTATTCAAATAGTTAAGGATCACGTTAAGGGCTAATCAAACTTTCTTTTCATCATCAACCATAATTCTCTCCTAGGATTTAACAAATTTTCATCACAAAAACCCTTTACATTCCAACCCTTCAACAATTTTTTTTTTCTATTAATTAATTAATTGAAAGGAACAACCATAAAAAGAAGAATGAAAAACCTGATTCATATATCCACATATATCTTCTAATCAAATTGTGTATTTGATTATCATAGCTTCTGTGCATTGTAAAGCCGAAGAGAAGGACTCTGCGAATGAATAATCGCGATAGCAATGGAAAAAGATTGTAATGCAGACAATGGAGGTTGAAAATGAACAAAATATAAGCCATTATTGATATTCATCATCCTCAATGTGGAGCTGAAATTGCTTGAATCCTACAATTAAAGAAGGGTACAATCATCTCATTTAATTTTCTCAAATACAAATAATTACATTTTGTTAATCAAAATGATGGAAAGTACATATAAGATTATAGTTTCATAGAAACCAAAATATATCTATTTTAAAAAAAAGTCTATAACACTTCGAAATTGAAGGTTTATCTGGTGTGCAACATGAATATGAGCTGACAGATGTAGTTACATTCAATTATTTATATTTTCTTAAACTATAAAAAGTGTTTGTAAGTACTAACCATGGTAACAATATCAAGTGGGTTGCAATCTCCAAGCATATGATGAACTTGAGAAAGAATCTCCAAATTGGTAGATCTTCTTTGAAATACAGTCAAGGGACATCCCTCATCCCAACCACCACAATCACAACATCCACCACATTTCCATCTATCTATAAGACTTGATGGCCCACCATTTTCATTTCTTGGTCCACCATGAACCCCTTTTGGTACAATAATGTTCATGCTATTTGAGCAATCCTCATTTTTCCTATCATAAATTTCTTCACAAGGCAATTTGTTGAGAAATTTCACTCCCCAACCACCAACTCCATCAAATGGAAGTTTTTCTTTGACAACAATAGCAGCAACCTCAAAATTTGTTGCAACATTTTTTTCTAATAAATTGATATCATTTATACTATATGATTGTGGTTCATACTTATTTGGACAATTCTTTATTTGTTTTGATGATGATGGACTAGTTTTGAACACTTCTGCTACTTTCTTCTTCCAAAGAGAATGACTTGAATTGTGAATTTCTTTGTCATCAATTTCAATGTCACCAAATAACACAAAATGTGTTTCCATCATTGTAGAATTGTTATCACACAAAGTGAAAATTGTTGATACATTCATCTTACCAACAACTTGCAAATCATTGTCAAAAATCTCACTACCCTTTTGACAACCTTTGATCAAATGAATCAAATAAATATAATCCAAACCTTCATCATTTTTTTTCTCTACCTTACTAAATTTTGCAACATAAATTTCCTTATTGTCATCTCCACAAAAGACAAAATGAGGGATACCTTGTTTCCAAGTGCATTTGACCATTCCTTTAGATAGAATCAAAGAAGTTGAAGAAAAACAAACAAAACAATTTGACTTGGTATTAGAAATAGAACCAATGCTTTGCCCCATTGGTGTTTCCATTTCAATAGAATCATAAGATATGATATTGTTGAAATTTTCATTACTTTCTAAATCACCAAACTTATGAAGAAGAGAACTATTCAATATATTTTCCATACTCTCATTTTTCATCATTGCACCTAAATTCAATTTCTCCATTACATTAGTATCATCAACACTTGCTACATATTTTGGAATTCTATTGTTTCCCTAAACAAGTAGGAAACATAAACCCTTTAATAAAAAACTAATATTTTGAGATTTGATAATGTTTTTAACCAACTTTTTTAATTGGGATGCTGAATATTCTTCATACAATGAATCCTTTTTACCATGGCCATTATGACGAATATTTACCATCTTGTAATTCAAGCAAACTATTTATGCATCAAAAGGTAAGAAAATGTTTCTCACATTAATCTTCCTTCAACTAGAAACGAAGCATTATATATAAGAGTAGTATCCTGAAAAAATAAAGTAAAAAAAATAAATAAGATGACACAACAAAAGAAAGGTTTCTTCTGAATCCAAAACAAAATTACAAATACACATTATGATAACTCTTTTAGATAACATGATAGACAAAAAAACTCATATATTTGAAAATAAATTTAAAAGAAGCCAACTTTGAGGAAAACAATAAAATATGATATAGCGGATGCTACATTACATTACCTTTATAGGTGGTCTATTGCTGATTATTACTTAAAAATATAAATTATGATGGATGTTGACCCTCCTAACTCGAAAGTAAGTTAAAAGTTCTACGTAGTCTTTACAACTGAGACAACCATTAACTTATACTTCTGAATACAATGATCGATTGTCGTTAGAATTTCAAGTAATAATTAGGCACGGATTTACAATGGACCACATATCAAGATGGTGAAGACCGTACCGTGCATTCCTAATTCATGAAATACGAGAAAAAATAACTTGCATAGAAAACTAGCATGTTATAAGCATCACTTCAGAAAATTTCTTGACTCATGAAACCCAGAAATACTCTTCTATTCTAATATTGACTTGACTCTTACCAAAAGCATGCGTTTTTTTTTTTTTAACATAAAGAAAAAAAGTACGCGTTGCTATTTTACTAAAAAAAGAACAGAGAATCAAAATCTAGAAAGGGAAGGTGAATCAAAATCTTAAGACAGAAATAAAAATCAAATAAATAATTTCCCGAAAAACTCTCTATTGATAAATAACTATATATACAATTCACAAATTAGCATATAAGAAACTAGATCATACAAAAACATAATAATTATTAAAGATCAACTTTATATTTAGAACCGAATTAAAAAAAAATTATAATCATAAAAAAAGTAAAAACAAAAGTAATATTTACCATGTAAATTATACCTGAGAAGAGCTAAGATCATGAATCAAATGATCACAAACCAACCAGCTAGCTGAATTTTTACACACCAACACTCGTCAAAAAATAAAAAGAAAAAAATAAAGATGAGTGCTAATAAAACGAAATCGAGAAATAGTGCATGAATAGACAAATAAAGAGTGAAGAAGACCAAGTCAGCAATTAGTGGGAAAGTGGGAAGCAAAATATCAACAATTCACACGAGCACCACAACAAACACTAACTTTTTATTGGTACAAAACAAATAGTGACTATTATTATTATTATTATTATTAAATCATGAAATATGGAATCAAATAACACTAATTAAGATGTCAAAGTTTTGTTTGATGTAATTCTCTTCTCTTTATTTTATTTAATCCAAAGGCTTAAGAAATGGGTCAAATAAGTCATATGATAAAATATTTCATGACTTTAGTTTCTATATTTTATGAATTATTTGATTTAGTTGTTTTAAGTATTTGGATTAAATAAAGGGATGAAATTTAGTGTCGAACAAAACATTGATACTATAGTGTTAGTTGATCTCTTCCCTAGTATTCACTAAACAAATTGTGTAATATTTTGTCTATATAAATGTGGCCAAAAAAAAGTTTGATATAATTCTCTTTGTTAGTATAGTGAATATTTTTTTTAAAAGTAGAGGATGTGTTTGATATCATTTAAAGAAAACTCATATAATTCCTTTTATTTTTATTTTTATTTTTATTATTATTATTATTATTATT
>JBBPBR010000005.1:41545430-41559503 GCA_037974775.1 Cicer pinnatifidum
TTTATTTATTTATTTATTTATGTATTTATTTATTTTATTTATCTATTTTATTTATTTTTATTCTATTTATTTATTCATTTATTTATTTATTCATCCATTTATTTATTTTAATGAACTAATCTAAAATCAACATATTTATTAGATGTAACTCCTTTTAATTTTTGAGTTTGTTAGAACACAAGTAGTACAACTTGATAGTTCTAAAACTCTCTTTATTTATTTATTTTAATCTATTTATTTAGTCATTCATTTATTTATTTTAATGAACTAATCTAAAATCAATTTATTTATTAGATGTAATTCTTTTTTATCTTTGAGTTGTTAAAACACAAGTTGTACTACTTGATAGTTTTGAAACTCAATTTAAAAATCAAGAGCAATGAAATATATTTTTAGAGGATTAAATTAGATGTGACATCTTCTTTATTCCTTGAGTTTTGGGACACAAATTATACAATTTGATTGTCCTAAAACTCATATTATAAAATATTTACTCAAATCAAACTTCTTTTATTTTTTTTCTATTTTTGTCAAAACATTTTTTTATCACGAAACAAATTTTATTTAAACCAAGAACTACGTAGCTTTGATTTCTCCATCGCACCGGGAGATACGTAGGAGCAAGATCACATTCTTGTCAAGCACATAAATAAAAATTTCTTTTTTTTTTTCCTTTATTTGTTAAGTACGTATTTATTTCAAAATCAGATTTTAAATATAATAATAGTCGTTAGTCGTATTTAATAATAAGGAAAAATAAATATACTTAAGTTAAAATTAATTTTGCACAATTAATTATAGGTAACCGTTTTTAATGGATGTCGTGGGGTGCTAATACCTTCCCTACGCATAATCGACTCCCGAACTCAAATTTGGTTTCAAAGACCATTTATTTTTATTTTTAAGGGTTTCCCAATATTTTCCCTATTTTAAAATAAATTTTGGTGGCGACTCCATTGAATTCGAGAAACACTCGAAATTTTAGGCCGCGACAGCTGGCGACTCCACTGGGGACATTTTAGAGAGTCAGGCCTAATAAATTAATTGTGCATAATTTTTAACTTTTTATTTTTATTTTTATTTTTATTTTTGTTTGTTTTTTTTTCTTTTATGTGTTTATTATTTCTTAATAAGTATTAGTTGGCATTATAATATTTTTTAAGCTTGTTGATTATTCTTATTTATTTATTTATTTATTTATTCAGTTATTTATATATTTATTCATTTATTTATTTATTTATTTATTATGTATATATGTTTTATTATCGTCATGAAGTTATTAAATTATACTTATTTCACACCCTACACTTTTACTAAGACACACACTTATGAGTGGAACCTTACATCCCGGGTTTGAACAAAACTTAAGTTTAGTTTCGAGGTTGTGTAGTGTTAGCCTTCTGGATGTACATCCTGTTTGGTTAGCATGAAAATCTCACCTAGAGTTTGATCTTATTGAGGGCATTGTCACTCCAAATAGTTTACCTATTATTGTTGACAATACTCCAAAATAAGATTATTGGCTCTAGGAACCGTGTTTAGAACTATAGAGCCACCCTTGTGAGATTTTCACTACATAAGCCGATAGACCATTTCATCATAAGAATATTTATATAAGTAAAAATACCTCATATATTCATTCAAAATGTTATGTATTCACAACTGTCATTCTACCTAATTGCATTCATATTTCATGACATTGTTTATTTTGAAAATAAATTGGCATTTTGCATCAATTTTCAGGATTGTTGGGGAATCATAAGAATCTTAGTCTCGTGTTAAATTGAACAATGGGATTAGAAAGAAGAAAAAATTTACTTTTAAAATTCAAACAATCTGATTTGAAAAGTTTAAGAGACATTAGCAATCAAATGAAAACTATAAAACGTGATAGTTTCTTTCTCAAATATGGGAAGATCCTAAATCTCTTGGCAGTAAATGTGCAAACAGGGGCCCTCACAACTTTGGCTCAGTATTACGACCCTCTCTTAAGATGTTTCACCTTTCAAGACTTTCAGTTGGCCCCGACATTAGAGGAATTTGAACGAATATTGGGTTACCCCTTAGAGAAAGGAAATCCTTATCGATATACTGGGCAACCACCGAAATTGGATGCATTATCTGAAGTATTGAGAATCAACATAAGAGAGTTGGACAGTACAAAAGAGGAAAAAGGAGCTGTTCATGGCTTTTCAAGGAAATATCTAGAGCAAAAGTGTCATGATTTAGCCGCTAAAAAAGAATGGAGTAGTTTTATAGATGTTTTGGCTTTGATTATCTATGGCATTGTTTTATTCCCAAACCTTGATAGTTTTGTAGATTTTGCTGCCATCAATGTCTTCTTAGCTTTTAACAGATATAATCAAAATCCAGTTCCCGCAATTCTTGTTGATGTCTACTACTCTCTACATATGCGGCATGAGAAGAAGGGGGGAACAATTTTGTGTTGTGCTCCAGTGCTGTATACTTGGTTCATATCTCATATGTTCAAAAGAGGGTATCATATTGGAATTAAGAATAATCGTGAATGGGCTCAGAGTATAGCTAGCCTTACCGGGGACACAATTTCATGGTATCATAGAGAACAAGGGGTGGAGGAAGTAATATGTCAATGCGGAGATTTCCCAAATGTGCCTCTCATGGGAGCCAAAGGATGTATTAATTACAATCCATCGGTAGCTTTGAGACAGCTTGGCTACCCTATGTTGGAAAAACCAGATGATAAGTCATTGGAAGCTTTTATTTTGCACAATACGGGTATGGTAGACCCACCGATGTTGCGAAGGATAAGTCGAGCTTGGGAAAAGGTCATTAAAAAAGGAAAAGTGCTTGGATGTAGAAGTTGCAGCACAAAAGAACCCTACCGACAATGGCTCAAAAATAGAGTCCAAGAAATCAAGCTGCCTTTCCACAGTACACCTTCGAGTGATCAGGAAATATCTGAACCTACTCTTGCTACCAATGAAGAGATAGAAGAACTCAAAGCATTATTGTTGAAATCTGAAGAGGAGAAAAAAGAGCTAGAAGCGAAGTTAGAAAAAGTCTCTCAAGAGAATGAGAATTTACGATCAGAAAACACTTGCAAAGGTCAGTTTATTGAAAGAAGTAACAAGAGGTTGAAAGTTGAAAAAGGAAATAAACTTGACATACAAGATTGTTTGAGAGGTGCAAATGAAGAGTTAGATGTGCGAAGGCAAGAAAAGAATGCAGCTATCGAAGAGGCCTATATGTGGAAGCAGTTGTGGACAAAATCAGCAAGCTCTGAGAAGAAGATAAAAAAAGAGTTTGAAGATTTAAAGAAACAACTGAAAGAAATGGTAGTTGAGTATGAGAGTCAAGTAAGGAATGAGAGGCAGCACAATGAAGAAATTGAAGAATTACTCTCAAAACATCAAGACGCACTAAAAATAGAAATGGAGAATTCTAGTGAGCTGAAGAATTACATTGATTACCAATAAAAGATCTATAGTGACCTAAACGATGAAACCATATATTGGGAGGATCGATTTATGATGTTGTTAGGTCAATTAAAGAATCAAGAGATTTATAAAGAGCTAGAAGATAAAGGAAGACATTGGAAAGACTGCTTTTCAAAATTGGCAATGCTTGCTAATCAAGCAGTCTTAAAAATTCCAAAGCATCTAAGAGAGATTGATGCGGTAATGCATCCGTTGAATACTCCAGTCAAAGTCTACAAGTTCGTCGAATATTGCAAAAATTTGGTAGAAGAATTGGAGGAGAAGATTGGTTGTCCTATCAAAAGAGAAGATTGAAATCCAACAGTTAATGTAGTTTTTTTAAATATGATGTACTCTTTCTCTTATCAATGAAGGTTTTCTATTTTGATTTCCAGTCCTCATATTTTCTTCATTAATAATTTGTTCTAAGGCATATGATTCCCCAATATCCAACTATCATAATTCACTAATTGATTTCATTTCCATCACACTCATATTTTAATACTCATAGAAAATTTATTTTATTTATTTATTTATTCTTTTTTTTATATATAAAAAAAACAGAAAAAATCAATAAAGCTGATTCCCCGACACCTTTATCGAACGCGCGCGAATTCTAAAATCATGGATGAACTCGAGCAAAACCAAGAGGTGATAAGAGCGGATGTCAACCAACTAAAGGAAAAGGTCGATCAAATTCTGGAAGCTATACAGGCTTTGGCAAGGAAGGAGAATACAGATGGGGATCCTCCAATTGTAAATGAAGAACACCAAACTACTCCTTCTCACCCACCGGGTTTTACCCCGACTAACCAACAATTCCGCACAGCAGCTATGAAATTTCCTATATATGGTCTCCCGCCTGGTTATACTCCGCCTGTAGTCATCAACCCTACAGAAAATAACCAAAACCACTCATCTGTCAACCCCCAAAACTTAAACCAATCACAAATCCCTCCTCATCTGGGGTATGTGCCACCCCAAAACACTATACCCACAGAAAACATTCCATATAGTGTACCTCAAATGCCCCATTTTGATGCTAACGGGAATTGGCATCAATCTCACATTGGGGATGACACACAATCAAAGGAAAAATTTCATGTCCTAGAGGAACGAATCAAAGCAATTGAGGGGCATAATGTATATGGTCTCGAAGCTTTCGACATGTGTTTGGTTCCTGATGTGACTATCCCTCCAAAATTCAAGGTTCCCGACTTTGAAAAATACAAACGCAACACATGTCCTAAAAATCATCTAACTATGTATTGCAGAAAAATGGCTTCACATGCTCATAACGATAAACTTCTCATTCATTTTTTTCAAGATAGTTTGAGTGGGGCATCGTTAAGTTGGTATATGCATCTTGAGCGAAGTCGTATTCGTTCATGGAAAGACTTGGCTGATGCTTTCTTGAGGCAATACCGGTACAACATTGACATGGCCCCTGATAGGATGCAATTGCAAAATGCATTGAAAAAGGACAACGAAGCTTTCAAAGAATACGCCCAACGGTGGAGGGAAATGGCATCACAAGTAGAACCTCCATTATCTGAAAAAGAAATGGTTGGTATGTTTATGGATACTCTCCAGTCGCCTTTTTATGATAAGATGATTGGGAGTATGTCATCAAACTTTTCTGACCTTGTCATGATAGGGGAAAGGATAGAAAGTGGGATGCGGAGTGGCAAGATCGTATGTCCAACGACTAGCATAAAAAGGCCCCAACCGACATTCACAAAAAAGAAAGAAGGGGACGCTAACGCTGTAATGGTAAACCCCAGAGTCTCCTATTTTCCACCCATCAATTCTTATCGACCCCCAAACTTCCAACCCCCGATACCACAAGCTCCTTACATTCCTTATCCATATGTGGCCGCAACCACACAAGCTTCATACCCTCAATATCATCCTTCAAGACCACCTTTTTATCAACCACCACCTAACACATTTTCCCAACAAGGTCAATGGAACCCAAGTCCAATCTCAAATCACTACAGACCACCTATCAATCAAAAAAGGATAACCCGTTTTGACCCAATTCCTGTCACGTATAGCCAATTATTGTCTCACTTACTCCAAAATTCAATGGTAGTTCTGAGGCCAATGAAACCTCTAGAACCACCTTTCCCAAAATGGTATAATCCTAACGCCAAATGTGAATACCATGCTGGAGCTGTGGGGCATCCCATCGAAGATTGTCAAGCCTTAAAAACTAAGGTACAATAATTTATCAATGCAAAATGGCTTACCTTTAAGGAAGATGGTCCCAACGTGGGGAATAATTCTTTACCGGGTCACGGAGATACTACTATCAATCTCATTGAAGAAGAGATAGACCAGTATACAAAAGATAATCACGTATTGACCATAGAACCATGCATGAAAAATGATAGATCTTTTCCAAGACCATTGGAAATTCTCTATAGAAAAGAGAATCCTAAGCCAATTCATAGTGGAAAAAATGCAATAATTGTCGAAACACCAACTTCTTTTCCTTATGAAAACAACAAGGCGGTACCATGGAATTATGAAGTCACATCCCATTTAGTCAACCACCAATCAGGCGATAGCTCTAAACATGAAGATATTGATGTCACCAATATTTCAGGGATTGGTGGGATGACCCGTAGTGGTCAAATATACACTCCTGAACAACTTAGAAAAAAAGAGGGTCAGGGCGAAAAAGGGAAGGAGACTGTGTATCATGCCATAAAAGGACCAGAAATTTGCAAAAAGACAGTGCCTACAGAAGAAGCTAATGAATTTTCGAAGTTTATAAAGCAAAGTGAGTATAAGGTGGTAGATCAGTTAAATCAAACCCCTTCCAAGATATCTATTATTTCTTTGTTATTAAACTCTGAAGCGCACCGAATGGCACTGATGAAAATTTTAAATGAGGCTCATGTAACTCATGATATCACTGTCGACCAATTTGATGGGGTTGTCGGTAATATCACAGTCAATAGCAGTTTGAGTTTTAGCGACGTTGAATTACCAGTTGAGGGGATGGACCATAATAAAGCACTACATATCTCTGTGAGGTGTCATGATCATATTCTTGCACGAGTGCTAGTTGATACAGTTCATCGTTAAATGTCATGCCAAAATCAACACTATCAAAACTATTTGTTGACGGGGCTTGTTTGAAGCCGAGTAGTATGGTTGTAAAAGCCTTTGATGGATCCAGAAGACAAGTTGTTGGAGAGATTGACCTTTCGATTCAAATCGGACCCCATATCTTTGGAATAACCTTCCAAGTGATGGATATTAAGCCGGCGTATAGTTGCCTTTTAGGGAGACCGTGGATTCACGCTACTGGAGCAGTAACGTCCACCCTCCATCAAAAGCTAAAGTTTATAGTAAACAATAAGCTGGTGATAATATATGGGGAAGAAGATATGATAGTGAGTCATCTATCTTCTACGGGATACATTGAAGAAGCATAGGAAGCCATTGAGACTTCCTTCCAAGCATTAGAAATTGCCAATGTTGTCCTCATGGGTGAAGGATTTCAGTTAAAAGAACCAAAACTATCTACCACATCATTGAAGTCTACAAAATCCATGTTGGAAGGAGGAGATTTTGTTAAATTCGGGAAATTGATAGAAATACCATAAAAGAAGGATAAGTATGGATTGGGATATGTACCTACCAAAGCTGATCGAGAGAATGCTATAAAAGAAAAACGAGAAAGCAAGTTAGCTAGTTGGAAAAATCGGGTACCAAATTCACAAAAGACCCATATTTGTGACATTTATCAAACCTTCAAAAGCGCTGGAATAATATATGCTGATCAAGTGGCTGTTGTGGAAGAGGATCATGTTGATGAAGATACACTTAAATTGGTGTACCCTTGTTCTCCAAACACCAATCTCAACAATTGGAAGATCATCGAGTTTCCCGCGTTTGCTAATTCATGTTCAAAGTAATTATGTATTTTAACTCATTTTACTCTGCCCAAGGCTATAAGGATAACTAATAGGGCACATGTATTTCAATTCCATGCTTATTATTAATAAATGCATTTTTGAATTCTCCAGTTATTTTCGTTTTCTCTTTCTTTTTTAGCAATCTTTATTCATATTTTCTTTTTTTCCTTTTTCTTCTTAACTTAAACAATGCAGATTCGAAAATGAATATGTTGAAAATAGCAGCGTTAGAACCCTTTCTTGTAATTTTGAAAACCCAATTAATCACGCTGATGAGGATTGCGAAGACAATTGTGAGCCTCCCTCAGAACTAGAAAAGTTAATTGAACAGGAAGCTAAGATAATCCAACCCTATCAAGAACCTGTTGAGGTGATCAATTTAGGGACTGAACATGATAAGAAAGAAATTAAAATTGGTATGTCTATGAAAGAAAGTGAACGAGAAAAGCTTGTCAAACTTTTATTTGATTATGTGGATGTCTTTGCATGGTCATATCAGGATATGCTTGGGCTAGACACTAACATAGTTGAACACAAGCTACCACTCAAGCCTGAATGTGCTCCAATTAAGCAAAAATTGAGGAGGATGAGGCCTGATATGTCACTTAAAATTAGAGAAAAAGTCAAGAAGCAATTTGATGCTGGTTTCTTAGCTGTGGCAAAATATCCTCAATGGGTTGCTAACATTGTTCCGGTTCCAAAGAAAGATGGAAAAGTTCGAATGTGTGTTGATTATCGGGATTTAAATAAAGCTAGTCCAAAAGATGATTTTCCTTTACCCCACATTGATGTCCTAGTAGATAGCACTGCTCAGTATTCTCTTTTCTCCTTCATGGATGGTTTCTCAAGATATAATCAAATCAAGATGGCTCCCGAAGATATGGAGAAAACTACATTCATAACACAATGAGGAACTTTTTGTTACAAAGTGATGCCATTTGGATTGAAGAATGCTGGGGCAACCTACCAAAGGGCAATGGTAACTTTGTTTCATGACATGATGCATAAAGAAATAGAGGTTTATGTGGATGATATGATTGCAAAATCTCGGACCGAAGAAGACCATGTCGTAAACCTTCAAAAGTTGTTTGTGCGACTAAGGAAGTTCAAACTTCGTTTAAACCCCGCTAAATGTACTTTTGGTGTAAGATCAGGCAAGTTACTTGGGTTTATCGTTAGTCAAAAAGGGATAGAAGTGGATCCAGATAAAGTAAGAGCAATATAAGAAATGCCCGCTCCACGCACAGAAAAAGAAGTTCGTGGCTTTTTGGGCAGATTGAATTACATTGCCAGGTTCATATCGCATCTCACCGCTACATGCGAACCAATTTTCAAGTTGTTGCGTAAAGACCAAAAGGTTGAATGGAATGAGAATTGTCAAAAAGCTTTCGAAAAGATTAAGCAATACTTGTCAAAACCTCCAATATTAGTGCCTCCAATTCCTGGAAAACCACTTATTATGTACTTAACAGTACTTGATGAGTCAATGGGTTGTGTACTAGGGCAACATGATGAATCTGGTAAGAAGGAACATGCTATTTATTATTTGAGCAAAAAGTTCACCAACTGTGAAACAAGGTATTCACTGCTTGAACGAACATGTTGCGCATTAGCATGGGCCGCTCGTCGGTTGAGGCAATACATGTTATGCCATACAACTTGGTTGGTGTCTAAAATGGACCCAATTAAATACATCTTTGAGAAACCTGCTCTTACTGGAAGGATTGCCCGTTGGCAGATGTTGTTATCAAAATATGATTTGGTATACGTTACACAAAAAGCTATCAAAGGAAGCGCCCTAGCAGAGTATTTGGCCCAACAACATGTAGAAGATTATCAATCAATGCAGTGTGAGTTCCCCGATGAAGGTATCATGACTTTATTTGAAGAGATCGAATCATCTGATAATGAAAAATGGACTTTGGTGTTTGATGGTGCTTCTAATGCATTGGGGCATGGGATTGGAGCCATTTTGATTTCCCCAGAGAACCAGTTCACTCCATTTACGGCTAGATTGTGTTTTGATTACACAAACAACATTGCAGAATATGAGGCATGTGTCATGGGCATTAAAGCAGCCATTGAATCAAAGATAAAAGTTCTTGAGGTATATGGAGACTCATCTTTGGTCATCCATCAAACAAGAGGAGAGTGGGAAACTCGAGACTCCAAATTGATTCCGTACCATACCCATATCAAAGAATTGGTAGAACACTTCGAGCATATAACTTTTCACCATATTCCTCGAGAAGAAAACCAATTGGCTGATGCCCTGGCCACATTGTCATCAATGTTCAAAAAAGTGACGGTCAGGATGTGTCGGTCATAAAGATTCAACAAAAGGATAAGCCAGCATATTGCTTATCGATAGAAGAAGAGCTTGATAGCAAACCATGGTTTTATGATATCAAATCCTATGTTAAGAATAGAGAATATCCGTCAGGTATTTCAGAAAACGACAAGAGGGTTTTAAGGAGGCTCTCAATGAACTTCTTCTTAAATGGTGATGTGCTTTACAAAAGAAATCACGATATGGTTCTCCTCAGATGTGTGGATCAAGCAGAAGCAGAGAAAATTATTCAAGAGGTTCACGAAGGTTCTTTTGGAACTCATGCAAATGGATACGCAATGGCAAGAAAAATCTTGAGGGCTGGCTATTATTGGTTGACTATGGAATCTGATTGCTTTAGCTACGTCAAGAAATGTCATAAATGTCAAATATATGCTGATAAAATACATGTAGCGCCCACCTCTTTGAATGTTTTAACATCACCATGACCATTTTCAATGTGGGGGATGGATGTTATTGGACTCATCGAGCCTAAAGCTTCCAATGGTCACCGGTTTATCTTGGTAGCTATTGATTATTTCACAAAATGGATTGAAGCCGCTTCTTATGCCAATGTGACGAGAAGCGTGGTTGTCAAATTCATCAAAAGAGAATTGATTTGTCGATATGGCTTACCAAATAAGATAATCACTGACAATGCGACAAATTTGAATAATAAAATGATGAAAGAGTTGTGTGATAGTTTCAAAATTCAGCACCATAATTCTTCGCCATATCGTCCAAAAATGAATGGAGCTGTAGAAGCAGCAAACAAGAATATCAAGAAGATCATACAAAAGATGGTAGAGACATATAAAGATTGGCATGAAATGCTTCCCTTTGCATTACATGGCTATAGAACCTCTGTTCGTACCTCAACAGGGGCAACTCCTTTCTCATTGGTGTATGGAATGGAAGCGGTACTTCCCATTGAAGTTGAAATTCCCTCGATCAGAGTCTTGATGGAAACAAAACTGGAAGAGGCTGAGTGGGTTCAATCACGATTTGACCAGTTAAATCTCATAGAAGAAAAAAGAATGATAGCTTTATGTCACAGTCAGCTATATCAAAAAAGACTTAAAAAGGCATACGAGAAAAAGTTCGTCCTCGAGAGTTTCAATAAGGGGACTTAGTGTTAAAGAAAATACTTCCCATAAAAAAGGATGCTCGTGGAAAATGGACCCCGAATTACGAAGGACCATATGTTGTGAAAAATGCTTTTTCTGGGGGAGCTCTAATACTCGCAGAAATGGATGGAGATGACCTTCCACTTCCAGTAAATTCAGATGCAGTCAAAAAATATTATGCTTAAAAAAAAATGGGCTCGCTAGGTTGAAAACCTGAAAAGGCGACCTAGGCAAAAATTAGAGCATCCCGATGGATTGAAAACTTGGAAAAGCAGTCCATGCAAAAGTTAGGGATAAAAAAAATCAAGCATTTTAAACTGGGGCAATTATTATTGGAAGCTGATTATTAGGATTTCTAAATTACAAGAATGACTAGCGTTTGTTATGTCTCCACCTAAGTTAAACATACTCGTCCCCACATTGTAACCTCTACCCCAATTGTTTTGCTTTCAATGTAACGAATGTACATTTTTCAATATTGTCATTCGATATTGTACGTTACACTCTTTATATACCAATCCAGTTTCATTATTGAGTGTTCTATTGTTTCAAAATTTTATTTTATAATAATATATGTTGGAATTTGAAATATGTGAAAATATAAAAGTATTTTATATATTTTGACACTTGAAAATATATACACGGGAACTCGTTTGATTCTCAAGATATATGAGTGTGTGAAGAATAATGAGGGTAGTCAATTTTAAACAATGGATTTTTGCTTCACTTCGAAAAGCGGTCATTCGATAGATACGAAGAGTCATCATGTGGAAACAATATTTGTCTTTATTCATCCGTTGAATCTTGGGACAGAGAAAAGCATAAGGATCGGGGAATCAAATAAAAGAACAAAAAGTTATCTATAATGCATGACACATAAACCATTCATAATTTACTCATACTCACATGATCCATGCATCTTCATTGACACTTTTCCTATACTCAATGCATCACACACGCATGAATCATTCATACCTTATCGTTTGAATTGCAAGTATCATATACTTATCCTCTTTATCTACCTTCAAGATTGGACCAATTAAGATCTACGCATCGGTAAACAATCCGAAGACGATCATTTTTTAATAGATCTACGCATCGGTAACCAATCTGAAGACGATCACTTTAATTTCTATAGATCTACGAATCGGTAACCAATCCGAAGATGATCATTTTTCATTTCTATAGATTTACGCATCGGTAACCAATCCGAAGACGATCATTTTTAATTTCTATAGATTTACGCATCAGTAACCAATCCGAAGACGATCATTTTTAATTTCTATAGATCCACGCATCGGTAACCAATCCGAAGACGATCACTTTCATTTCTATAGATCTACGCATCGGTAACCAATCCGAAGACGATCACCTTCATTTATGTCAATCTACGCATCGGTAACCAATCCGAAGACGATCATCTAATTTTTTTTTGCATCATTCTCACTTTAACATTTCAAATGCACTTTAATACATGTGTTCGTTATTAGACAAAATTTAGGTCCTTATATTTACTTATCTTTTACTTGATAACATGAAAACGAATACTATTGTTATTCTATTTTCATATTTTTCAAGTAAAATATAATTAAATAGGGGCAGCTGTAGTACCCTAATTTTGTCCAAGAATAAATCAAAAAAGGAAAATATATATATTAAAAAAAGAAGTAAATATATTTACCATAAGTAATCTCATCAATTTACAATACCAAATCAAGCAATAATTTTTAAATTACAATTACAATTAAATTACAACCATAAATATTAAATCAAATTAAATTACAAAAAAGATTTAAACCAAACTAAAATTAAGCCAGCCAAATCTGTTTTGTTGATGTTGTTGCCTCTTTGTTTCTGATGCAGTGTTTAGCTCTGTATTGTTGCTGCCTTTCTGTTTCAGATGCAGTTTGACCTTTGCTTTATAATTAATTGGAGAAACAAAAAAATATATTTTTTTACTAGTCAGTATTTGTACACATTATGCAGAACTAAATGACAAATTTTTTAGTTAAAAGAAAGAAGCTAAAAGACAAATAAAAGTTCAGCAATGAGCAGATCAGAACAAATAATCTAAAAATATGAAGGCATCAAAAATGCAGAAAAATGCAGATGATGAGCAAAGAGAATGAAACACCAAACATAACATTGATAGAGAAGGATCAAGGCAGACAAAGAAAGCAACTAAACATATAAAAAACTCTATAAATACACCCTATAAAATTTCATAAAGGGGGAGAATCTGAGATTAACACTACTAAAAAACGCACAAAGAAAAAGAAAAGGAAAAAGCGAGAGAGAGTGTCAACAAACAGAGGAGCAAATTTCTTATTTTTAAGATAACATTATGAATGAAATATAAAAGAAAGATTAGAAATCACAAACCTATCACGGCCACGTTGCACCGAAACGGCGATACCCTTTCTTAGCGTCGTCTTGCTTCTCTCTCATCGAGCCTAAGAATTTCCGTTTCAAGGCATACAAGCCGATCATCCTTCTCACCGATCATCCGTCTCGCAGCCTCATCTCGGTATCTATTTTTCTCCTTCATTCTTTGTTGCTTCTATCTCTCTCCAATGCTTTTTAGTTGTGTTTTATGTTAACACTAACCGCGGCCGCCCTCTATGTAGCTAGGGTTTTCGTTTTTTTCATTTGGATGTAGTTGGGCTCGGGTTATTCAGACTCGGCCCATTTAGAGTTAGTAAAAAAACTAAACTCAGCCCATTTAGAGTTAGTAAAAAAACTAAACTCAGCCCATTTAGGGTTAGTAAAAAAAACTAAACATGTTATTTAGACTCAGCCCAATAAGAGTTACTAAGGAATACAAATATCAAATTTTAAAAAAAAAACACCCATATCAAGTTTTAAAAACAAACTCAAATATCAATTATAAAGAGAAAAACACCAATAAAATAATTTTATTAAAGATTAATTAGATGCAACATCTTTTTAATCTTTGAGTTGTTAGGACACAAGTAGTACAACTTGATAGTTCTAGAACTCTCTTTTATTTATTTATGTATTTATTTATTTATTTATTTATTTATTTTATCTATTTTATTTATTTTTATTCTATTTATTTATTCATTATTTATTTATTTATTCATTCACTGATTTATTTTAATGAACTAATCTAAAATCCACTTATTTATTAGATGTGAACTCTTTTTAATTTTTGAGTTGTTAGGACACAAGTGGTGTTGATCTAGAACTTTTATTTTATTTTATTT
>JBBPBR010000005.1:41559762-41576883 GCA_037974775.1 Cicer pinnatifidum
ATTAGATGTAACTCCTTTTAATTTTTGAGTTTGTTAGAACACAAGTAGTACAACTTGATAGTTCTAAAACTCTCTTTATTTATTTATTTTATATTATTTTATTTTAATCTATTTATTTAGTCATTCATTTATTTATTTTAATGAACTAATCTAAAATCAATTTATTTATTAGATGTAACTCTTTTTTATCTTTGAGTTGTTAAAACACAAGTTGTACTACTTGATATTTTTGAAACTCAATTTAAAAATCAAGAGCAATGAAATATATTTTTAGAGGATTAAATTAGATGTGACATCTTCTTTATTCCTTGAGTTTTGGGACACAAATTGTACAATTTGATTGTCCTAAAACTCATATTATAAAATATTTACTCAAATCAAACTTCTTTTATTTTTTTTTCTATTTTTGTCAAAACATTTTTTTATCACGAAACAAATTTTATTTAAAACACATTCAACACATCCGTTTTTTTTTAACCAAGAACTACGTAGCTTTGATTTCTCCATCGCACCGGGAGATACGTAGGAGCAAGATCACATTCTTGTCAAGCACATAAATAAATTTTTTTTTTTCCTTTATTTGTTAAGTACGTATTTATTTCAAAATCATATTTTAAATATAATAATAGTCGTTAGTCGTATTTAATAATAAGGAAAAATAAATACACTTAAGTTAAAATTAATTTTGCACAATTAATTATAGGTAACCGTTTTTAATGGATGTCGTGGGGTGCTAATACCTTCCCTACGCATAATCGACTCCCGAACTCAAATTTGGTTTCAAAGACCATTTATTTTTATTTTTAAGGGTTTCTCAATATTTTCTCTATTTTAAAATAAATTTTGGTGGCGACTCCATTGAATTCGAGAAACACTCGAAATTTTAGGCCGCGACAGTCAGCCTTAAAAAAAACAAATAATCGTTTGATAATCAGCAATCACCATGTCAAAATAAGATGAATATTTAGATTTTACATGCATTTCCCGGATTACAATTACATAATCCCCTTTAATAATAATTTACCTAAATCAAATATCGAGAGTAAACTGGAGGCTAAGTTTAAACACAAGGCTTCTGCAATATCAAATTTTGGAAGTGCCTCAAAATACCAAGTGTATGTAGCCATCACCAAGCCGTTGGTCTTCACAAATAACTAATCCAACACCCCATTTATTAATTACTGGTCCAGTTGCAACCACATTACTTTTTTTAAAAGGACTTGTAGGGAGAGACTAAGTGGAAGGCGAAATGGAAATATGAGCTTGACAATTTATAACTGGGGTATTTAGCAAATTCTTATGGTCCGCCATGACACTCCAAATTTTACATATGATTTCATTTATGAAAAAATAAATCTTTGAAACTAACTTTGTTTCAAGCATAACAAATGTCATAACAAGACAATGAAAAAAAGAATATGGGTTAATAGCATTCAATGCATACAACTAAAAAAGATTTGAACCAAAGTTGTTTTGACCAAATGCAATTCTTAAAAAGATAATTAATATATTCATCAGTCAACCACATCTAAAACAAAAACACTCCAACACCATATCTTTATGCAGAAGTTACTTTTTGTTGGGAGTCTATCTTTCAAAATTTGCCAAACCAAGTGGACATGTTTGGGAATAGTTTAAATCTTCCCGAGCTTAAACCAAACTTCTGATAGCTATTGTTTGTGAAAACCTCATCTAGTTTAACTTCTTTTCATTGTTTAATAGCATGATATGCATTTTTAATAAATAAATAAATAAATAAATAAATAAATACTTTTTTGTGAGGGATTTCAAAACTTAGTGTCCATATGGTTAAAATTAGAAAAGTATTTGAATGACCCGAGAAGCTTCAAAGGTAGAAAAATTGTATTTTTTTTTAAATACTTTATGAAGTGGAGTTCAATGTCACAATAAAAGGGTTTGAGTTGTGACTCTTTTTTAGAGTAGATTTGTTCTTAAAAATTGATTCTCAAATTTTACAACTTTCAATATTTAGAACTTCAAAATGTTAACCATATTAGCATTAAAAAAAATAAGTAAAGTGATTGAGCATGTGAGCAGTGTAATAAAAAATAAGAAGTAAAAAGTAAGGAAATCATACACAATTTATATTTATTTATCCAAACATTGGACTACATCCAGTCATCGCATTTAGTGAGATTTTCCAATAAAATGTTTGAGACAACTTCTCAATTTATCAATTTACACAAGGATGTCAACTTGAACTTTCTTTTCTATATTTTCTTAGCCTTAGTAGGCTTGCAATTCTTTTTCTTAATCACACTATATCTAACATCAATCACAACTGAAATTTAGTCTTTTTTACAAATTAAAATATGATTTCAGAAAGCTTACAAATAGAATATTTAGTTTGCATTAAGTTCTTATGACTTGAATGAGTAAAATGGATGTTCACACTCTTGTATTCTTTATAACAGATGATCTAGGATGAACTATGAGTGTGGTTCAATATTTCATCAAGTTTTACTCTTTTTATAATAGGAGTGTTTGAATAGTTGATGTAAGTTCTTGTTTTTTAAATTCCGAGCTCTTCTCAGTTTATAGATTAGATGTGGAGCTTCAGTAATGTTTCTAGGCCTTCATGTGACCATGGGGTTTGAGTCCCAACACATGGTAACCTTTGATAAAGTTTTTCTTGAAAGGCTATAAGCATTCTGAACTTTAAGTGGACTACATAATGTTTTTAGGTATGTTCATGATTTAGCAATGCAGGAGAAAGAAAATGTGCGGTTAATCACAATTTTCTATGTCGATACTATTCACTATAGTGAATAATGCAAGTAGAGTGGTTTTAACTACCTTTCTATCACAAAAATTCTTTTTTACTTTTTCTTCAAACATTCTAAACATTTAATCTTTTTGAGGTTCATCAAGTTGTTCTAAGAATTTATTTGTGTTGATTTGTTAAAACCTTATAGGTTTAATCGTCATATCCAAAAGTGTTTATAACCTATTATGATGAATATTCCTTTTGACTAAATGAGATATGAAGATTCTTCATTCTTTAAGTGATCATTTATTAAATGTGTGTTTCTAAGTTTATTCAGTGTTAGTTTCTTGACAAAAATGTGAATTGATTATCTTATTGATTCTTTTCACACATGTATGATCATTATGATATTTTAGCTCAGAGCTTTCTAACGTATGTTAGCAATTTTGTTTTGCCTTTTGACAAATATCATCAGTAAAAGAGAAATATATATTTTACAGTGAGTAGATTGAATTCCTTCGTAAGGAGTGAGAATAAATAACGGAAGAGCAAGTAGGACACTTCTTGCGATCACGACGTCTGATCTACCTTACTATTAATTAATATCTCTTAAGTGACTCTCGCTTAAACGATTTTGGTTTTTTTTTTTTTTTAATTATCGGAGAAGGGTTAAGGTTGTAACATTGATAGATTCCTAAAATTATTCATATGGGAACCTTCCTTATTGTCAAATTCCACATTAGCATACAAGAAATGTTATTAGGTAGACTCTTGGTGTACCCATTAACTATTATAGTGGAAGATTTTACTAGACTAGGTCATGTGGTTTTTATTCTCTCAATTTGAGGGAAGTATTCCACGTTAAAATTGCGTTTGTCTCATATTTAATTTTCTGCCAATTATTATTGCTCTTGGAATTGTATTTTTCTGTTTGGCCATTTATTTGCACAAAAGGGGAAAAAAATATTCCGCATTATTGAGATAGTTATTGCTAATTATCTTTGGTTTTTTCCAACAAAATGGTATCTAGAGCTCGGTTATTTGATTTGTGCATTGAAATGGAGGAGTAAAATAAAGGTCCCAATATGATTAAACTCAACTCTTCTAACTACACACTTTGGAAGACTTTCATAGAAGACATGTTATACAATAAAGATTTGTATGATCATATTGAGGGTAACACTGTTAAACCTGCAGATAAATCTGATGCTGATTGTAAAAAGATGAATAGAAAGGCAGTGACGTTAATTAGACAGTGGTTGGATTTGAGTGTATATCCACATGTTGGAACTGAAATAGATGCTAACAAGATGTGAGAAAAATTAAAAGAGTTGTATGAGCAAAAGAATGTACAAAATAAAGCATTCTTGATTTGGAAACTGGTGAATATGAAATATAAAGATGGGGATTCAATGACAGAGAATATGAGTATTTTTCAGAATATAGCGAATCAGTTGACAACCGCGGAAATTAAATTAGATGATGAGTTGCAAGTGTTGTTATTGTTGAGTTCCTTGCCTGATAATTGGGAAGTCCTTGTTGTGACGTTGACCAATTCAGCTCCAAGTAGAAAGTTGAAAATGTCAACAGTTACAAAGAGCATGTTGAATGAAGAAGCTTGAAGAAAGGAACGTGGTTTGATTGGTCCTTCCTCAAAGTCAGAAGCACTAGTTACAGAGTCATGGGGGAGAAGTCAACCTAGAAACCTCCATAGACGCGACAACTTTGAAAGTCGTAGCAAGTCAAGAAGTAAGTCGAGGACTAGAAAAGAAATGATATGCTATCATTGTGGAAAATCGGGTCATATAAAAAGAAATTGCAGGTTCCTTAAGAGAGATCAATCAAGGGAAAAAGATGAAGACAAAGAGAAGAAAAATGATAATGATACAACAACAATTGCATCTGTTAATAATATCTACATTGTTTGTGATGATAATTCCATAAACCTTGCATGTCAGGATTCAACTTGGATTATTGATTCGGGTGCCTCATACCATGTTACTCCTAGGCGTGATTTCTTATCATCTTATAGTGCTGGTGATTTTGGCATGGTAAAAATGGGAGATGAAGGAGTATGTTAAATAATCGGTATGGGAGATGTTTGGGTTGAAATTGGGATTGGTTGCAAGCTTCAATTGAAGAATGTTAGGCATGTTCCTGATATTCGCCTCAATTTGATTTCGGTGAAAGCCTTGGATATTGATGGTTATCACACTTACTTTGGTGGTGGTGGTATATGTAAAGTCACCAAAGGGTCCCTAGTGGTTGCAAAGGAGCAAAGTTCCACTTCTCTCTATAGGATGCCTACGAAGCTATGCAAGGAAGAAGTGAATGCAATTGAAGATGCATCCTCTGATTTATGGCATATGCGCCTTGGTCGCTTAAGTGAGAAAGGACTCAACATACTTGCGAAGAAAAATTTTCTTCCTGTGAAAGGTACGTCTTTGAAAACTTGCACTCATTGTTTTACTGGAAAACAACATAGAGTTTCTTTTCATAATAGCGGTCCTCATAGGAGGCAAAATATTCTTGATTTAGTTCATACAGATTTTTGTATGATGGATAGTAAATCTCTTGGTGGTGCATCATATTTTGTTACTTTTATTGACGACTACTCTAGAAAAGTGTGGGCCTTTTCCTTGAAATCTAAAGATCATGTATTTGGAGTGTTCAAGCACTTTCATGCAAGTGTTGAAAGAGAAAAGGGAAGAAAATTGAAATGTGTTCGACCAGATAATGGTGGTGAATACAGAGGTCCATTTGAAGAGTATTGTAGAAAACATAGAATCAGGTTTGAGAAAATAGTTCCAAAGACACCTCAACATAACGATGTTGTAGAGAGAATGAATCGTACAATTAATGACAGAATCAGATGTATGCTCTCTCATGCAACATTATCGAAATCATTTTGGGGTGAAGCAATGAAAACTGCAGGGGATTTGATCAATCTTTCTCCTTCTATTCCACTTGATGGTGATGTTCCAAATAGAGTGTGGATAGGGAAAGATGTCTCTTACCGTCATTTGAGAGTTTTTGGCTGTAGATGTTTTGTTCACGTTCCAAGAGATGAGAGGTCCAAGCTTGATAGTAAATCCAAACAATGTATATTCGTCAGTTATGGTGATGAAGAATTTGGTTATAGATTATGGGATCCGGTTGACAAGAAAATTATCAGAAATCGAGATGTGATATTTCTTGAAGAGTAGACTGTTGAAGATTTTGATAAAACTAAAAAACAGAAACCAAATTCCAGAAGTTACATTGATGTTACGCCTAAGCCCCCTATAGAAACTCATGTTGATGGGGGAGATATACAGGTATATGATGAGAATGTAACTGATGATCATCTACCTCACCATGATGAGCAGGTTCCAGTTGAGCCACCAGTCGAATTTGAGTTGAGAAGATCTACTAGAGAACGTCAACCTTTTCAATGATATTCTCCACATGAGTATGTGATGATCACTGATAATGGAGAGCTAGAGTACTATCAAGAAGCTATTACAAATGTTGATAAAGAAAACTGGTTGAAGGGCATGCAAGAAGAGATGAATTCCTTGCATGAGAATCACACATTTGAATTGGTAAAATTGCCTAATGGTAGAAAAGCATTCAAGAACAAATGGGTATACAAGATAAAGACAGAAGAGAAAAATTCTCAATCAAGATAGAAAGCAAGATTGGTTGTGAAAGGTTTTAATCAGAGAAAAGGTATTGACTTTGATGAAATTTTTCCACATGTGGTGAAAATGTCCTTTATCCGAGTGGTGCTTGGGTAAGCAGCTAGTTTGAACCTAGAAGTTGAACAACTTGATGTGAAAATTGCATTCCTTCATGTTGATTTGGAGGAAGAGATCTATATGGAGCAACCAGAGGGTTTCGAAGTCAAGGTAAAGAGCAACTTGTGTGTAAATTGAAGAAAAGCTTGTATGGGTTCAAGCAAGCACCTCGACAATGGTACAAGAAATTTGATTCTTTCATGGAGAAACATGGGTATGACAAAACTACTATTGACCATTGTGTGTTTATCAAGAAATTCTCTAATGGTGATTATATTATTCTCTTGTTATATGTGGATGACATGTTGATTGTTGGTCATGATACTAAGAAGAGTCAATCTTTAAAGAAAGATATGAACAAGTCTTTTGCAATGAAAGACTTGGGTCCTGCAAAGCAAATTCTGGGTATGAGAATCACTCGTGACATAAAGAATAATAAATTGTGGTTGTCTCAACACAATTATATTAAGAAGGTGTTAGATGGGTTTAACATGAGCAATTGTAAACCTGTTAGTACTCCACTTGCTACTCATTTTAAATTGAATTATGATCAATGTCCTACAAGTGAGAAAAACAAAGAAGAGATGAAGAAAGTTCCTTATGCATCCATAATGGGTAATTTGATGTATGTTATGGTATGCACAAGGCCAGATATTGCTCGTAAAGTTGGAGTTGTTAGTCGGTTTCTCTCTAATCCTGGTAAAGATCATTGGCAAGCAGTGAAGTGGATTCTCAGATACCTCAGAGGCACTTCCAAAGTGTGTTTATGCTATGGAGGTGGTAAACCTGTGTTCGATGGCTACACAGATGCAGATATGGCAGGTGATCTTGATTCTAAAAAATCTACTTTTGGTTATATGATGGCGTTTTACATGGGGAGCTGTGTCTTGACAATTAAGACTACAAAAGTGTGTTGCTTTGTCTACTACTGAAGCTGAGTACATTGCAGCAACTGAAGCTTCGAAAAAACTCTTGTGGATGAAGAAATTCCTACATGAGTTAGGTCTCAAGCCAGAAAAGTTTGTGTTATTCTATGACAGTCAAAGTGCGATCCATCTCACCAAGAATCCGACTTTTCATGCAAAGTCGAAGCATATTGAATGTGGTATCATTGGATACGAGAAACACTGGAAATGAAGTCACTTTTAATTGAGAAGATTCATACTGATGAGAATGGTTCAGATATGAAAACGAAGATCATGCATGTGTTGAAGATGATATGTTGTGGAAAGAAAGCGGGCATGGTTGAGCAGTACCTTCCCACTTGAGTCGTGAGGGGGATATTTGTTGAATGGGCTCACTCCCCAAGTGGAACCCATCAATTTTATTAATATTATTATGATTATTGAAAAAAAAAAAGTTTTAATGGGCTTGGTCCACTTGAAGGAAATAAAAGGGATTTAGAAATCCCTAAGAACAAGAATGAAAGAGAACAACTGTTAGAGAAGAAAAATAAGGGTTTGGTTCTAGTGGTGGTAACAGGTGTGTGTAGGAAACTTGCTTCGTTTGATCTACAATTTTGATAGGTTATTTCTACCACTGAGTTTGTTATTTTAATATACAATTGAGTAGTTTTATCTTCTTTGAGAGTTACTTTGGTATACCCACTTTAGTGGAAGGTTGTTATAGGTTTGTTATTAGGAAAACTCTTGGTGTACCTATTAAGTATTATAGTGGAAGATTTTACTGGACGAGGTCCGTGGTTTTTATTTTCTCAATATGAGGGAAGTTTTCCACGTTAAAATTGTGTTTGTCTCATATTTAATTTTTTACCAATTATTATTGCTCTTGGAATTGTATTTTTCTATTTGGCCATTTATCTGCATAGGAGGGTAAATAAATATTCCGTATTATTGAAATAGTTATCGCTAATTATCTCTAGTTTTTCCTAACATAAACCTATAATGACTATACAAAATATATTAATATATAATTGTGTCATTTCTATATTTATAATATTAACTTGTTTCTTTCCAATTACTCAAGTTATTGGACAATGAGATGAATATCTTAACCTCAAGTGCCCATATTATTGGTTATGTTACTAACTAAATGTACAAAATGATAGGATTAGTATATACTACGCGAAAAATAGGATTTTACAGCGCTTTTTCAAAACAAACAAAAAAACGCTGTAAAAAGATACAACAACGCTTTTTAAAATAAAAAAAAAAGCGCTATAAAAAATGTAGATATACTTAATGAGGGAGGGTTACGTATTTCAATGAAAAGAGATGGTGTGTAATGGGAAAGATGATCGTGGATGGAAATATGGTTCAAAATGAGAGAGATGATCGTGGAAATATGGTTCGTAATGGAAGAGACGATAGGGTTCGCAAAGGAAGAGAAGAACGATGAATAGGAGATGATAGTGAAGTTTACGTAATGAAGAGGAAACTGAAGTGGTTTACTGTTATATATAAAACCTTATTACAGCGCTTTTTTAGAAGCCTTTTAAAGCGGTTGTTGGAGAAGCACTCTAAAAGACCTAAGCCTTTTACAACGCTTGTTGGAAAAGCGCTATAAAAGGCCTCCTTATTTTATTTTTAAAAAGGCTCTTTTACTGCGCTTTTTCAAATAAGCGCTGTAAAAGACCTCCTTGTTTTCTTATGTTATATGACTACTTTTTTTAATAGCCTTTTACATCGCTTGTTGGAAAAGCGTTATAAAAGGCCTCCTTATTTTATTTTTAAAAAGGCTCTTTTACAGCGCTTTTTCAAATAAGCGCTGTAAAAGACCTCCTTGTTTTCTTATGTTATATGACTACTTTTTTTAATAGCCTTTTACAGCGCTTGTTGGAAAAGCGCTCTAAAAGGTCTCCTTATTTTATTTTTAAAAAGGCTCTTTTACAGCGCTCTTTCAAATAAGCGCTGTAAAAGACCTCATTGTTTTCTTATGTTATATGACTACTTTTTTTAATAGCCTTTTACAGCGCTTGTTGGAAAAGCGCTATAAAAGGTCTCCTTATTTTATTTTTTAAAAAGGCTATTTTACAACGCTTTTTCAAATTAGCACTCTAAAAGGCCTTCTTATGTTATTTTTTAAAGGCTCTTTTACAGCGCTTATAGAATAAGCGCTGTAAATTATCTATATTTGGATTTTTTTAAGTTCAGTTAAGTTCATGTAAATGACTAGTTTATATTCAGTTCAGTTCATGTAAATGAATAATTTATATTCAGTTCAGTTCATGTAAATTACTAGTTTATATTAAATTACATGAACTTAGTATAAAACACTAAGATCAAGCTAAATATAAGCATAAAATAAATATAAGCAGAAAATCAAATACATGGCTGATAATATAATTCAATTAAACAAGTTCAAACAAATAAATTACATGAACTCAGTTCAGATTACATGGCTTATATAAAACAATTACACATGTACATTAAGATGCCCTTCTTCTTTTCCTGGTGGGATTCACATTTGTTTGTCCATTATTAACGATACGAAACGATGGACTAATCCAAATTCCCTCATCATGATCATCTCTAAGATATAAACCATCATCAATTGAATCAATTTCATCTGGTTGTGATGTTGCAAATAAAAGATCATTACCAACATCTTCATCATTATTGTTATCATCACTTATTTTATTGGTCGATAGGACAACAGACCATTTATCATTAGCATGATCAGTGACATAAAACACTTGTTGAGCTTGCAACACTAAAATAAAAGGCTCGTCTTTGTATCCCATCCTATTAAAATCGACAAGCAAGAACCCTGACTCATCAATCCAAACGCCATTATTATTATCGACCCACTTGCAACCAAATATGGGAACACGAAACATTGTGTAGTCTAACTCTCATATGCGCTCGATAACCCCAAAATATGATAGATTTGCATATATTGGATTTTTATCTTTTGCACTTGAGACATGCATCGCTTCAGCTACGAGAGTGACTCTGCTATTTTGCATAGTGGTCTGATCATCTTGTTCTTTGGTATAAAATGTGTAGCCGTTAATAACATAACCAGTGTAAGAAAAGACATGTAAACTTGGACCATTTGCTAGCCACCTCAATCTCTATGAAATTGATCTGGGGTCTATATCAAACTTTGACTTTATGTGATTTTTTAACCATGTTTTAAAACTTCGATTGTGCTCTCGAGTTATACAATCTTGATTCCTATTCATGTTCAAACGAGATAACAGATCCATGTGTATTGTAACATACGGTTGAACCTCATCATCATTGTGCAGAACATACAATTGTGTCTACTCCCATTCTGTCCTTGATATAGTCATTAGTCTCCTTCCAAATATCCCTTCTCTTGATATTCTTCCCCAATGACGAGACATGGGAAGCCCTATGGATTCAATATTGGACAGATATTCAGTACAAAATTCAGCAGCTTCTTCAATAATGTATCGTTCAGCAATACAACCTTCTGGCCGACTTCTACTTTTTACATACCCTTTTAATATTTTCATATATCGTTCTATTGGATACATCCATCTCATATAAGTTGGCCCACAAAGTTGTGTCTCTTTAACCAGATGAACAGTAAGGTGAACCATTATATCAAAAAACGAGGGTGGAAAATACATTTCAAGCACACACAAAATAACAACAATTTCCCTCTGCAATATCGGTAATTTCTGAGGATCGATCACTTTACTACAAATTTCCCTGAAGAAGGAACATAATCTAGTTAAGGCTCATTGAACTTTTTCAGGTAAAATGGAACGTATACCTATTGATAGCAAATGCTCCATTAAAATATGACAATCATGGATCTTCAAACCTTTTAGCTTGAGGTCTTTCATACAAACCAAATTTTTAATGTTTGAAGAGTATCCTTTTGGAACTTTAACTTCGTGTAGAAATTTACATAAAACAATTTTTTCATTTTTAGATAGAGTATGAGCGGCTGGAGGTAGATATGTGCGATTTCCTTTCTTTACGCGACCCAATTCATTTCTTATTCCCATATCGACTAAGTCCAATCTTGCATTGATGCCATCTTTAGACTTTCCTGGAACATTGAGTAACGTACCAATAGCACTATCAATTACATTTTTTTCAATATGCATCACATCCAGGAAATGTCTTATATACAATGACTTCTAATATGGCAATTCAAAGAAAATTGACTTTTTCTTCCACCCAGTTTTGACCAGCTGTCCCGCAAAAGGTTTCCCAAATTTATTGGTCAAACCTTGTACTTTTTCAAGTATTTGATATCCAGTCGGTGCTAAAGGAGCTTTACCTTCCTCTGATTTTCCATTGAATGCATTTCTCCACCCACGATACTGACGACTATAAAGTAAAAATCTATGATGTCCAAAAAATACATTCTTTTTACAATGTTTCAATCGCATCCAACTTGTACTCTCTTCACATATAGGACACGCACATTGACCTTTAATGCTATATCCTGATAAATTATCATATGCTGGAAAATCATTAATTGTGCCGAACAACATAGCCCTCAAATTGAAACATTCTTTCCTATACCCATCATAAACTTCCACACTTGTCTCCCACATAATTTTTAAATCTTCAATTAAAGGAGTCAAGTATACGTCGATATCATTCCCCGGTTGTTTGGGTCCAGAAATTAACAAAGACAACATCATAAACTTACGCTTCATACATAACCATGGAGGCAGGTTATAAATCAACAAAATCACAGGCCACGTGCTGTGTGAGATGCTTTGAAGACCATGTGGATATGCATCACTACTTAATTTTGATTTATTTTTGCCCTTAATTGAATCTATACTCTGATTTTAATTAAATATTCTTTTGTATTAGAGAAATTGTATATTGAAAATATTTAATGTATACTTTAACATATTTAAGTTTTGAAAAATATCCTTTATTTTTTGTTTTTGTTTGGAAAGGCTTGCTAATTTAAATGACTATATTTCAATATTTATTTATTTATTTTAATTTAAACTTTATTGGATTGTTCGTGCATAAATTTAATTATTGATTTATAATATATGATGATTATGTGTTCATATATTTTGTGGTAATTTATGGTTGCTCACTACTAGAAAACCAATATTTAGCGTCGGCTTGAAATCCACGCTAAAGAACAAAAAGCAGACGCTAATAGCAATTTAGCATCATATTTGGGTCGGTGTCGTGGCTCACGCTAAAAGGCTCGAAGCTAATCATTTGTGTCGGCTTTTGTCTTCCCACGCTATGTAGCGTCGGATGTAGTGTAGCGTCGGTTAAGTCGAGTCAAAACTGACGCTACAATCTATTGCGAAATGGCCTAGACTACATATTTGTGTCCGTGTGACCGACGCTAAGTGTTAGACCTTAAATTTTCTAAATTCTAATTTATGCAATTTTTGGACTTTTTGCCTTAAATTGCTTAGACATTTAGCCCAAGTGAATTTTATTTTGGGAATTAAATATCAAAAATATATTTTATTAGAGTTAATAATATGTTTAATATTTATATATATTTTAATTTATATATTTTGAGACCTAATTAAAATTATTTGTAGGAGAATAATTTAATTATGTCACGAAAAGTTTAATATCGGACAATTTTTTTAAAAAAAATGTCACTTGTTATTGAGAAACTCATCTGTCAATTGAGTTGCGGCTTTGAAAAAGTAATCTGAGAAGTGATGTGTAAGGATGTTTTGTTTTTAAAAAATATTTATGAAGTTAGATGTTTATTAATTGGTTTTAATTATAATATATTATTATTATTTTAATATATATATATATATATATATATATATATATATATATATATATATATATATATATATATATATATATATATATATATATATATATGTGTGTGTGTGTGTGTGAAAGAAAGGAAGAAAGAAAACAACAAGCTGAAAAACACGTTCTCCGCTCCTGCGCTCGCCATTTCTTTCTTTCTCTGTTTTCATTTTATGTTGGTGATTTCAAAACCCAACAAATACAAATCATTATTTTTCTTCTAGATCTAAGCTCCCTTTCGAGAAGTGACAGAAGGGAAAGTTGCTCATTACCACGCTGCGGTGCTAGTGAGCTAATTTTCGAAGCGACGTCAAGAACGTAAATTTTACCGAAATTAATTACGGTACCGTAATCGTGTGTTAGAGCTATCGTTAAGGTAAGGGCTCCTTCCAAACTTTTAGTTTGCATTTAGGACATTATTTGTGATTTTGTGGAAAAGAAATTTGATGTATTTGAGGTGTGATTTTGTGAAAAATTAATTTAATGTGATTATGTGTAATTTAGTGGAATTTAAATTTGAGGTGTGGTTTGTGGTGATTCAAGTTTGGTGTGATTTATATGTTCATAATTATTATTATGAATTTTTTAGATGTGATTTATTTGTAGATTTTGTAGAAAATGAATTGATGAAATTTGGTGGTTTATGTATAAAAATGTGGAATTTTGAAATTGTGTGAGTTATGTTTGAATTGTTGAAATTTAATTGAGGTGCTATATGTGTGTTGTGGAATTGAATTGATTGAATTTGGTGTGAATTGGAGGTAATTAAAATTGATGTGTTTGAGTTACGTAATGAGTTATTTTCAAATAAATGAGTTTGAACTGAAGTTGAAATTTTACGAAAAATTTAGAGTTGTTAAAGTTATGAAAAAGTTCAAATTTTAACTAAGTTAAAGAGTTTGAGCAAAAAGACAGATTGAAATTAAAAATGGTTAGAGTTTAAAATGTTACTCTTTTAATTACTCTTTGATTGAATTTAAAAAGAAAAAAAGTATATAGTATTTTATTAACTCAAATATTTCGGTGCTTTAATAGTCATTATGTGAATGTTAAATTTGGACAATATTTGTTTTAAGTAAATAATATAGATTATTTAATTTTAAGAGTTTGGTGTGTGAGAAAGATTGAATTTTAGGAATTTTGTTGCGTGTGGATTAGTTTTATTGTGAACAAATTGTTATAAATATTCATGTTTATGTAGTTAGCTCCTTGAGTCTCGAAAAAGAATCGAGATCGTTGGCACCGAGTTAGCGGTGGGGAGAACTCTGATATATTAATATTGTTGTGGTGATTTATGGTTGAAAATTTTGGAGATTGAATATGGGAGATTAATGTTTGAAAATTATAGTGACTCATGTTTGGTGAAATTGATGTGTTCATAATTAATATTATGAATTTTTATGAAAAAATTTATGTGTTGATTGGTGGAAAGAGAATTTAATTCAATTTATATGTGGATTGGTGGAAAATGAATTTAATTTAATTTGTGTGGATTGAATTTGGAAATGTGATTTATGTGTGTTTGTGGAAATTGAAATTGGTGTGAATAAATATGTTTGAGTATGCTTTGCGTTGTATATGGAAAATCATTAGTGTTAAATGAGTATTAAAAATGAGGAATCTTTTAATAGCTGCATTTATTTAATGATTATGGTGAAAAGAGTTAGAGTATGCTCATGCATTTCATAGTACATGGTGACCGTGATGGGGCCATGGTGATAGTGGTGACCGCGATGGGCCACGGGATGATGCCATGTGAATTGTTAGTTCATCTTATCCTTGCGGGGATTGTCGCGTCGTGCTGATCTGTGAGAGATTGCACTATAGAATGTGTTGATCTGTGAGCGATTGCACTCTAGAAAATTGTGCTGGTCTGTGAGCGACTGCACTCTTGTATGTCGTGTTGGTCTGTGAGAGACTGCACGCTAGTAAATCGTGTTGATCCGTGAGAGATTGCACCTCGGTAATTAGTACTGGTCTGTGAGAGGCTGTACAATTATGATTTACGCCCCTCGAGGAGGGTTTTGGTTTGGAATTCCGAAATCATGCATTTTGGCATATACGCATTGCATTACGGTGCTTGACACGCGAGTCATGTTTGTTATACTTTGATGAATGTATATACATATTCGGTTGTTGTTGTGATTTATCGTAATTGCTTTGATGTGTGAAGTTGGGTTGATTAAGTTTTGATGTATTTATATGTTCATAATTGATTTAATGAATATTCGATGTGTGATTGAGGTGTGAATTTGTGGATATTAATTTGGTGTTAATTATGTGTTCATAATTGATAATGTTAATATTTGAAGTGTTGATTGATTCAGAGCCATTTTAGAATTGAAAATCTGCATTTTCTCAATTGTATTCGGCTACGACAATGCAGTTTGTCAAAACTTCATTTTTCAACATTGTTTATGCATTTTTGGACATATGAAAACTCTTTCGAGGAGTATGCTAAGACCAAAGGTTCTTTTGAGCATTTGAAAATATAAGAATTTTGTTATGTGATGTTGTTAATTTCGGTTGGTGACCTTTACAATTATTGTAGAAATCTGGGCTTTGCCCTCAGATAAGAACCAGGATCATCCTACCGGCTAGTACTCTGGAGATGGGAAAGTAGTTAGTCATACTTGACCAAAGCTGTGTCAGGAGGATCTTGCGGGGCGCGTGGAGATCACTAGCGTGGTGTAGTTTTGTAGCATGATCAGATTAGGTGGTTGTATAAGTAGATGTCTTTCTCTTGGGATTGTATTTATTTCATTTTGGAAGATTGTATCTATGCTTAAACTGTCTGATGACTTTTTCTTTTAATGGGTCCATGTTCAACATTTTGATGTGATGTGGGGAAAGTAGAGATTCTTGGGGCAGTGCTTTTATACAGGTGTTTGCCGAGAATACTCTAAGGGTATGAGCTATGTCTGATAGGTCTCATAGCCCTGTTGTATTTTTCTATTTAAATACTTTGGATTTTGTTTCAAAAACTATTTCTGCTGTTTGTAAATATTGTTAACTTTTGTCGTTGTGTTACGACTCAAATATTTATCCAAAAGTATTTTCTTCTTTAGTTCTTCGTTTTTATGAATTTGTTTTAATAAAAAAAAATACACTCGCACTGTTAAAAATCGGGGTGTTACACTAAGTAGCGTCGATTAGACCTACGCTAACGTTGAAAATCCCAAAAAAAAAAAATTGCAATACAGAACCACCTAATATAAAAACTGTGTTAATAAATCCACAATGCAAATTACAAATAGTTATTACAAAAAAATATATTGCACACAAACGAGATTAAACAAATAATAGTATATCAAACTTAGATGAAATTAAGGTAATAAGAGAATGGAATGAATAGCATAGCCCACCTTAAAAAAAAAAGTAAGCAATTAAATCTAAATTTGAATTTTGTCATTTTTAATTAGAACATTGTTCACTTGTTCTAGAGTTCTACATATATACTAAGTATTTTCTGTCTAAAATGAAAAAGTATAAGATAAGACTTACTCTTATTAAGGGGATTAGCATATGGTCTTACAAAATCTCTAAAATTACCTTACTAATGTGATTTGTCAACATAATATTTTTGGAATATTTTTTTAATATATTTCTAGAATATAATCCGCGCGTTGCGCTAGTGTAATTTATAAAATTTTCTTTCAGTGTAAATTTTTAAAAAAATTTGAACGTGATATTTCTGATTGTATAAATGTATCAATATTATGAAGAAAAAAAAACTCAATATTTGTAAATTTTTTAGTGTATAAGAATAGTGGTTGTATAACAAAAGAATTAAAGGAAAGAAAACAATTGAAAAGTTTATAGTTAAATGAATAATTTTTACTATAAAATATATGATTATAAAAATATGAGTGATTGTTTATATACACAATTTAAAAGATTAAAA
>JBBPBR010000005.1:41598311-41632461 GCA_037974775.1 Cicer pinnatifidum
AGTCAATTACAAAAGCATAATTAGAATATATAAACAACTTTTTCCATAAAAGCAATTTGATAGTAAGATCCATAAGTTATACTAGAGAAAATATTATGTTTCATTTTTCAAAAAAAAAAAAAAAAAAGAAAAGAAAAGAAAAGAAAATATCATAACATATCATTCAAAAACAGATACAAATCCAAGTTCCTTAATATTACAAAAATATAAGCTACATCAATTAGCTAAAACAAGTTTCGTGGGGGAACCTGAATTTTTTTCATTTAATTAATACAACAACTTGTTCATAGTCATAACATAGAAAAATATAATTAATATCTGCAAAATTGTATACATTTTTCTAGTTTTTGTGTTCCTAACTCACTTATTGGTATATTATTATTTGGGACCCCAATTATTCAGTTTCCTCAAGGCATCAAGCCCTGAAGATGGTAAAGGGTCCTACAAAAATCTACACAACCTAAATACAATAATTATATTATTATATAGATATACATATACTAGTCAAACTATATGTTAATTAATTACTTCAAATCAAGGATTGGATGGAATAGTTGCATTTGAAGGAGTTAAGTCCACTAATATGGGCAAAGATATCTGAGGAATCAACCATATCATCTTCTTCTTTCACAGCTATCTGCAAGTACAATTTGGAAAGAATATAGAATTAAAGAATTATACCATCAAATAATTGAAAATGAAAAAAAGTGAAAGTGATACAGTATTTTTCTTTTACACTAAAGAAAGTTAAACAATTTCAAGTTTAATTTTCATACAGTGCGTGTCAGCGAATAAAATTTTACGCTGTGAACAAATTATAATCAATCATATGTCTGTTTAAAAAAATATTAACATCGATGATTTGTTTAAAAAAATATTAACATCGATGATTTATATGAATTAAATCATAGAAATGAATGTAGCTAGGGAATCTTACTTCATCATCATCTTCATGGTTGCTACAAGTTGTTCTATGAGTCTCACCAAAATCATCATTCTTTGCAAATCTTCCTCTAACTCGCGGTCGGCTATCCGCTAAAGTTTTTCGACAAGCATACTGCATATTTTCTTGCATGATTAGCTTAATTTTGAAAATAAATATAATGAAATCTATGCATGATATAATATAAGATTTGAAATATGTTGCTATTTTGTACCTTGATTTTTTTGCTGAAATTTCTTTCATTTCGCTTCTTCATGTATCTATGAATCTTCTCTTTTCTTTGCTCAACAGAAAGTTTTCCAACCTTTAAGGTAGAGTCCTCCAAGTGTGAGATTTCTGGTGCCAAATTGGCAGAGTTCCCAGCTCCAGTTACCAAATTGTGACTCTCACTACCAAGTGCCTTTAACAAAATATCAAAATTAAAGATCAATTTCTTATTCAATACATAGAGGAAAAATTATGTAAGGCCCACTAATTATTACAATCTTTATATTAACATGTACCATCTATAATTTAAGTCGAGGGTGTTTTCAATGTCTGACACGTGTCAGTTAATGCACTTATTTTATAAAAGGAATTTTATTATATGCTAACTATTGTTTGATGTATATTGGCACCTATGAGTTTTCAGCTTAAGATATTTTGTGGACCATTACCTTTCACCAAAAAAGTACACTTCTAACAAAGCCAATTCGAATTTTTTTAATAACTTCACTTCAGACTTAACAAAGTAAGCTTTGGAGAATAAAATAATTATTTGGCCATCTGCTTTTTATTTAAATAGTTTAATTAAATGCTCATAGTATAATTGTATATCATATAACTGATTATGTATAAACTATTTAAATTACAAAAAATAAAATAATTTATATAAACTATAGACTGTTTTTATAAAGTTATTCTAAAGAGTCTATGGAAACACGTTGAAAACAACTTATGAACATACGAAGCTGTTTTCATAAGTTAAAGAAAATAAGTTGAATAAAATTTAAAGACATGTCATAAGATGTTTTTATAAAATAATAATTCAAAAAAAATGTTAATAAGTTGTTTTCGATAAGCAGGTAACTTGAATGGAAACTTTGAGTAATTGATGATACCTGAAAGTCTTGAGGATTAAAAACCTGCTGAACAGAATCTGTACAATACATTCCACCATTTTCACCTTGATAATCCAACTCTTGAGTCTGAATATCAGAACCTAACAGAATGGTTCCACCAAACAAGCTAGAACTATCAGCAGACAAAGCAGAACTAAGGTTACCATGATGATGAGGCATGTACACACCTAATCCAGAACTAAGATAAGAACAAGAAGAAGGTGAAGAAGAAGAAACAGAAGAAGGGTTAATAGGAACATAAGAAGGGATTGAAGATATGCAGTCATCTTCGAAAACCGAAGCAAACGGAACACCGATAAGAGGCGCCGATGCAGCAATAGGATTCAAAACTGAACATGTTGTTAGTTGTTGAAGCTGATGAGGATTTGATGAAGAGAAATCAAATTGTTGCTGTTGTTCTTGATGAAGAAGTGGTGGAACAAGAAAAGATGGTGATGATGAGAAATCTATTGAGGCTGATATGTCATTGTCAATTTCTTGTTGAGAATCAAAGATAATTGAAAGGTTATTGTTATTGCTACTATTTGTGTTATTGTTACTATTGTTACTATTGTTGCTATTGCTATTGTTATTGATGTTATTCTCTTCTAAATCTAAAGCTTGAGATATGTTTATAGCATATGATGAAGAATTGTTATTGTTGTTGTTATCTTGATCATGACAACAATTTGAGGTAGAAGTAACATCAGAATTTTGAAGAGACTCTTGGAAAAATTCAGGGTCACAAAGTTCAAATATTTGTGCACTAATTGGACTTGAAATTTCATCCTGCAATGTGTGACATAAAAAAAATGTAAACAACATATCTAAAATAACACAAGACTTAGCATATAAATTTCTAATGAAAAATAAGAAAGATTGCTTTCATATAAATACAAAGTAGTAACGTGATTCTCTATAGTTTTTTTGATTAGGTGTTTTGACAAAATGAATCCAATTCCACTTTTTGATGATAGAAATGAGTCTGATCTGATCACTTAGAACATAAAAGAAGTTCAAAATAATTTCAAAAGCTAATAATAATATTCTCTAATCAAATTGAAAAATTGGGCTTGTAGATGTCTTCATCAATTAGTAGGTATTCTAAAGTGAAAAAAAGACAAATAATATAATTAGTATCTATGTATCTATCTTTTACACACAATACTACTACTTCATTGTCAAGATGAAAAAAAATTAAAAAAAATAAATAGATCAATGTGCAAAGCTTTGTTGGGGCATTCTACATATAACTAGTTGGTTGCATAGTCTAGTCAGTCATTTTCCATAATTGATAATAGACAAATAAAAAAATTCTCCAAAAAGTGATTTCTTTTTGAAGATATTTTTCATTGTGAAAAGAAATGTGCAATTGCATCTATGCTTCATGTGACACGTTGGAACCAAATTTACCTAATGTTAGCATAAAAATAAAACTAAGTAAAAACAAAGAAGGAACCTCATGTTATGTTATTTTTGTTCATTTAAATGGGAAATTGTCCTTCAATGGTAATTGAAAGCCACTTAAAGGAACACTTTCATAATGCTATGCCTATATGAACTTTTTTTGTCATTACATTAACACCCTTCTTCCTATCTAATTGAATAAGGAATATCAAAATTAGGAAAGCTTATAAATGAAGCTCTAAAGAGATATATACTCCATATGAATTGAAAGCTATGTTTAAAATGACTATCAAGGAAATGTTACATCAATTTTACTAATTTGCCCCTAGAAAATGACATTTTGGTGGTTGGAACATTGTCTTGAATAGGATAATGTCAGAAAGAACAAAGCCTTACTCTCACGGAGTCTTTGATTCCTTCTTATAATTTCCAGTCAAAGAAAACATTATGCTTGCCAACAATATAAATAGAAGAAAAGAAAACATTATGTCCTATAAATTGTGAGGGTATGTAACATGTATATGTCTTCTTGTTTCTTTGCTATAAATAATACCTAATATACTTATAACTAGCTATGTAACAAACTATTTAGAGACAAATTAATCATCATCAAACATGTAACAAACATAAGGAAACCATTTTCATGATTCATGATTCTAATGCATGTAAAGATATATAATAATTTGCAAGCTTCCATAATTAATTAACCACTACTTGGCCACCAAAATATAAGAGTGACCCAAATAAATTAAAAACAACCCTCTTTTCAAACAAATTACTTGGTGAAGTTTCATATCTTATAACTCATGAAGGTGCATGCATGCATGACACAATTAATTACACATAGCATATATATATATATATATAGTTCCTTCCAAAACATGCATTAACATTAAATATAAGATTATGGAGATAATATAATTAATAACAAGGTTGAGGCAATTACAATGGATAGTTGGTCATGATCATGTGATGGAGGGTGGATAACATCTTGCAACATGGTGATAAATCCTCTTGTATATAAAATGAAGATAATGAATATATATACAAATAAATAAATATATGGTTGATTTGATGATGTAGCACACAAGTGTTCCTAAGCTTGAAATTGTCTACTTAAAAGAATGCATGATAAGAAAGAAAGAAAGAAAAGAAGGGGGAAGGAGAGAAAGTGAGGAATATGAAAGGGATATATAGAAGGAGAGAATTAATGTGAAATGGTTTAAGGGGGAAGAGAGAGAGAAATAAGTTAAGAGTAGTTAGCTAAGATGATGGAGAGTATGAGGGTGTCAAAAACAGAGAAAATTAGTTATGTGCATATATAGACAAAGGAATATGAAAATGGGGGTGTCAACAAGGTTGTCAACGCGAAACTGTCGTTTGCCCATTCAATTCACTCCTTTGCTTTTGGTGGGGTGTAAGTGGAATTCAATTAGATTTTATAAGGGGTCCTAACTTTCAATTTATTGATTACTCCTCCTTTTCATATTAACTTTCATTTTATCTTTTTTTGTTTCTTGTTAATTTAATCATGTGAAGAGAAGTGTGATAATATGAATGTCAATCGTAAATAAAATTTAGGCTAAAGTATATTCGCAGTCCCTTAACTTAATTTTAGATAACGTTTTAATCTTTTAATTTTTTTTTTTCCGAGTTGTTCTCTTATTTTAATTTTAAGTGACAATTTGATATTTTATATTTTAAAATGTCAACAATGTTGTCCTTTTTTTTTATAAAAATTCAAAAAAATCATCAAATTTTTCAAACAAAACCCATAAAATTCATTATCATCTTCAATAAAATACAAATTTAATCAAATTCATAACTTAAATCAAACTCATATTTTCATTCTTTATTTGATGTTGTTGAAGATGATAATATGAGTGTATTTGAATATTTGAGTTATGGATATGATAAAATTTGCATTATATTGAAGATGATTATTAATTTTATGGGTTTTGGTTGAAAATTTTGATGATTTTTTTCGAATTTTTGTATAAAAAATGATAACATTGTTGACATTTTAAAACATAAAATATCAAATTGTCACTTAAAATTAAAATAAAGGACCAACTCAGGAAAAAAAAAAAAGATAAACTACTAAAACGTTACCAAAAATTAACTTAAAGGACCACGGATGTAATTTAACCTCAAATTTAACTGATAATTGTTCTATCAAAAATCGAAATTGTAAGAATATCAACACTACGCCAAAAATGACATTTTATAGCGCGCCTTTTACAGGGCTTATTAAATACAAACGATGATGTAAATATATTTTAAAAATAACGGAGGATATAACGTTTTTTTGACAAGCGCTGTGGAAAAAACGCTGTTATAGGGTCATATAGCGCTTGCACATAATGTTTACTAGGCTTTTACAGCGCTTGTACACAAGCGCTGTAAAATGAAGCGCCCTCACATAATGTTTTACAACGCTTTTGGAGCGCTGTAAAATATAGCGCCCCCACTTGATGTTACATAGCTTTTACGACACTTTTTGGACAAGCGTTGTAAACGACTTGCGCTTTCAAATAATTAAATGATCTATTAGAGCGCTTTTTTTACAAGTGTTGTAAAAGACTTGCGCTTTCAAATAATTAAATGACCTATTAGAGCGCTTTTTTTACAAGCGTTGTAAAAGCCTTGCGCTTTCACATAATTAAATGACCTATTAGAGCGCTTATTACACAACCGCTGTAAAATCATTCACTTTAAATAAAAAATCATTTACTTTAAATAAATAAAAACAAATTTAAAACAAATTTACTAACCCTCATATCCTCTACTCTGGGAACCCTTTTCTCTTCTACGTACTGTGCGGTCATCTACAGCTCATCCTTTATAAAAAATTAGATACGTTGTCTCAGGTACTGTATTTATTAATTTGTTGTTGTCACTAAAACTAATAAATTGTTACATAATAAATCATATAAAGTCTTTTCTTTTTTGAAATTTGTTGATCTGTTATGTTTTGAAATCAGACTTGGACCTTGGTTTCCATTTTCCATTATTAGATATGTGTACTATATATTGGTATAATGTTATCAGTAGCTTATTATTTTTGTAACTGCATTTATATAGGTCATATAATATGGACCGGAAATGGATGTCTGCCAATCGATTGTCAAAAGAGTATGAAAATGGAGTGAAAGAGTTTGTTGAGTTTGAAGTGAAGAATGCAAAAGATCCAAATAGAGCCGTTTGTCCTTGTATAAAATGTTGTTTTAGAAAACGCGTTAGAGAAGATGAATTGGAAGGACATTTAGTATGGAATGGAATGGATCAAAGCTATACATGTTGGATAAGACATGGTGAGAAAAAAAAAGGAAACATTAATTTTGAGAATGGTTCGACATATGCTTCAACTGATTTCGACACAGATACATATGAGCCAGACCGAGTTGAGGAGATTGCAAAAGTAGTTGAAGAAGATCTTCGGGATTGTCCTAAAATGTTTGAGAGTTTGTTGAGTGATGCACATAAACCATTATATAAAAGATATGTTGCCAGATGATAATGAACTTCCTAGTCGAACCTACGAGGCTAAACGGATTTTGTGCTCTATTGGCATGAGTTACGAAAGGATTCATGTGTGTCCCAACGATTGCATTTTATTTCGAAATGAATATGAATTACAAAAGGCGTGTTCGAAATGCAATGTCTCTCGATATAAGAAGAAATAATCTACTTCAGCAAAAGTCGTATGGTATTTTCCTATAATACCAAGATGTAGGCGCATGTATATTAGTGAAGAAGATTCAAAACACTTGACATGGCATGCAGATAAAAGAATTAGAGATGTAAAGTTTCGACACCTTGCAGATTCTCCATAATGGACAAAAATTGATCACGAGTATCCTGAATTCGAGATAGAGTCAAGAAATCTAGGACTTGCACTTTCTACTGATGAAATGAATTCACATAGCATGTGGCCTGTGATTTTGTTGATTTATAACCTACATCCATGGTTATGTATGAAGCGTAAGTTTATGATGTTGTCTCTGTTAATTTGTGGACCTAAACAACAGGGGAATGATATCGATGTATACTTGACTCCTTTAATTGAAGATTTAAAATTATGTGGGAGACAGGTGTGGAAGTTTATGATGAGTATAAGAAAGAATGTTTCAATTTGAGGGCTATGTTGTTCGGCACAATTAATGATTTTCCAGCGTATGGTAATTTATTAGGATATAGGATTAAAGGTCAGTGTGCATGTCCTATATGTGAAGAGAGTACAAATTGGATGTGGTTGAAACATTTTACGAAGAATGTATTTCTTGGACACCGTAGATTTTTACCTTATAGTCATCAATATCGTGGGTGGAGAAATGCATTCAATGGAAAATCAGAGGAAGACAAAGCTCCTTTATCATCGACTGGATATCAAATACTTGAAAAAGTACAAGGTTTGACCAATAAATTTGACAAACCTTTTGCGGGAGAGCTGGTAAAATTGGGTGGAAAAAAAAGTCAATTTTCTTTGAATTTCCATATTGGAAGTCATTGTATATAAGACATTTCCTCGATGTGATGCATATTGAAGAAAATGTATTTGATAGTGTTATAGGTACGTTACTCAATGTTCCAGGAAAGTCTAAAGATGGCATCAATGCAAGATTGGACTTGGTCGATATGGGAATAAGAAATGAATTGGGTCCCGTAAAGAAAGGAAATCACACATATCTACCTCCAGTCGCTCATACTCTATCTAGAAAGGAAAAAATTATTTTATGTAAATTTCGACACGAAGTTAAAGTTCCAGAAGGACACTCTTCAAACATTAAAAATTTAGTTTGTATGAAAGACCTCAAGTTAAAAGGTTTGAAGACCCATGATTGTCATATTCTAATGGAGCATTTGCTACCAATAGGTATACGTTCCATTTTACCTAGAAAAGTTCGACGAGCCATAACTAGATTATGTTTCTTCTTCAGGGAAATTTGTAGTAAAGTGATCGATCCTCAGAAATTACCGACATTGCAGAGGGAAACTATTGTTACTTTGTGTGAGCTTGAAATGTATTTCCTACCCTCGTTTTTTGATATAATGGTTCACCTTACTATTCATCTCATTAAGGAGACACAACTTTGTGGGCTAGCTTATATGAGATAGATGTATCCGATAGAACGATATATGAAAATATTAAAAGGGTACGTAAAAAGTAGAAGTCGATCAGAAGGTTGTATTGTTGAACGGTACATTGTCGAAGAAGCTGCTGAATTTTGTACTGAATATCTGTCCAATGTTGAATCCATAGGGCTTCCTATGTGTCACCATTCAGGACGAATATCAGGAGAATGGATAATTGGAAGGAGACTAATGACTATATCAAGGACAGAATGGGAGGAGACACAATTGTATGTTCTGCACAATGATGATGAGGTTCAACCGTATGTTATAATACACATGGATCAGTTATCTAGTTTGAAGATGAATAGGAATCAAAATGGGATGACTCGAGAGCACAATCGAAGTTTTGTAACATGGTTAAATAATCACACAAAGTCAAAGTTTGATATAGACCCCAGATCAATTTCACAGAGAGTGAGGTGGCTAGCAAATGGTCCGAGTTTACATGTCTTTTCTTACACCGTTTATGTAATTAACGGCTACACATTTTATACCAAAGAAAAAGATTATCATACTACTATGCAAAATAGCGGAGTCACTCTCGTAGCAGAAGCGATGCATGTCTCAAGTGCAAAAGACAAAAACCCAATATATGCAAATCTATCATATTTTGGGGTTATCAAGTGCATATGGGAGTTAGACTACACAATGTTTTGTGTTCCTATATTTGGTTGCAAGTGGGTCGATAATAATAATGGCGTTCAGATTGATGAGTCAGGGTTCTTGCTTGTCGATTTTAATAGGGTGGGATACAAAGATGAACCTTTTATTTTAGTGTCGCAAGCTCAAAAAGTGTTTTATGTCACTAATCCTCCTGATGATAAATGGTTTGTTGTCCTATCGACCAATAAAATAAGTGATGATAACAATAACGATGAAGATGTTGGTAATGATCTTTTATTTGCAACATCACAACCACATGAAATTGATTCAACTGATGATGGTTTATATCTTAGATATGATCATGACGAGGGAATTTGGATCAATCCATCGTTTCGTATCGTTAATGGACAAACAAATGTGAATCCCACCAGGAAAAGAAGAAAGGCATCTTAATGTACATGTTTAATTGTTTTATATAAGCCATGTAATCTGAACTGAGTTCATGTAATTTATTTGTTTGATCTAGAATTGAGCATTTTAGTATTTAGCTTGAACTGTATTTGATTTTCTGCTTATATTTAGCTTTATCTTAGTGTTTTATACTAAGTTCATGTAATTTAATGTACGCTTGACCTTCCATAACTGATTTTCAGCTTGAACTGATCATCCCAATATGAGTTGACCATGTAATTTAGTATATATATATATATATATATATATATATATATATATATATATATATATATATATATATATATATATATATAGGTATTTAACTAATTATTTGGAAGAACAAAATCCAAATATAGGTATTTTACTTGAACTGAACTTAATATAAACTTGTAATTTTACAGCGCTTTTGTCCATAAGCGCTATAAAAGCCTTTAAAATAAAATAAGGAGGTCAAAAAGCTTTGTTTTATACCAAGTTAAAAGGGTCTTTTAAAGCGCTTGAGGCAAAAGCGCTATAAAAGGCTTTTAAAAATAAGGCTTTTAGAGTGTTTTTCCAACAAGCGCTGTAAAAAGGCTTTTAAAAAAACAAACATATTACATAAGAAAACAAATAGGTCTTTTACAGCGTTTTTTCCACAAGCACTGTAAAAAGGATTTTAAAAATAAAATAAAGTGGTCTTTTACAGGGTCTTTTCAACAAGCGTTGTAAAAGACTTTTAAAAAAACAGTCATATTACATAAGAAAACAAAGAGGACTTTTACAGCTCTTTACCAACAAGCGCTGTAAAAAGGCTTTTAAAAAACAGCCATATTACATAAGAAAACAAAGAGGTCTTTTACAGCGCTTTTCCCACAAGCGCTGTAAAAAGGCTTTTAAAAATAAATTAAGGAGGTCTTTTAGAGCGCTTTTCCAACAAGCGCTGTAAAAGGCTTAAAAAAAAGTGTTGTAAATAGGGTTTTAAAAAATAAAATAAGGAGGTCTTTTACAGTGATCTTTCAAAAAAGTGATGTAATAGGGTTTTATATATAACAGTAAACCGCTTTAGTTTCTACTTCATTACGTAAACTTCACTATGATAGTGTCCTCCTCCTCTTCATCGTTCTTCTCATTGCGAACACTATCATCTGTGTTATTATCCCATTGTGAACCATATTTCCATTATCATCTCTCCAATTGCGAACCATATTTCCACTATCATCCTCATTACGAACCATCTTTTCTCATTGAAACATATAACCCTCATTATGTATTTCTGCGAACCATACTCTGTCCGTTTGTATTTATGTGCATTTCTCCTACGAACCCTACGTGTTCCTTCTCCTACGAACCCTACGCATTTCTTCTCACTATTCAGGTATTGATGTTACTAATTTTTTGTTGTCACTAAACTGCATGTTGAACTTATACTGATACGTACTTAGACTACTGCATCTCGAACTTGTTGAAGTTATATTGAACTGCATGTTGAACTTGTTGTAGATAAATGGATACTCACAAGGATTTAGATTGTCAAAATTAGGAAGTTGTCAACACTAAGACTTACGAAAATGAAGTCAAACGTGGTGCAACCATCATGCAAAATGTCATTAAAGCAAGGAGTAATTGCATAAAATTTGAGGTATAATATACTTTATTTGCTATTTATTTTTTATCTTTTTTGAAAGCATGTACTTACTATATGAGTTTATTAGGTTGGATGGAATGAGAGTGGTCATCCAATTGACGCCAACAGCTCCATGTTTGTAAGTTATAGTGGGGCTGTTGTTCGTCAGAATATCCCCATCACAATTCACGATTGAAGAGATAAGACATTGAAGAATGCAAAAGATATACCGTGGACTGACATACAAGTAACTTTTTTTATCAACTTTTTTGTCATTTATAATTTTTTCCATTGAAATACTTCACTCAAACTATATCTTTATTTCGTTTGCAGATTGCTTTTGCTGTTGATGAGGTGAGAAAGAATTACGTGTTGAGAGTTGCTGGGAAAATACACTGGGATTTTAGATCTCACCTCTCAAATTTTCATCTAAAAGATCGTGAAGGAAATATGAATGTTGAAGCTCCAAAAATATATAAACATTATATATCAAATGAAGAATGGAGCATATTTGTAGAAAAACGTTCGGACCCCGCGTTTGTGGTAAGTGATTAATTTATTAGCATTTGTGTTTTATTATTCATATTCATAACGTATTTTAAATTTTTACACGATTGTTATTTTTTTTATATAGAATATAAGTAAGGCGAATCGCGAGAGGGCAAAAAATCTGACGCACCCATACAAAAAATCACGTATGGGATATGCACGTCTAGAGCAAAAACTTGTAAGTAATTAAACATCACTTTTATATAATGTGGTACATTATATTATAAACTATAGTTTATAACTAATATTTTTTTTATGATCTTAACGAATAGCTTCAAGACACCAAATCCGATCAACCGTTGGGTCGTCATATCTTGTGGAAGGAAGCTCGTGTAAATAAGTATATTATCACTTTAATATTTTTTAATATTGTATTTTAAAAATGATATTGAATTTATCTTTTTAATCCTACGTGTATTTTAGGAGAATCTCGAACAAAGTTCGGAAAATCAAGAAGACAACAAAGCTAGTTGCAGGGACATTCTCGGTAAAGTGTTTAATGTTCCTGAATATTCCGATCGCGTGAGGGGAAAAGGATTTGGCGTAACTCCTAAAAGCTATTTTTCACAAGAGAAGCACCAAAATCCATCTAATGAGGGAGTATTAAAGAAGCTCAAATTCCTATCATAGCAAGTGGCACTCTTGGTGAAGACGAATATAGACAAGCAACTTCCGGATCAGCTCCAACGTAAAATACAAATAGAGAGTAAAAATGTGAGTGGCAACATTGGTCTCAAAAGTCTTCTCGAGGTAATTAATTACTTAATAAAATAAGAAATTCATTCAACCTAATTGTTTCACATACTTATGTATTAGCCATTGATTTACGGTGTCACTCCTTGCGTGTTGTACTTATCCTCCCCTACTCATCGCAAGGTCGGAAAAGGAACATTGTACAATACTTCGGGAGAAGTATTGCACAACACACCGATCCCTACGGGCCATGTCAAAGTATCATCTGTTATTGCTTTGGAACCAAATGCACCGTTGCCTATACCGGACAACGATGCAAATATGAAGTTTTTGGGCGAAGCAGTTGATAGTTACGTGGCATGGCCCACACATTTTGTTGCCCTTGATTAGGTATGTTTAATTAATTGAAATGTATGTTTAATTGATATGTATATTTAATTGCACGATATATGATTATGATTATATTTAATTGCTGATTTTTTTCCGTTGTTAACTTTAATTTTACATTTATTTAGATTCAGACAAAGCCTAAAGGGAATGATAAGAAGATTCCCAAAAACGAGTCAATTACATCGCCAGAAAAGGTTTGTCATTTTTTTAGATTCAATAAACTAACATTTAACCTCATTTTTTCATATTCAATCCAATAAACCACCCGCACAGCAAACCAGCTGCCAGAATAAACCATCTGCCGCACCACAACTGGATATTCGTGGTAAAAATAAAGCCGACAAACTTCAAAAATTATAGGGTAATAAAGTTGGCAAACTTCAAAAGCTGGAGGATATTAAAGCTGCCAAAGTTACTGCTAAAAAACTGGATCGGGGAAAATCAGATGCTGCTGCTCCTAAAATAAGTCAGCCATGCCTTGCTAAATATGGGTCGTGTCTTGACATACAAGTAAAAAGGAATATGGGCAGCAACAACAATTCACGCATCATAAGCATGGATAAAACTATATTCAGAGATGAGTATTAAGAACTCCTTGAAAATGAGCATATATACGAACTTCTCAACCACAAGGAGCTGAGTGCTATTGTCATCAGCTTATACATTAGGTAAAAATTACTTTTAATTGGAATTATTGGTAATTAATTTAATTTATTGGTGTGCACGCGCAGATTGTCAAATAGATTTTCATTCTTGTCTCCGCATAAGCTTTCAATGTGTAAACTCGATCCAGTAAATGTAAAGAAATACACTGTAGATATCCTATTAGGAAATATAGAGAATGATAAGTTGTTCCTTTCACCATATAATCCAGGGTACGTATAATCCAGGGTACGTAATTATATATTATTTATTTATATTGTTTTTAATTTATGAGATCTTAATTTATTAGTTGTGTAAATAAAATTGCCAACCAAATTTTTGTTGTTGTAGGGTACATTGGATGCTATTTGCAATCAATGCGACCTCTGAAGTTATATACTATTTAGATCCCTTGTACGACAATAACAACAATCACTCTGATATAAAGACTATGTTTGACACGTAAGTAATATTCATTTATTTCTTACACACATATATATATATATATATAAATAATGTGTTTGTTAATGCTATAATAATCACATTTATTTATTCCATATTGCTTTACAAGTTTTTCGAGCTCAAAGAGGTGCTACAGTGTCGAAGCAAAAGTCAAATAACATCGCATGAATTTCAATAAAGGTTTGAAATATATGCCTTTAAAATTTCATTTACAATCAATGCACAAGTATTTTATTGACTTATATGATTTATTTTATATTGCCCTCGTCAAACTAACAACATCAATTTTGGATACTATATATTGCAATTCATGAAGGAGATTGTTGATAGGAATCAAACTATTATCTCAGAAACGGTACGGTATTTTTTATATTTGATTTTCATATATAAACTATGTATAATTGATTCTAACTTATTTATGTTCAATTTTTATATTGCATAGTACATTGACAACTCCAGTCCAACATACTCTGAGAGAGATCTAATTGAATTAAAGGAAGACTGATGTCAGTATGTGATTGAAATTAAAATTATTTGATTTGCTGAGAAATAGCATGCTGCAAGGGATTTAAATATATGGTAGTTCTGTTTTGTATAGTTCTGATAGTTATATGTATATGAATAGGGCACATTTGAAAAGTTGTGAATATGTAGTTATATGAATATGTGTTGTTGTCAATATGAGAATATGTATATGAATATAGTTCTGTTGTTGTGTAAAGTTATAAAGTTAAGTTATATAGTTCTGTTGTTGTGTACTGATTGTGAAATGATTGTGTGAACTGATTGTGACCTAATTCTTCATGAAAATGATTTTGGAAAAAAAAAAAATTAAAAGATAGCGCTTTCTAAAAAAATGCCATAAAAAATCAAAAAGCGCTTTTTTAAAATTTCATTTACAACGTTTTTAAATAAAACTAAAATAAGAATGCACCATTTATAGCGCTTTTTGAAAAAAGCACTGTAAAAGGTGCATAATAATGCTTATATTGAATGCACCTTCTACAGCGCTTCTTTGAAAAAGTGCTGTAAAAGGTAACCCTTTACAGCGCTTCTTTGTAAAAATGATGTAAAAGGTGCATAATAATGCATATATTGAATGCACCTTTTACAACGCTTTTTCAAATAAGCGCTGTAAAAAGTGCATAATAATGCATCTATTGAATGCACCTTTTACAGCCATCTTTTCAATCAGCGCTGTAAAATGTGCATAGTAATGCATATATTGAATGCACCTTTTACAGCGCTTTTATAAAGAAGCGTTGTTGTATCTTTTTACAGCGCTAGAGACTACAACATTTATTTTTTTGAAAAAGCATTGTAAATGACTTAAAAAAAGCGTTGTAAAATCCTATTTTTCGTGTAATGCAATTAAATATTTATTTTATTTAATAAAGTAGTTGCAAGCATGGACGGAGGTATGTATTAAAAATTAAGAGCACTTGCCTCTAGTAGTTTAACTTTTTTAATGAGTATGATTTAATAATTTCGCTTTACTGTAAATTAAAATTTACCTGTTGCCCCGATTAATTAATTTAGTGATTTGTTTGAAATATTGATAAAAAAGACTATATATATATATATATATATATATATATATATATATATATATTCAATTGTTCGTTTTAATTTTGTATGTAACTACAACAATTGAAACTGTATAAAATATTAATTGTTGAATAATTGTTCAATTTTTTTGTTATATTATAGTATTTTTTAAATAAATAAAAAAACTGGTTTTGTAATTTTCCATAAAAAACGTTAGTAAATTGGTGAGGTTTTTTTTTTTACTTTCTAGAGGTATAACTCCTTCGACAATTATTTTACCATATATGTATTGATATATTTTTTATATAAACATTTAGATTGAGTATATGATCTTGTTTCTATTGGTTAAAATTTCTAGATTTGTCTCAGTTGCAAGGACCATTAGATCTTTGAGGGGTTGACTTCTTTTATGCTAAAGTTGATTGTTGGTCCATGTTGTTTAGTCTTTTACTAGAGTGCAAGTGCACACACTAATTTGTAATTGTGACCTAACGAAGTGAACTTTTGGTAACATTGGTCGTAGTGTTCTATCGGGTGCGTCAAATTTGTTGTTCAAATGAATGCATCAAGAAAGGAACTATGTCTCTCGCATGCAGATTCGTTAACTCCTTCAAAGAGTATCAACTACAAGTAGGTTTTTTTTTTAACTATTAAATTAATGAAAATATAAGTAAAATCAAGGCAGAAAGATAAATGATGAATTGTGAGAAATAAATGATAAGTTTGATTGATTGTGTTTATGTTAATTGAAATGTACAACAGATATTTATAGAAAAAACTAATCCTACTGGCCAACACATCAAGGTCTACAAAATTTAGTCTAGACTTACCATTACAAATATATCACCACTGATCAATTAGCCATGCCATGCCACGTGCAAGACAAATACATAAGTAATTTAAAATTAATCAATTCTCTGGTTTTTTAAGAAAGTGTCTTGATAACCCGGAGTTTGATTAGGAGATAGGTATGAAGGTGCTGAAAAACACAAGAAATGAGGAGTTTGAATTGTGTTGACCATTTATGAAAATATTTTTGATGCTCAATAAAAAGGTGTTCTTTATCAAAAAATTCAACTTATAATTGTAAAATAATTTGAGTAAAATAAATATGAATAATAAAGAACTTAAATTAAATTACATAGTAGAAATAGAGAAGAGAAACATGTATTTTTATACTAGTTAACAACAATTATTTATATATATAGTCTTCCCTTACAGAGAGATTTTGCCTCAATATATTCAAAGACTTAATCCAATAGCATACAAGTATTCTTTGTTCTGCCTCTTCAAGCTACGAGTATTCTTTTCCTTGCCTCTCTAGACTATAAGTATTCTTTTCTCTATATCTCCAGGCTATACCACTAGAAGACTTTCTAGTCTTCTCAACATTCTCACAACTTCCGTTGAAGATTTCAAGTATTTTTTCACCTCTTCAGGTACCTCTTTTGAATCAAAGAGTTGTTGCACTATCAGGGTTGAGTCCATTGATTCAAGTATGTGTTTGAGTTGACACATTATCTTTTGATGTGTTTAAGGTTTTTCTAGAAATTTTCTTTGAACATTGCCTTTTTCTTTTGTTGGTCAACTTTGTTGGTTATCGTTCATCCTAATATCTAACCATGCCAATCTTTTTCAATTTCAAAATGTTTTTATTTAAATTATGAAGAATATATCAATTGAAAATACTACGGTTGGCGATTTTGACACATAGCAATAGTACATAGAGCCGCTAAAATATATTTATTATTCATAGTACTATTTCAGGCTATTGTTATACTATTTGGAACATTGTATTGTACTGATAAGAGGATATACAACATTCTTTTCTTGATATTTTATATTTTGGTGTCACGTCATTAGATGAACAAAATTCTTTCTCTTAGAATTTTGTCTTCACACAAATATCAATAACTTAAATCAATCTTTAATGTTGGTTTATTGACTAGATGTATTGACTTTTAAAGATGATAGCTTTATCAGAGGACACAATGCTTCATAGAATTTTTAAATTCATTTTCTTTGTTAGAGGATTTGGCTTTTATAAGAGCATCAACTTTCTCAAAGACTTGATTTAGATATTATTCTTGTTCTTCGACTCAGACGATCAACAAATGTCTAGAATCATAGTTGACTTTTATCAAAGACAGAAAGTCATATTTGTGCTCTTTTCTATGTGGTTAGTCGATGATTCATTGACTTATATCATTTGCTTTTACTTGGATATGAACAATCAGATGCTCGTTGCAATGTTTCTTACTAATATATTATGATTTGTTATATTAGTAAACATAATTACTTGTACATTAGGTAATAATTATCTTCGTGTTAATTAACACTCATATTATTATATTTAACTTACTCACAAAGTATTGTACTTTGAAATCGATAGTCATTGATATAAACTTTATCTTCTAACTTAATATGCACACTAACAAATATAGTTAAAGGATAATTTTTCTTATTGTTTTTGTTATTATCAAAATATAAATTAAAAAATTGTAGTTAAAATCATTTTTGCACTAACAAATTAAAGTTTGACGAAAGAAGGTTAAAGAAAAATTTCACAATAGCAAATCATCTAAAAAAATTCGATGATTTATCATCTGAGTATTTCTAACTGTTCAACAATCCCTTGGAAATGTGTTTATCGGGGAGTTGTTACGTTTTCCAAAGATTATTATTATAAAGAAGTAGGTGTGGACAACAGACGGGCTCATGTGGGTTTGGATTCAAATCTTACATCTGAATCAACCCATGGGTGACACATGTAGATCTATTTTCGACTCTTTTATAGCAGTTTAGGTCGGGTCTCGGGTTTTGGGTTAGGCGGGTCGGATTTACCGGGTACCCATTGAAGGGTTAATGTATTTTTTTGGCCGTTTTTCATAAATAATAATAATAATAATAATAATAATAATAATAATAATAATAATAATAATAATAATAATTCTACTAGATCAAACTTCAACACAAAAGAGTAACTTTGGCGAAAAGAACAAACCAAAGCACACACAAATTATAATATCTTTCAAACAAACAGCAGAAGAACGTTATTTAGTAAGTAGTTGGAGACTAAAGAATGATCTTTCAAGATAAACATTGAATAAAATTTTCTGAGATCAGAGGGTTAGGATTTGTTAAAAAATTTAAATGAAACTTAGTTTATAGGTGGCTTTTGATGCATGTTTGATTTGAGGCTAGGGTGAGATGACGACAATGTGAGGTTGTGACTGTGTGTGAGCATCAAAGACAATAGTTTGAGAGAGTGAGGCGGCTGAGTTTGAGAGTGAGAGTGGAAAATGTGAGAGATTAGAGTTTCAATTTATAATTGGGTCTTTTTTATAAAAAAAAAAAAAAAGAAACTAAAATTTTGATTTGGGTCGTGTGTACCTGTGATGTGCATGTATGTCACTTTTAATAATAATAATAATAATAATAATAATAATAATAATAATAATAATAATAATAATAATAATAATAATAATAATAATAATAATAAATTAGTCAGATTTGGATATCAACGGATCTAAATTAACCATCTGAACTCGACCATCTAAACTTATTTAAACTCTTATTTTTGTACCTGTCTAACCCACCGACCTGTAGAAACTCGTCCCTAAATTTAAATATTCTATTGGGACAGTCGAGTATGATCAAGTCCGGATATGTTGTCTGTCCCTGCAAAGAAGTACGATCAAGTCCAGATATGTTGTCTATCCCTACAGAGAAGTACGATCAAATTTATATAATCGAAAACAACAACTAATCAACTAACTAATTAATTAATTTAACTAAATATGTGTATCACAGTAGTTAATTAATCACCTCTAAAAGGTTGTGTATAGTTTAGCACGTGCTTCTGCGTCAGGTATCCCATATCTTATATATGTTGGAAAATATTCTTGCAAATGGTTGGTGCCAACATGCCTATCACCTATCATATATTATATATTATATCTCGTGTCTTCTAACACATGAACATTTAATTGATTTATATCCTAATATTTTTTTTTTACAGTTTAATTTTTATAATAAGATTGTATTAGGTTTTGAAACACGATTCATATATGTCTATATACCTTTAACATTTAACATTATACTAGATCTTATTTTATTATATATCAAAAAGTTACTTTTAATTGGAACTTATAATAAAAAAAAATATTACATTTTGTACTATAATTGAAATTTAAGAAGTAAAAATATCTATATTCATTAATATTAAATGAATTTTTAAATATAAACTTTAAATTTTCAATACATAAAATTAGTAAGACTTATGTAAAGTCAATAAAGTTGTCACAAATTGACCATTAAGTTGATTCGATAATACATAATGTCTTGAAAAGATCCACAATCATCTAATTTTTTTATTCATTTTATTGTTCTAGTGGACCCCAAAAAAAATTGCATCAACAAATACTAAATTGTTTAGTGGTAGAAGAAACATCACAACATATCAAACAAAAGACTTGTTATGCAAGAAAAACAATACATGTTTGTATGTTATCACTACTATAAAATTATAGATAAATTCCTATTTATTTCTAAGTCAAGTTCCTCACTTGACGATTTTGAAAACATGTTCAAACGACTCTTTGTTATTTTTGAATCTGGGGACAGACAACGAAATATTTTATGATTGTGTGCATGTAAGTAACAATGAAGAAGTTTTTATTTATTATAAAAACAAAATATTTAACGATCAAGAAGTTATTTGTCACGATCAAACTCAATCACAAAAAAAAAAAAAAAAATCATGTAATTGCAACACCTTGTTGTCATATGATTGAACTCTACCATATCAACTTAGTTATACCCCTTTTCATTTAATCTTTTTTGCACAAAACACCATTAACATAACTGAATACTATATTTAGCACATGTCTGCATCCAATCCCAATAAAAAACTTCATTGACACAATGTCCAAAAACAAAAATAAAAAATACAAGTCGAAGACAGCTGCTAGCTTAAAAAACTCTTCAAATAATCAATCTTATTTACCATGATAAAATTTTTATTCTTGCCAAGTATCTAAGATTTGTAGAGATTATACACTCATGTATCTAACCAAAATTTTAAAGAACTAACTAATATTATCCATATTTTTTACATAAAATAAAATTTGGTAGTTTTCAATCAAAACAGAGATACTCTAATATATTGTAATTATATGCTATCTTCCTTGAGCTCATTTGCTATAATATGTTGGAAAAATGCTCTAGAAATCCCATCACAAATGAACCGTAAGATTAGATAATGGGCAAAAAATGAAATAAGATTGTGCTACAATTATTTTTTATAATAGACACGAACAAAATTATTAAAAAAATTTTATTTTTTTTTGCGATAAAAAATGTCCTATTTTTTTTCCGATAAAAAATGTCTTAATTTTTTCGATAAAAAACGTCTGATTTTTTTCAATAAAAAGTTTCCGATTTTTATTTTGATAAAAAATAATTTATAATTTTTTTTGAGAATTTTTTTTATTTTTCTCACAAAATTTTTTTGAGAAAAAAAAAATATTTTTTAAAATTTTTAGAATAAAATAAATTTCGAAAATTTTTTAAGAAAAAAATCTCAAAATTAACAAAATATTGGGGCCTATAAGCCCCCAGAGCCCCCTCCTTTAAGCCCAATGAAATAATAACCCAAAATTTAAAAAAAAAAATATTTTGATAAAAAATCTAATAATAATAGTTTAATAAAAAAAAAATTGAAAGAGTCTTATAGTTGAGAGCTTTTTTTACTGCTCTATCTACGTATAAGAAACATATCTCTACCTACCTATAAGAAACATATTGTAAAAAATAATTGGATGAATCACCCCAATAGCATATATTAGAGCTAAAAAAGAGAAACAATTAAATTGATGAGTTATTGGAAGAAGTGGTGTATTTAATAGATAAAATAAGAATATATATGATTTTTTTTTACAAATTGGTATGAAAAGCAAAAAGAATGAAATAAAAATAAAAATTATATCTTATAAGTCTTTCATACGTATTCCCAACTATTGAAATTCATAATAAATGGAACAATAATAGCAACATTTGGAAGCTTTGTGTTATAATGCGTTCATGCTCACCTAATTTTTAATTTCACAATTTGCTTTGAGTTATATTTTTTGGTGTACGACAAAAAAAAATGCTACATTTAAAATTAAACGAATTATAAATTAAATTTAATAATCAACTAGCTACTATAAAATAATTACTCTAAAATTCCCAAATTATTCCCATTTTGGGAGGGGATGAATAAAACACAAATGCTAATAAATTAATATCACCACAAAAGCGGGGTTTGCACGTTTAGCTACAAATACGCTCTATTCTTCATTTGATATGTAGTGTTTGTATATTTTTGTAGTTTCAACAATCAAATTTCCATCACGATCTCTTAAGTAGCAATTTGACAAATTGGATCTAAATTCTCTGTATATTTTTCCGGCAACTCTAAGCACATAATTTTTTCGCACCTCATCAACGTTAAAAGCTTATTGCAAACCAAATAAAGATAGAGTATGAGTAAAAATATTTCAATGGAAAAATTATAAGTAAGAAAAAAGTGGAGTAAAAAAGTTACTTGTATATCATTCCACAGTATATCTTTAGCATCCTACAAAGCTTTATCTCTCCAATCATCAATTTTTATTGGGATATTTTCGCAAACAATCGCACCAATGTAACTTATCATCATTGAACTGTTTGGCTCAATTGGATGACCACTTTGATTCCATCCCACCTAATAAACCCATAGACTAAGTGCATGTTTTTAAAAAAGATAAAAAAATAAATTCTAAACAAAGTATATTATACCTCAAATTTAATTTCATTTCTTCTTCCTTTGATGACCTTTTGTATAATAGATGTTCCACATTTAACTTCATTTTCATAACTCTTAGTGTTGACAACGTCATCATTTTGATGATTTAAATCATTATTGGAATCCATTTATCTACACATTTCACATAGTATAATTATAAGTTTAGTATAACTTCAACAAATTGAACATGTAGTAGTCTAAGTAGCAGTATAAGTTCAACATGCAGTTTAGTGATAACAAAAAATTAATAAATACAATATTTGACAACAACAATATCTAAGTTTAGGGTTATGACTTTGCTTAAGTAGGAATAACGAAAAGAGGGCGCAGGAATATGTATGGAGAGGGTTCGTAGGGATAGTAGTGAAGAGGGAGAAGATGGTCAGTAGGGTTCGTATGGAGAGTAACAAAGATGGAGAGTATGTAATGAAGATGAAAATGAGGAGGTTTTGCGTAGGGAGAGTACGTAATGAAGAGGAAACTGAAGCAGCTTCTTATTACCAGTTTACTTAGAGACCATTTTACAGCGCTTGTCCAGAAAGCGCTTTAAAAGACCTAACCCTATTATAGCACTTTCACAACAAGTGCTTTAAAAGACTATATAAAAAGCGCTTTAAAAAACTGCATAAAAGGCGCTATTTGAGCATTTTACAGCGCTTATGGACAAAAAATATTGTAAATGATTAAAAACGCTGTATATCAGCATTTTTAAAAGTCTTTTATAGCGCTTATGAAACAAATGCAGTAAAAATGTTTGTAATTTAATTTTTTGAAAGGCTTTTAAAGCGCTTTCACAACAAGCGCTGTAAATTATTTTGAATTTAATTTTTAAAAGCTTTTTAAAGCGCTTATGGACAAAAACACTGTAAAATGATTTGTAATTTCATTTTTGAAATTCTTTTACAACGCTTATAGACAAAAGTGCTTTCAAATTACAAGTTTATGTTCAGTTCAAGTTAAATATGTTAAATTACAATTTCAGTTCAGTTTCTGTAAAATACCTATATATGAATTTTTTTCCAAATAATTAGTTAAATACCTACAAATCAAGGAAAATGCTCAGTCAAACATAGATTTTTCAAGTTCAAGTTCAGTATAAGTAGAAAGTCGGTATAATTAAGCAGAAAATCAAATGCAGTTCAAGCTAAATGTTAAAATACTCAGTTCTGGCAGGTCAAACACTTAAATTACATGAACTTAGTATAAATTACATGATGAGTTAAAATTACATGGCTTATATAAAACACTTAAACACCTTATGATGCTCTTTTTCTTTTCCTGGTGGGATTCACAATTGTATGTCCTTTAACGATACGAAACAATGGATTAATCCCAAATCCCTCATCATGATCATCTCTAAGATATAAACCATCGTTAGTTGAATCAATTTCATGTCACAAAGAAAGGATCATTACCAACATCTTCATTGTTATTGTTATCATCACTTATTTTATTGGTCGATAGCACAATGAACCATTTGCCATCAACAGGATTAGTGACATAAAACACTTGTTGAGCTTGCGACGCTAAAATAAAAGGCTCATCTTTGTATCTCACCCTATTAAAATCGACAAGCAAGAACCCTGACTCATCAATTCGAACGACATTATTATATTCGACCCACTTGCAACCAAAAATGGGAACACGAAACATTGTGTAATCTAACTCCCACATATGTTCGATAACCCCCAAAATATGATAGATATACATATATTGGGTTTTTGTCTTTAGCACTTGAGATATGCATCGCTTCAGCTACGAGAGTGACTCCGCTATTTTACATAGTAGTTTGATCATCTTGTTCTTTGGTATAAAATGTGCAGCCGTTAATTACATAACCCGTGTAAGATAAGACATGTAAACTCGGATCATTTTCTAGCCACCTTAATCTCTGTGAAATTGAACCGGGGTTTATATCAAACTTTGAGTTAATGTGATTTTTTATCCATGTTATAAAACTTCGATTTTACTCTTGTGTTATCCAATTTTGATTCATATTCATGTTCAAACTAGATAATTGATCCATGTGTATTGTAAAATACAGTTGAACCTTTATTATCATTGTTCATAACATACAATTGTGTCTACTCCCATTATGTCTTTGATATAGTCATTACTCTCTTTCCAATTATCCCTTCTCCTGTTATTCTTCCCAAATGAATAGACATAAGAAGTCCTATGGATTCAACATTGGATAGATATTCAGTACAAAATTCAGCAGATTCTTCGACAATGTACCATTCAGCAATGCAACCTTTTGGTCGACTTCTACTTTTTACATACCCTTTTAATATTTTCATATATCGTTCTATCGGATACATCTATCTCATATACGTTGACCCACTAAGTTGTGTCTCCTTAACAAGATGAACATTAAGGTGAACCATTATATCAAAAAATGAGAGTGGGAAATATATTTCGAGCTCACACAAAATAACAACAATTTCCCTTTGCAATGTTGGTAATTTTTTAGGATCAATCACTTTACTAACAAATTCCCTGACGAAGAAACATAATTTAGTTATGGCTTACTGAACTTTTTCAGGTAAAATGGAACGTATACCTATTGGTAGAAAATTCTCCATTAAAACATGGCAATCATGGGTCTTTAAACCTTTTAACTTGAGGTCATTCACACAAACTAAATTTTTGATGTTTGAAGAGTATCCTTCTAGAACTTTAACTTCCTATAGAAATTTACATAAAATATTTTTTTCCTTTCTAGATAGAGTGTGAGCACCTGGAGGTAGATATGTGTGACTACATTTCTTTACGGGACCCAATTCATTTCTTATTCCAAATCGACCAAGTCCAATCTTGTATTGATGTCATCCTTAGACTTTCCTGGAACATCGAGTAACGTACCAATAACACTATCAAATACATTTTTTTCAAGATACATCACATCGAGAAAATGTCTTATATACAATGACTTCCAATATGGCAATTCAAAGAAAATTAACTTTTTCTTCCACCCAGTTTTGACAAGCTCTCTCGCAAAAGGTTTGCCAAATTTATTGGTCAAACCTTGTACTTTTTCAAATATTTGATATCTAGTCGGTGCTAAAGGACTAGTACCTTCCCCTGATTTTCCATTGAATGCATTTCTCCACCCACGATATTGATGGCTAAAAGCTAAAAATCTACAATGTCCAAGAAATATGTTCTTCGTGCAATGTTTTAACCGCATCCAATATGTACTCTTTTCATATATAGGACATGCACACTGACCTTTAATGTTATATCCTGATAAATTACCATATGTTGGAAAATCATTGATTGTGCCGAACAACATAGCCCTCAAATTGAAACATTCTTTCTTATACCCATCATAAACTTCTAGACTTGTCTCCCACATATTTTTTAAATCAACAATTAAAGGACTCAAGTATACGTCGATATCATTCCCCGATTGTTTGGGTCTAGAAATTAACAGAGACAACATCATAAACTTACACTTCATACATAACCATGGAGGTAGGTTATAAATCAACAAAATCACATGCCACATATTGTGTGAGATGCTTTGAACACCATGTGGATTCATTCCATCAGTAGAAAGTGCAAGTCATAGATTTCTTGATTCTCTTCCGAAATTAGGATACTCGTGATCCATTTTTGTCCATTGTGGAGAATCTGCAGGGTGTCAAAACTTTCCATCTCTAATTCTTTCATTCGCATGTCATGTCAAGTGTTTTGAATCTTTTCTTTACTAGCTATGATGATTAGCTAAAACGACAACTGTTGATAGAATGATTTTTGATTAAAAATTTGCAATAAAAATAAAGCATTAAAATTATAATTTTTCACAATGATGGATAGAATAAAACTTATATTTTCTAAGTCATAGGTGTTAAACTCTTAAAAATCAAATAAAAAATTTTAACGAACACCTTCTTTTAAAGAGTAAAAGTGTATTTTAAACTAATAACCTACCTATTTTCATGATTGATATATTAGTAAAATCCATCAAGAGCAGCTATATTTCTTGATTTCAAGAGAAGTAAATTTATTTTCATAACTTAATTCTCTTGTCCAATCTTATGGTTAGATATCAAATTCAATTTTATAATACATTATTTGATATCCAAGTACAATCATAATTCTTACTAAGTTTGAATTTAAAAATAAATACCTCTAACAAAAAGAAAGAAATAAAAATTATTTGAGATCCATCATTAAAAATCTTAAAATCCCAAGACAAGAGAAATCTACTCACTCATGATCATAGTAAATTTGAAGTTAAAATATAAAGAAATTGGAACTTTAATATAAAATAACAGAATAAAATTACAAGAATATTTTTGAAACTAGAAATTTGCTAAGAAAATTACAAGAACAAAAGCAAGAGTTCCAAGAGATTGTAAGTAGAGATCTGTGTCAAGTTGAGTGTTTTTTCCCCATTTTATAGCCCTTGGTGCCTTCATGGGGATTAATTACAAGAAACCATAAGAATTTCATAGAAGAAAAATAGTCTAGTAGTAGAAGGTGAGCTGATTACAGCCTAATGGCCATTACGACCAAGCAATAGTCCTTGTTGCCTTGGTGTGGCAAATTCTTAGGTTTTTTTATCCTTCAATCATTACGGCCAGGCCGTAATTCTTGCTGAAACTTATTTTTCTTTCATCTTCTTGAATAGGATGAACCATGACTACACCAAAAATCTCCACTGCTTGTTGCGACCAAAATTAAACAAAAAGACAGTGAAATGGACTATAAATGAATTAAAAATATTAGTTTAACCAATAAAACAAAGTTATAAAAATAGATAAATTTTAGCTTACACTATGCCAAAATTAGCATTTTACAATGTGTCTTTTACAGTGCCTTTTTTTTACTAAAAGTGCTGTTACAAAATTAACGGAGGATACAACAACGCTTTTATGACAAGCGCTTTAGAAAAAGCGCTGTTGTTGGTCATATAGGTTCATAATGTTCACAACACTTTTGCTGAAAGCATTGGTGTAGGATCACGTAACGCTCTCACATAATGTTTACATCGCTTGTATACAAGCGCTGTAAATTATAGCGCTACTACATTATGTTTACAGCGCTTTTAGAGCGTTTTGTATATAATATAGCATTTTCACACAAATTACAAGGTCTTTTAGAGCGCTTTTTATATAAACGCTGTAAAATAATGCGTATTTGATAGAAATCATTCTCTTTAAATAAATAAAAACATTTTTAATACGTTCTCTCCCTAACCCTACGAACCCTCATCTCTTCTACTGTGTGAACTATCCTCTACTCTATGCCATCTTCTCGTGGAACCCTCCTCTACTGTGCGCCAATTTCTACTGAGTGATTGTTGCCTTACGTACTGTATTTATTAATTTGTTTTTGTCACTAAAACTGAGAAATTATTGCCTGATAAATCATAAAAATTGTTACTTGATAAATCATATAACCTTGTTACTTGATAAATCAAATATGTTCTTTTTTTAAATCTGTTCGATTTGTTCTGTTTTGAAATCAGACTATATATATTATAGATTGATATAATGCTATCAGTAGCTTATCATTTGTGTAACACTGCATTCATATATGTCATATAAAAGGGACTGAAAATGGAAGTCTATCAATCGATTGTCAAAAGAGTATGAAAATGGAGTGAAGGAGTTTGTTGAGTTTGTAGTGAAGAGTGCAAAAGACCTTAATCGAGTCATTTGTTCTTATTTAAAATGTTGTTTTGGAAAATGCATTAGAGTAGATCAATTGGAAGGACATTTACTATGGCATGGAATTGATCAAAGCTATACATGTTGGATAAGACATGGTGAGAAAAAAAATGGAACATTAATTTTCACAATGGTTCAACATATGCTTCAAATAATTTCGACACATATACATATGAGTGGGACCGAGTTGAGGAGATTGCAAAAGCAATTGAAGAAGATCTTCGAGATTGTCCTAAAATGTTTGAGAGTTTGTTGAGTGATGCAGAGAAACTATTATATAATGGTTGTACTAAATTCACAAGACTGTCGGTGATATTAAAGTTGTGCAACTTAAAACCGATTAATGGATGGTCTGATAAAAGCTTCACATAATTATTAAAACTCCTAAAAGATATGTTGCCAAATGATAATGAACTTTCAAGTCGAATCTACAAGGCTAAACGAATTTTGTGCTATATTGGCATTAAGTTACAAAAGGATTCATGTGTGTCCTAACGATTGCATTTTATTTGGAAACGAATATGAATTTCTAAAGGAGTTTCCAAAATGCAATGTCTCTCGATATAAGAAGAAAAAGTCTACTCTAGCAAAATACCATATACTTGTGGTCTTATCAAGTTTTTAGGGCCATTGTCGAGGACTTTGCATCGGATATAAATTCTTTTTCTGTATTGATTACACTAAATTTTTTTTTTGTTAGTGATTGTTCTCTCTTTGAATGCAAAAATTTGAAGCCTTAGGAATCTTGTTGAAGCAATAGTCGAGATAGAAATATTTTTCTATAGGAGAAGAAGAGAGCAAAACAATTATGAACAACAAATAGATTAAACATTGGCTGAAAATAGAACCTTGAAAGAATAGGCATTCCAATACTACAAAACCACATTCGGGTATGGTGCGTCCAACTATAGAGACTACAAATTTTGAATTAAAACATTTGTTGGTGTATATGGTACGATAAAACCAATCATCTGGTACTCTAACAAATGATCTAAACCTTTATTTGTCTGTTTTTTTTTTAGAGTATTGTGACACTTTGAAAATGAATGAAGTGACTAGAGATGCCATTAGACTAAGACTTTTCCCTTTTTCATTAAGGGATAGAGCTAGAGCTTGATTGCATTTGTTGCCTTACCACGTGAGATCAGTTAAAGCAAGCATTCCTTGCTAAATATTTTTCACCAAGCAAAATTATACAATTGAGAAATCAAATTACATTTTTTTCACAAAAAGAGGAAGAATCTCTTTATGAATCTTGGGAGCACTTCAAGGAGATAATGAGATTGTGTCCGTATATTCTAAAATGGACTCTTATATACTACAAGAATGACAATAGATGTTGTTGCACGAGGAACACTGGTGAACAAGAACATAGAAGCACATATGCTAAGTTTGGGGTTACTCATGGGAAAATAACTTTTTAAGTTTGGGGTGGTAGTTCTCAAAATAAAATAAAAAAATCAAAATCAAAACAAAAAGAAAAAGAAGAAGAAAATAAAATCAGTTTGTGTACTTTGACAAATAACATCTTCTTGGTTCTTTTTTCAATGTTTGAGAATCTCCACAATGAAAATGTGAAGAAAAAAAATGGTAGAATAATTTAAAAATGTGTATGTAACTCCAAGTAGTAAAGTCTATTATCCCTAAAAGCTCTACCCTTACATAATCCTCATTACAACCCAAAAGTCCTCCAAAAATGTATGTGTTTGTTGCAATTGTGAATGTTAACTAGAATTTTTTCAATCCCATGGTAGCATGATGCATGTTCTAGGATTTGAGTGATAAATTTATAACCCTTGCTAAACACTTGATAGAAATTTTGGTGAGATTGTGTGAATAGAGAGTTGAATTTGATAAATGAATGCTAAGTGCACAAATGGTGTTGTTGTTTTTTGTAAGCAGCCATGAAGCATGATGAATGTTTTGTAGTAGCTAGAACTTTGATAATTGAGTTTGATTTGATTTGAGAAATTGAGTTTAAATTTTCTTTTAATTGTACCAAATCTAAAATTAATTGTTGTATGGGGACATACAACATATTAAGTTTGGGATTTTGATGACTCTTCATCATATGCATAATTTTTACCATTTTTAGTTTTATTTATTTGTGATTATTAGTTAATTTGGGGAGTTAATTGATATATCTTATTGATCTTAGTTCTTTAAATTAATAAAATTTTTATATTCTTATTTCCTTGATTAAGTACGGATTTTTCATAATTTTGTGTCGTTTCTTTGTTTTAGTTCAGTGCTAAATTTTAGTGAGAAATCAATATGACCTATGTTGAGTATTTTAGACATATATGGAGTTGTAGATGTCCAATTAAAGTCAATCCAAGTTCAAATGAAAGCTAAGATTCATAGCTACAAGATTCATGAAGACATTGGGACTAAATTCAAACTCAAAAGAGCATAAAAATGTAGAAAACTTCATACAACAGATGTTGTGTGCCTCAAGCGCAAAACATACGCTTGCGGCGCATTTCAGCCTTCCTGACTCTGTCTAATTGCACCTGAAATTCAAATTATGTGCCTGAGGCGCATGAGGCACTGCTGAATGTATAAAAATGCGCCTTTTCACTTTCTAAGGATCTTTTTTACTATTGAGAAGTTTGGAGACTTGTGACCTAGCAGAGAAACTTAAAAACGGACGTTTCTAACACCATTGGAGCAGTTCTATCCATAATCATTCATGAATCTTTCTTGTAATGCTTCTCTAATCTTTATCTTTTCTATCTATGTCATGAGTAACTAAACCCTATTTGTTAGGGATGAATATAACAAGATGAAACTCTTATTTTTTCTTATTTAATTTATAGTTATATGAATGGGTTTATTGAATTATTTTTCTCATCTATGTGCTTAATATTTTATATTGCTTGATCAACTTTAAAATGTTCTACAATTTTGTATTTTAAAACGAGAGTGGACTTTAAGAATGCTTAAGATGAGAAATTCATGATATTGTAGTCTCGGGATAGATGCAGATCATGAAACCAATTAAATTTGTTGCAAAGGCAGTAGTTTGAAAAGAGAATATTATAGCGCTTCAGCAAGTGTACTGAATCGTTGTAAGTAATAATAAAACGGTAGTACCGAGTGTCGAACTCAAGGATTGCGTTTTACTATTGAATTATATTGAATTACTAAAATTAAACAAAAAGCTTCTAGATTGATTGAAATAATATTTAAAATTAACAATTGTAACAAAATTGATCCTTTATAATGAGAAAAATGTCAGGGATGAGTTTCACTTCGAATCCAACCTGGGTGTCTAATTTGATCCTAGTTACTGAATTCCTTTATTGAATTATTACCGAATTCTCTTTATTATTCTTGCCCTAATGTCTTAGTGACAGAACCTTTAATTCCAAAGTAACCCCTAATTCCTTTGTAGATTTAAGATTAGAATTAAGCATTACCGTATAGAAATTCTCTTGTAAACTATTGCTTTGCAACTAATTTAATTGGTTTCATGACTTGCATCTATCCCTAGACTACCAATTCATGAATTTCTCATCTCAAGCATTCGTAAAGTCCACTTCCGTTTCAAAATACAAATCGTAGAACATTTTAATGTTGATCAAGCAATAAAAAGCATTCAGCACATAGATAAGAAAAATAATTCAATAAACTCATTCATATAACTAGAAATCAAATCAGAAAAATAAGGGTTTCATCTGGTTACACTGATCCCTAACAAATAGGGTTTAGTTACTCATGACAGAGATACAAAAGATCGGGATTAAAGAAGAATTACAAGAATGATTCATGAATGATTCTTGATAAAACTACTCCAATGATGTTGAAAACAGCCGTCTTTGAGTTTCTATGCTAGGGCACAAGTCTCCCAACTTCCCAAGAGTCAAAAAGATCCCTAAACATTAAAAAATTGCGTTTTTATGAATGTTGATGCGCGTCGAGCGCCCCAGACGCAGGATTTGCGCTCTGGGCGCACCTGGACAGTGCTGAAAGGATGGAAATGCGCTTCAGGCGCACAGCATCTGTTGTCTGACGTATTTTTCATTTTACTACTCTTTAGAGTATGACTTTGGTTCCGGTGTCTTCATGAAAGTTGTAGCTATGGATCTCAGCTTTCATTTTCACTTTTGACTCTAATTTGACACCTATAACTCCATATATGACTGAAATACTCCACATAGGTCATGTTGATTTCTCACCAAAATTCAGCACTACACTAAAACAAAGTAACAACGCAAAACTACCAAAAATATCTACTTAATTAAGCAAATAAGAACATAAACATTTCATTATATCAAAGAACTAAAATCAACAAAATATATCAAATAACTCATTAAATTAACTAATGGTTAAAGATAAATAAGACTAAAATCAATAAACAATTATGCATATCATGAAGAGTCATCAGAATTCTTGTACTGTAAAGCTTAATTCTAATCTTAAATCCACTAAGGAATTATGGGTTACTTTGGAATTATAGGTTCTATCATTAGACACCAAAGTTAGATTCGAAGTGAAACTCATTCTTGACATTTTTCTTATAATAAATGATCAATTTTATTATTGTTGTTTATTTCGAATATTATTTCAATTAATTCAGAAACTTTTTGTTCAATTTTAGTAATTAAATACAACTCGATAGTAAAATGCAATCCTTGAGTTCGACACTCGGTACTACCGTTTTATTATTACTTGCAACGATCAGTACACTTGCTAAAACGCAATCAATTGGGCTACTGAATAATTTTTTGAATGTGTTGAGCTTCAATTGTTCAAAAAGGTTACTTGTAATAATATGTTTATTTTTCTCTAGCATTTTGAATATCTCTTTTTTTTTTAACTCACCTATTGTCCCTTAGCCCCGTTACAATCTTGAAAAATTCTTTTGATTCATATATACTCTCATGAGAGATGTAGTGGAGATTTGGTTAATAGTCAAGTCTATCTATTTTGGTAACATTTTGAGTGAATACACATTACCCTAAAACACTGAGATAATTTGATAGTTGAGTGTCCTATTTATAAGAATTATATTTTTAGATGAATCTAAGTAACTAATTTAGAACTGAAGTTTGTAATCCATTGGTTTTGGAATTTTCCTATTGCATGCACTTGAACTTAATGTTGAGTTCCCTATTCATGGTGTATGTTTGTTCATAACTTTTACTTGAAGCAATTGTTTGAATACAAGCAACGATTCAAGCATGGGGGAATTTGATAAGCTAAAATTAATTTGTTTTTATAACTTTGTTTGATAGGTTCATCTAATGTTTTTAATCCGGTTTTAGTTCTATTTCACTAACTTTTTATTTTGTTTTGTAGCAAGGAGAAGTGAAGATTTTTGATGCAAAGAACCCTGAAGTCAAGTGGTGCAACCATAGTCCATCTTGATCAAGAAGATGAAAGAAAAACAAGTTCCAACAAGAATTATAGACGGGTCGTAATGGTTGGACGAGAAAAAAGTGGGAATTTGCCACAACAAGGCAACAAGGATTACTGCATGGTCGTAATGGCCATTACAACCATAATATGCTCAACTTCTATTGTTGAATCGTTTTTTCTTCTATGAAATTCTTATTATTTCTTGTAATTAAAGCTTAAGAAGATACCTAAAACTATAAAATAAAAATACTCAGTTTGACAAAGATTTCTACACGCAATCTTTTATTACTCTTGTTTTTGTTCTTATAATTTTCTTAGCAAATTTCTAGTTTTAATAATATTTAGTTTTCTAATATTGTTATGTTCTTTTACTATGTTATTTTATATTTTCAATGTCTTTATATTTTAGCTTTAAAACTACTATGATTGTGAGTGAGTATATTTTTCTTATCTTGGAGTTGTAGGAATTTCAATGATGAATTTCTAACAATTTCTATTTCTTTCATTTTTTCAAGATATTGATTTTTAATTTAATATTAGTAAGAATCATGATTGCACTTAGATATCAAATGATGTACTTAAAAGTGAATTTGATATCTAACCATAAGATTGGACTAGAGATTTAAATCTTGAAAATATATTTGATTCTCTTGAAATCAAAAATTGATGAATTTTGTTAATATATTAATTATAAAAATAGGTTGACTATTAGTTTTAAATATATTTTTCTCTTTGAAAGAAGGCCTT
>JBBPBR010000005.1:41642473-41669059 GCA_037974775.1 Cicer pinnatifidum
TAGATAAATCTTAATTGTCAATAAAAAACTAAACAAATATTAACTAACTTACAATTAATATTAATCATCTTATAGCTACGTATAACTAACTCTAAAAATATCAACTTGTAACTACATATTTAATTGATTTTAACTATATCTTACGCCTCCAAAATTGGAACTGCAAATAACATTCCCAATTTAAAATAAGTAAAATACAATTGAAGATAAGAAAATTATAATGAACAAGGTAATCAAACTAACAGCAATAAAAGAAATTCAAGTCGTAATTACATCCACTTAAAAAAAAACTAATGAAAAACATTGTATCAATTGAGATGTGTCATATTGGACCTAGTCAATTTTTGTTTATTGCATTTACTTTTGTATCACGACCTTAATATATAAACATATAAGGTACTATATTATGATATTCATTGTGTAGCTTAATAAAGTCTCTATAATATCTATAATAGATTGTTCGATCAATAAAATACTAAGTATGATGTACCAAAAAATAATAACATTATGTTTGAATTAATGGTGAAACTATGTTGAATAATATAATATTAGTTTAAATTTATCTGTCATCGAATGTTATTGTTAATAAGGTTGACATTAATACGTTAAGACTATTTTGTTAGTAAATTGATGATTATATCTCACAAATCATCGATACACAATATCATAAATACACTGTATCAATGATATGCAATACATGGATATTTGGTATCACATATATTCAATGTCAAGCCAACACACATGTATGATAATTTTGCATTACAAATATGGCAGTGTCTTAAGTGATTCTCATTGTGACCATAGTAAGTAGTCCTTTGTCAAATCGTCCAAAACCGAACCGACAATCTACAGGCCAAATATCGATCAATTTTTGAATCAATTTAGGAGAATTTCGGTTAGTCTGATTTTGTAGGTCATGTTGGTGGGTTGGTTCCACTTAGGTCTTAGTCTTCTCAACGCCCTCTCTAACCACTAGAGTTTGATCACAAAATTTCAAACTCTAGTAGTTAGAGAGGGCGTTGAGAAGATTGAGACCTAATTAGAATCCCTAGAATACCACACTTTGGATTAAAGATTTGAGATTTTATAATTTGAAGAAGACGAAATTGACTTAAAGATGAAGATTGTTGAGTATTTATTAAAAAAAATTGGAGTTAAAGATGAAGATTATTTAGTTTTTATTATTTAATTGGTTTATTAATTAATTAATTAGTTTTAAGTTTTTATTAAATGATTAAATGAGTTAATAAAATAAATTTAATTTTAAATATTATATATTGTCTAGTTAACAACAATCACACAGTCACCATGTGCCACTTCATCCAAACTAGCCATGTCACCATTCATAAAGAACTTTTTAAAAACTTGTTATAATTTGTAAAGGTAGAAATAAATAAAAAATACAGTGACTAAAATCAAAATGAAGCATATTTACAAAGACCAAAAAGATGTTTAAACTTAAATATAATCATTATAGGACTTATTTTGGATGAGCCCGAAATAAGTGTATTAGAGTTATAGTGGCTCACTCTCTATAAATAGAAGAGGAGCATACTCCATAAAGAATCTTAATTGCCACATCCCTCATAGAATGGTCAACATCATGTTCTATTTTGAGCTCTTGTAATCTATATAGAGGCATCAGTACTCTCTATGTTGGTGATCAAAATTGAAGGACACTTCAAGAGGTATAACTAAAAACCTTAAAGTTGTTTAATTTGATGTTTGATTTGTGATTAATGATTTAATCAAAGTATGCTCATTTGGATTGTTCCGCTTAATGGACCAAAAATTTAAAAACCCTTTTTAAATCCCTAACACATAACTCTTAGAATTGTTCAACCTATTTTTAGGCCTCTTTGATCTTCTTCCAAAATTTCTACAACACACGCTCCAGTAGAATTAAGAACTTTAATCATGGGTAATCATCAAATGTCAAATTTGGCAAATAAAGTTTAACTAGCATAAGGTAGAAAAATAAAGAGAATGAAAAATACTTAACCATCAAAGATATAAGCGCAAAGAAAATGAAAAATATTTACCACCATACGATAAAAGCACATAGATAATGCAAAAAAATTAACCTTCATAGAATAGAAATACAACGAATTCAATAGTATGGCTAAACAACGAAGAAACATATTATAAATCTCAAAACTATCTTCAATCTTCAAATAGATCTTATTAACGATATTTCAAATCAATAGAAGAAACCAAATAATTCCAATGCTTAAAGATGATGGTTTCATTATAATCCATAATGATGATGTTAGCATTGGTAATCATAGCATCAAAATATGAAATCAATCAAATTGGATCAAATCTTATAATAAAACCAAATCTTGAGAATGCTCTCACTTAAGTCTTCAAAAGAAAAATACAAGCTTAGAAGATCCTCCAAGATAAGCCAAATCCAACCATATTGATTGTTAGATAAGGATTCACTATAGTCATTATTAGGTGCAGTCAACGAAGGTACTGAAAAACAGTAGATAGATAAGGTTTAAATTTTGTTGGTCATTTTATAAAATCTTGTTGAGTAAAGTAAATTTTTTATCAAAAGTTTGTCTTCAATTAAAACAAACACTCAGCAAAGATAAAAGGTAAGACATAAAGAATTCAAAAGAAAAAAATAAGGTAGAAGAAAAATACACAAGTATTTTTATATTAGCTCGCAACAACTATTGCTACATCTAGTTCTCCTCTTACAAAGAGATTTTGCCCTAGTACAATTAGAGACTTAATCCACTAGATTATTAATAACTCAACCGCTTTGATATTCTCTTAGCAACTCCAAGTTAAGTATTATATTCTTGCCTCTCTAGGCTTGTGTATTATCAAGCATCTCAAAGAAACCTGTATTATAATGCCTCAGTAGGAAACTAGAAGTACAATCTCTAGATTTCTCAAGAATTCTAGTTTCATTTGCCTTTTGAGTTTAGTTTTTACAGTACCTCTACAGGTTCCACAAGTATTATTTAATCTGCATATACAGGCGTTCCACTAAAACATCTTAGTCCTCTCAAAGATAATGGAAATTGTAGGTTGAGGATTCAAATGTTTATCTATCTTTTTATACTTTCTTTTATCACAAATGTGGTAGTTACTAATGAGCCAACTTACTACAAGCTTACAAGTTTGTGTCTGACTTGACACAAAATTTGGCCTAGAATTCTAACATTCGTTGAGAGCATATTACAATTTAAATCTTATATCAATACAAGTATCACATTTCATTCAAAACTAATTGCGACTATACTTGATTGATTTAAATAGATACTAATTGTGATTGTAATTGATTGATTTACATATATTTCTAATTACTCTCCTAAGAAATGATACTGCAATTTTAATCTCATGGTCATGGCTTTTTCAGAGGCATTCTTTTGAACTAAACATGCATTTTTTTTGTTTATATGTTTGATCTTTCAGACGTGTCATATGATATTCAATTTATGAACATAGTCTTAGATCTTCTATATTGACATAAATGTCAAAGTGGACATATTTATCTTATATTCATTTTGTCAATTATGGACATCTTCATCAGCTTGGACACAAGCATCAACTTTTTCAATTTGAAGGAAGTCCTTTTTATAGCTCTTGAAAATGTATTTGTTGAGAAAACCTTATGCATTTGTACAAGTAGTTGTTTGATTTTACACATTTTCACTATGTCATTTTTCAACCTACTATGTACATTTCATAGAATTAAACATCTTGCTTCGGTTTATGTGTTGTAGAATCACATCATCTAGACTAAGAGGAAGTGGCACTACTTCATTAGAGGAATCTTCTTGTTTCGTTGTTGTCTTGTTGATTCTTCAATGGATAATCTTCAAGGCGTACCAGATGAAATGTTGTTTGATTGACTATTACAATAGAGGAATCTTGATCTTTCATGAGTTATTTTAATCCTTGGAGAAATTCCAAAATCATAGGAATGTTTGATCTTCATTATTGACTTTTCTTCAAATGCTTTGACCAACGTGGATTTCCTTCATAATTTTATCTGATCAATTTTCAATCCTCTCTTCAAGTCTTCATATGTTTGATGATTAGAGGTTTTGACTAGAGTCATTTGTTCCATCATCAAATATGTGATTCGTCTTCTTATTTAGAGGATGGCTTCACATATTAATGTAAACATATGTCTTAAACTAGAGCTTTGTTGCTTCAATGAACATAATTTTCTTGTAAGTTATGACTAGCTCTTTCATTAGTGAACATAGTCATTTGTTCAGTAGTTGATAGTATCATTTATGTGCTTTATCACTAAATCACAATTTACTTATGTTACTTATGTCAAATGGTCAATAGCATAGATTATTGTTTTGTCTTAAACTAATTTGTGCACTTTAGTGCGTAATTGTTCTCTTACTTTTTATCACTAAATTATCAATAGTATGTGTTGTATTTGAACCAATTTTGTTCTTACAGTTACTTTACTCACACATGAATGAGTCATTGGATGTACCAATTACTTTACACTATGTCAAATTGAGGATTTTATAGTGCTCCTTTTGAGCTTTCATAGCACTGAAAAATGCTTTTAAAAACCCTGAAATTATAGTTTGTTCAATTATTATCGTGCTTCTAAGCGCTATAAAATTATCCCCTTTAATAGTGTTTTACCTCTAAACCGATAAAGAAAGTCATTTTTGTAGCACATATGACAATGATTTTATAGCGCTTTTTCAAATATGTGTTATTAAATTACACCTCTTTTATAGTGCTTCTTGTTATTGGCGTTATTAAAGGTATGTTTTTTTAAAGTTTAATTGAAGTTTTAGTTCTACTATTTTTACTGATTCATGAAATTGGTTCTCCTATTTTAAAAGTCGACAATTTTGGTCCCTCAGTCAGATTTTTGAACTAATGATATAGAACCATCTAGATGTATTAATTATTCATATGTTTTTAATTAATATAAAAATATGAAGAAAAAAATTGAAGTTGAAATCTAAGTTTTTATGGTGTTTTATTTTAATTTTATGTGTGTTAATCATTCTACATTGTTCTATCATATGTCACATTATTTCAACCATATCACGTCGTCATTTTTTAGTTAAATTAGAGTGAAAGACCAAAACTGTCGATTTTTAAAATAGAGAGATAAATTTCGTGAATCAGTAAAAATAGAACGTCTAAACTGCAATTAAACCTTTTTAAAATATTTAATTATATTACATCAGCCTTCCATCAAAACTATATTCAATAAAAGAACCACATAATAGTTTCATTTCGTATAAGACTTAATCAACCAAAATTCGTGTATTGATCTAAAAATTGGTTAAAACCCTCATATATAAACAATATAAATCAATAATATATGTGATTTACACTTAGCATATTCTTAAAAAATTAAATGACAACTTTTATCAATAATTTCTTTATCAACTTATAAATAAGTTTCTTCACAGTCCTGGGTGATGTAAGAAGAAATAATAATGTTAATAATTTAAAACAAGCAAATGAATACAATCTATTAATTCACTTGATTCTAGTGTGTAAAAATTATTAAGTCTTAATATGAACAATTGTGAGTCAAACAAAATATGGACAATCATATTAAAAATTCAATTTAGTAGAGCAAGGGGTTAAGCAACATAACCACTCACTAATAAGCAAATATAAATCATCAAAGCCCTTGAAAAAAATTCAATTCAGCAGAATATTAGTCATCATAGCCCTTAAAAGATACTTAAACAATTAAACTCATTTAGATGTTACAATTATGAAATATCGATATAGACTTCATACATGAGAGTCACTTGTACAGAATAGTTGATGTCCAACACCGACCAAAACGTACCTTCAATATGAAGTGTCTATGATACATTGCAGTAAGGCAATCAATCCGAATCATACATCACAGTAAGCATAAAAAGGCAAGTAATTTTCATAACCAAAAATTTAAAGGACAAAACATAATTAAAGTGAAACCAACAACATCCACTAAATAGATTTTAAGCATTCATCAAATTGAGACCAGCATATCAAATATCTCATGCAGCTAGCTACCTCTGAATGTATTTACGAGTAAAGTTGTCAAATAAACCGATCTAACCTAGTTGGGCCCAAGTATATACATAGTCTAATACGGCCCAACCTGTTTTGTAATGGGCTGCAAATTTATAAGTTTGGTCAGGCTATTGGGGACTAAAAGGCCGAATGGCACTTTTTTTTTTATAAAGAAAATAGTTCAATACTTCAAATTTGTAAAACCGAAAAAAGATACATCTTTGAAACTACCAAGGTATATAACACATATAATCACAACAGAGGACGAGACGACGTGTTCATAGCATGACAAATGACGCCTTAAAGTTTTAGTATTTAGGTGTTTCTTTTTAAACTTTAGTGATTTTATGCTTTTTAAGTGAATTGGGTTAAGGTGGATAAGTTTTTTTTTTTTTTTTGACAATGAGGAGAACAAAAATTTGATTCGCTTTTTGAAACAAAAATTGATTTCATATTTTTCTTCTTAAAATGGTCAACCTGACGGTCTCGTCTAGTCCCTTATTAAATTGGACTATAGAGGTTGTGATTAGGATGGAAGTAGGTCAAATGATTCCATAGGGGTCTAAAGCCTAACCTATTTATGTTTTGGTTTGACCCGACTTGTTTATTAAAAAGGTCAAGTTTATGATTTTTAAAAGCTTATTTATCTAAATAGACCAGACTTAAGACTTTCAAAAATCCTATTACTTCTCAGAGGCTGACCTCTTTATAAAATGGAGTTTTTTTTTTTTTATATTTTAATTTACTTATGTAAGATTTAAAGTGTATTGTAGTTGAATTTGACAGGTTGTTTACTTATTTAAAATCTATTATCTTGAGATAATGTTATTGAATAGGTTTCTTAACTTAAGGTTTAAGGCCTATTTGGAGGGCTTATATTTATTATAGTTGTAGATTGAAAGGCCTCTTGACATTAGTCTTTTTAATTATAATCGTATTTTAAAGAGTATGATATGAAAAAATAGGTTTTTAGGTCATGATAGACTTTTAAAAGACCATATCACGCCTCAAAAAATGGCCTACAACAGGTAATTAGATCAAGCTCATGCTTCAAATTTTCAAAATAAGTCAAGTCTACTTAAATAAAGTTTGACCACGCCTAACTCATTTCCAACCACAAGTTGGGATAAAAAGAACATTTAGTTGTTTTTATACTATTACTTTTTGGATCTTGCCCATCACCCTAGTGTTCTCACAAACCAGCCAAAAATCCAAAATACCTCTTATTGGATTCCACTATTCGGTTCGTTAATTTATTGGATTCTCGCATCTGGTATACACTTTAATAAAGGGCCGAACGCATATGAATTGGAGATGTAAGTTTTAATTCTAAATTTATTTATTTATAATTATCTAATTCTAATAATTAAATTATAGATTAATTATTTATTTATTAGTTTAAATATGTCTTTAGTCCCTGCAAATATATCACATTTTGATTTTAGTCCCTGTAAGTTTTTTTGTTTGGATTTAGTCCTTGTAAAATCTGAGACGGTCAACTTTAGTCTCTAACGTCAAATCAACAATACACAAAAAGAGCATGGGGACATGTAGCCCTATAAATGCACACCAACACATAAGATTTTATGATATATTAAAAATTTAAATGTTTTATATTATTAAATAATAAATTTATTAATTATCATTTAATAATTAATGTTTAAATTAAATGTTGGATTTAGGAGTTTTTGGAAACCTGTCTTCTTCTGTGCCACGACGGTTTGCCAGCTCTTTTTTCGTAACTTTTGATTTGATGTTAGGGCTCAAAATCAATCATTTTGGATTTTACAAGGTCTAAATTCAAACAAAAAAACTTACAAGAACTAAAATAAAAATATGGTATACTTGCAGGGACCAAAGACATATTTAAACCGTATTTATTTTATCATCAAAGGCTAACAATAGATTCTTTTTAAGAATGGATTTCTCTTAAATATGTCAACAATGGTAGAAACACATCTAAGCTAAAGTTTTGCCCTTCTACTGTGGATTGGTTTTGTGATCCAATCAAAGACTTTAGTTTAGCTTATATAGAACTTTTATTGAATGCACAGTCTACGAGTTAATAGAATTAAGGTTGTTGTCCGCATGAGAGCTAGCACAAGGAGACTAGCACATTCCATATTCTTATTTGTGAGATGACAGTGACTTTGGACGACGTGTCATGTGTTATGCACTTTCCTATCAACCTCCTGGTACATACACTGCTGGTGAAAGCTGAGGGGGTTGATTTGTTGCGTAACAATCTTGGTTTCAGCTAAGATGATGCACTGGCAGAGGTTAAAAGAACTAGAGGAGCTCATGTCAGATTCTCAACCCTTGATGCCGAGTTCTTAAGTCATCTAAACAAATCATATAGGTTTGTTGTTGATGATGAGCTGATGAAATATCATAGATTTTATGCCATCAAATGTTATATTTTTTACTTGGGAGCACTACCATATTCAACAACAAAAGTGCAATGTATGTTGATGTTATATACATGCAGTACTTCAGAGACCTAGCTACTTTTTGATAGTATGCATAGGGTGTTGATACTTGTGCTTTCTAGTATAGTCAGCTAGGGGATGCTAACAAACTAGAGACCAAACAATTAGCTGATTACTCCTTTAGGTAATTAAGAGTTTACAATTAATTGATTATTTATAATTATGAGTTAATTTAGTTGGAATATTTTTTTTATACAATTAGTAAATTTCATTTATAATTAATTTTTAATCTATTTTTTTACTTAAGGCTTGGATCATGTAGCAACTTTCTACCATCTATTCGCGGACTCTATAAACTCAATATGAAGAGTATCTTTGACATGCATGTCTATTTGTCGCGTTCGATTTGTCCGCGAAAAAGGAGTCGCCACCAATTTTATTTTTATTAAAGGAAAAATTGGATAAAACCTAAAATAATAATTTTTGAACCAGAAATTCGGATTCGGGAGTCGATTACGAGTAGGGAAGTATTATCACCCTATAATGTTCGTTAAAACGGTTACCCCATAATTAATTGTATACAAACTATTTATTTATTTATTTACTTTTACCCCAAAAAGAATAATAAAAAGAAAAATAAATAATTTACATTAATAAAAGAAAGAAAAAATATTTTTTTTATTAATTTGATTTGACAAGGGAATACCTTGCTCCTACGTATCCCCAAGTGCAATAGAGAAATCAAAGTTCACGTAGTTCTTGTGTAGAAAATATTTGTGGGTTGACTAATTTTATTATTAATTTTTATTTTATATATATATATATATATACATATCAAAATAAATTCACACTATAGTGGTGATAATAATAGTAATAATGATGATAATAATAACAGGAGTGACGTGTTGTTCATTAATTTGTATATCGTTTTATTTTAAGAAAATACTTTTACTATTTTTTTTGCGTTTTTTGTACAAATTGTAAAGGATAAAAATTCAAGAACAGATCCGCTAGTCGGCGGCACATATGTGACGCGAATCGACGGCGGTAATAACAAAAGAGTTTAAGATCTAACGCACAAGATAAAAATAAAATAAAGATAATGAATCACGAATTTGATAAAGTAGACAATTATACAACAATCAACTTGATCCTTATTAAACTTGATTGTTAGACTAAAAATAATTTCTTGTTTATATCATACGTGCATAGAATGGTAAGAAAATAACTCTATAACAACAATAATATCAAAAATAGATGATGAGAAAAAAAAAAAAAAAAAAAAGTTTACCGCACTGGAGAAATTTTTTTATTAGACCTTGGTTCCAATCTTTCTTCTCTCCTTTTCTCCCCCTTTTCTTCAGTTTCCTTGTCCTCTTATTTATAGTTAGGAATTAGATTTCATTTTTTGGAAGACAATCATTCTCATTAATGATTATTAAGGTTATTGTTAGCGTTTTCAAAAACCTACCATAATCACTTAAGGTATGATTTTTTAACCCGTTTTTTAGAAATAATAAATTAAATCAGAATTAATATCTTTTTTCTTTTAAATCTTTTTTATTTTATTTAACATAACGAAAAGTAAAGAATATGCTTAATATTTATTATTATATTTTTTCTGCAAATAAAAAAGGAAGAGCTGACAAAATTAGGTGTCAACAGCCTAATTGTTTATTTTTATTATTTTTTTTATTTTTTAATTATATATTTATTATATTTCATAAATACTTTAAAAGTGGCGGACAAAATTAGGTGTCTACACTATTTATTCTACATTATGATCATCCAATGCTAGAAACATATAGGAGTACACTCGATATGTTGGAGGTTAAAAATTATTTTTTACTCCCTATAATGACCATTGTTTGACTCATTTGTTGGAGGATATATGTTGGTACTCTGGTTGTATTAGATGTGAAGATAGGATGATGTGTCCTCGCTTTCCTAGGTGTGTGCTTATGCAATTTGGATGTATTCATATCATCCCCAGACATCTGGACATGTCTACTTCTCATACCATGAGTATGCAAGAGGTCGACCAGGCATATTTGAATTTTAGACTGCATCTAGTTACTCCAGATATATAGGGGTTATTCATGAACAAGAGTTGATAAATTGTAGTTAGATATGTAATATGGTTTTATAAGATTTCTCATCCTTTCATGCAATCTTTTTCCTTAGGAAAGTCATTTAAGACTTGTAGACTTTGAGGTAATCATTCAGCAGGAGTGTGTGTCAGATATAGCAGACACGTTGTAGATTTACAACATGGTTAAAGATCTTGCAATGGAAGCACATGAGACGATAAAGGAGAGAACTCATGCATATAATTGTGTGCAGCATATCATTGATCACACAAATGATGTACTTTTATATTATAGGATGAGACATAGCAGCATTAGAGATAGAGTTACATTGTAGTGTAGTGTAGTATTTATGTATAAGAGAGTATTACTTTTGATGTAATGTACATGGTTTTAATATTTTGATTGATTATAGTTCTTTGTTGAATGAAATTTAATATTTTGTTTATGTTATTTTAATTGAATTTTAACTATGTAACGGGTATTCTTGTCAAATACTAAGATTTATGTTTTCTAGAGTAAAAGTTATTCGTGTGTCTAAGTTGCTATTTTGGAGTTGTAACTAGTACATGAATTATAGTATCCGGTAGTTCTTTTTTCTATTAAATACACTAACGCAATGTAGGTTCTGATCTTATGTTTTATAAGAAAATAGACTACCAAATTACAAGATCCTACCATCGTAAAAATAATTTAAATTAAAAATAATATAAAAAATGAGAAGTAAAATTAACATAAATAACATATTTAATAATTTGGTCAAAAAAACATAAATAAACAAAATATAGTATAGCATAACTCAGCCACTACATAATTTAAATTAAAAATAATAACTTATATTAACCAAATCATGGATCTCTTAAATTGGTGATTTGAAGAGTTTCCCATACTTGGTAAACACTTAGCGTACGACTTGATCGGTCATTTGTTTCCGTGAACATCATTAATTACAAACATGACTATTACGTTTGTATTATTCATTAGGTGCATCCAATTAAAATGCATAATACATTATGGCTTGCTATTTTTGAGTGTGTTCTAAAGACCACGACATGATATACTAACCACATTTATAGTGGTGCAACCCTTTAATCTAAATATATAGTTAAAATGACTCTTCAGTTTTGGCAGACTACCATCTTTACAAATTCAAAAAAATTATTGGAAATTTTAAATGCTGGAAATAAGTCTCAGTTTACAAGTGTGCTTATTGACCGTACAAAATAGGGTTGTGGTGAAATTAGAAGAATAGAAATGAACTTTAAGATTCGTGGTGATTAAAAAGACTCATATTTATATAAGTGACTGGCTAATATTGACCGTACAAATTAGGGTTAAATATTAATCACTTAAATTGTATACAAGTGTGCATAGAACACTATCGAATCTTAGAATTCGATAGTGTATTAACCTTCAGTATATTATCGGAATCACATATCCGGTAGCTAATTTACATAAAAATATATCACCAAATCTTTGAATATAATAGTATATTTAATAGGAAATTGCAAAAACTACACTATATGCAGAAACATAAATAGCACAGAATATGTGCATAACCAAAATTCATCATCAATGCCACAAACGATAGAAACAAACGTCTATGCAGAAATATAAATTTAGTTTAAACATCATATCAAAAAATATGTCATATATTTCATTATACCTATAATTGTTATATAAATTTAATATCATCCTAATGTGGTTTAATAGTCCTTTACATTTCAATTAATCTATTCCAAGGTCAATGATAGCATCTTCGTCTATTACTTCAATCGTTTGTTAGCATTTGATTTTTTTCGGTGGTTGGACATATTTTTCAATTTTCTTGAGTTCATCTAATAAAGACATCTTTTCCACAAATAGATCCTCCCATGATTTTGATTTTAGTTTTTGACGCACTCTCCATCCTACAGATGTTAGAGGTATTCGACAGTCATCCTTCAGGGATACATGAACAAAATAATTTTGGTTGACTCATTCAATGTACAAAATACGTGAAGTTGGATTTGGGGGTCGACAACCTCTAAGTGGTAGAAAGGTTTCAGAAACTTTACTTTGAAATCTCACTGCAACAAAATGTCCCATTTTTGGAAACGACGTTCAATTTTCTATTGGTGTCTTATAAAAAAATGTAGCATAGAAAGTGTCTTTGATAACATTTTATCGTTTCTCTAACGAATACATTTTAACATAATCTAACTTGTGCTTATTTAACTATCTAATAAGGTCATGTCGAACAGTTGCATGATTATCCTCACCCTTACCAAGATGTGCAGTGACAATCTAAAATCCACAATTCTCATCACCAGCAACATCCACAATATTGTTGATATATGAATTCATAAGAAGAGGCATATGATCAATAAAATGAATTTTTTATTTTGGGAATAGATTAGGCAAGAGATTCCCAATAAGTGTGTTTTTCTTTCTTGTAGGGAGGCCAATAAAATCCGCACCCGCGGATACCCATCCAAACCCGCTTGATTTGGGCGGGGAAAACCCGCTTTAATTAGGTGCGGGTGCGGGTGCGGATTTTTCCCGACAATGAAATTCGTGGGCGGGAGCGGGCTTGGGGGTGGTGATAACCACCCCGTCCCCGCACCCGAACCCGCCACGCAAGTATTATTATTGTAATTTTTTAATTTTATATACAAATACTTATTTAATATATTTAATATTTTTTTAAAATATTCAAAACTATAATTTTATCTTTATATAAAATATTTTTAATTTTATTATTATTTAATAATAATAATTTTATTATAATAAATATGATTTTTAAATTTATAATTTTATATATTTGAGTGTGTGCGGGTGCGGACGGGGAAACCCGAGACACGTTGCGGGCGGAGATGGGTGCTTAAATTTTACACCCGCTATGAAACGGGGGCGGGTACGGGTGCGGGTTTTCCCCGATTAGTCGAGTGAGGGTGTGGAGGAGGCGAAATCCGCCTCCGCCCCGCCCCGTTGCCATGTCTACTTTCTTGAGCATGATGTTATTTCGATTTAGAAATTGGATTGTCTAGATGTAGTGAATCAACATGCTCCCACAAAGACGGCAAACATTTTGTTGATCAATCTATTTGCGTACATCTAACCTTATTTAGTGTGCCATTTGTTTTCACATTCTCACTAGGTGGATTCAATGACGTCGTTTCTAGTAAAACTATTTCACAAAATTTATCCTTGATAAAAAGTTTCTTTCTATTATTCACTTTGTCAAACCGTTCCTAAAATACAAACGTGTACCTAAATTTTATATATTATCACATTGATTCACTAAATTGGCAATTATTTAATTTAACTAATAAAAATGTACCTGAATCGCTTTCAACTCTGTTAAAATAGAAACATCTAAATTACCTTCTTTTAGCACAACATCATCATCAAATTGTAACATCTTCCATTGAATACAAAACACACTCAAACTTCTTCCAAACGAGACTTATATCTCCGTGAACTATATTTGCATCATATTGTTCATTGTTTCTCAATCTTTCACCAAATCACATTTACTATCCAACAAATACTTTTTTAAACTCCTGTGTGCAAATTCAATTTTTTTTGTGGTTGTTTCGCAAAAGTGAAACACATAGTTTTTCCGTGCTCTAACAATTTTCTACTTCACCACATCCAATATGGTACTTTCAATATATTTGAGAAATTTTAGAAAATTTCACACACCTTTTTGAACTCGACTATAGCACCAACATACGTATCTTTTGAAGTAGATTCCAATACCACGTCTCAAGCCCTCATTATGGTGTTCTATAATTTTTTTCGATTTGACCTGTTTCGCATTCGCATCTATAGATCTCTCAAGTTTTACCTTCATATCCAACCTGCATATAGCTCTTACATTTTATAAAATATGATACTGACACAGTAAAGCAGTAAATGTTAGAAAAATATTTGCAACAACATTCATCAATGTGGTATCTTTGTTAATGACAATTAGCTTTGGAATCTTGTCTTCAGACTTCAACAGACTACGACACATCTCTAGGACTCAATTGAAATTATCCTCCTTTTTAAACTTGAGAAAAGAAAACTCAACTGAATATGTCGTCTTTGGTGAAGTCATACCAACGATCTCAAACAACGGAATTTGATATTGATTTATTTTATAATTCGAATACATTAGCAACACAAATGCAAAAGTATTAAACAACTTCACTGATTCAAGATGTGCCCAAAAAAATATCTTAAATTTCAATTTCAAACTTATCAACTATTCTATATTTGTATACATATGTGTATTCATCGAAGCATTTCAACAATTGTTGCATTTATAATCTTAAACCCTTTATAGTCTTCTAGTACCTTTGATGTGCATTATAAACCTTCTTCATTGTAGTCACATTTTCATTTCTTCTATCTTTCAAAGTTATTAAAAAAAACTGTAGGACCATGTTGCTTGTCATCTCACCAACAAGTTCATTTTCTTCCTTATTTAAACAACCAACAACGAGATGGTTTTCTATCTTTTGATCCATCTCATGATTGTTTGTTCCTCACACAACACTAAGATTTCATTATTTGGTTGTCGTGAAATAATCATGCAACCCGAATGGACACATTTCCTAGATCTCGTGTCTTTTCTTTTCAAATTCTTATCGGTTCATTTATACATACCACCCCATTTGCAACCCAATACAAAAAATTATTTTCTTTGATTAGAACCATGACTAAATTTTGTAATTACCACTGAAAATCCTAACCTAGCTTTCTGACGACGAACTCAAACAATCAAATTATCTCAATAGCTATTTTTATTATCTGTAATAAAGTTTATCCCATTATCAATGTCATTCACCACTAACTCTGTAATATTGGGTTTCAAATCAGCTACTTCCTTGGGTTTCAAGTCAAGTACAGGGCTATCATTTTATTTAGCTACTAGCTTAGGGTTGCTAATTACAAATATTTAACACAAATTAAATTTCAATTATGTAGAAAATATACCATTTTGGATTGCATTAACCATTATAGGATATATGAATCTGGTAGTGTTAAGTTTTTGAAAAACATACTATCAAATGTGTGAATCCGGTAGTTGAAAACTACATACAGATTCCACCATCCAGTACCACACGGTACAATTTTTCAAAAAAACTTACGACCAGAACGACAACGAAAAGGGTTTTAAGGCTAAATTACCTTTGCAATAAAGAAAAATATAGTTGATGATGCCAATGGATGAAAGAATGGAGTTTTTAAACTCCAAAAACGTAAAAGTAGGAGAATTGTTGGAGGTTCAGTGTTGAAGTAGAAGTATAGTGAAAAGGATGACATGTTGGATCGGACGCGTGAATTCAGAAATTTACCTATCCGAATTGTTGGGTGGAATAAAAAGTAAGTTGAAAAGTTTAGAGGGCCTCTAAGCATCAACGGGGGATCAACAACTTTTACTTATTTGAGGATTCTACCCTACATCCCCACATCTAAATCTATCACCCCTCCAATCAATGTGAAAATACAACTTTTTTAACTCTTCATGTTTTTACCTCCTCTTTTCAGAATATTTGAAAGTTTTGAAATGACAATTTCTAAAATTTTCTAAACTTTCAAACAATTCAAAAGCTTCAAAATAGGAAAATTTCGAAACTTTACATATTTTAAAACTTTAGAAGCTTTCCAAATTTAGAAACTTTCAAAACTTTCCAAATCTAAAAATATTCCTATTTTTCCATATTTTCGAAATATATCCAAATTTTCGGAAAGTAATCCTTATTTCAAAAATTTGAAACTTTCGAAACTATCAATTTTAAAACTTATTATAAATAGTTAAAAAAGGTTAAATTATTTTTCCATGTATCTTACAAGTAGCAGATTTAGGTGTGTAGATGCAGAAGTGGGGCTAACTAACTGAAGTGGGTATAATTCATGTATCTTATTTTGCAATTTGGCCCATACTGAAGTGGGGCTAACTAACCCAGTTCACTGGGCCATAAATAAGGGTTTTGTACCGTGCACCCCCCACTTGTACCTCTCACCCCCCATCTTCAAGTAAAATATCATATTACCTCTAATATTATTAGTAAAAACCCCTAAAAAAATTCTCTTCTTTTTTTTTCATCCATTTTATTCGAAAGTTTGAATTGTCCGAATCACATTTGCAAACATTTGAACCATTGAAACTTTTGAAATCCAAAAGTAAGATAAACTTCGAAACTTTGAAATTTTCGAAATATTAATTTTTCAAATTTGAAAGTTTCCATGAACATGAAACTTTCGAAGTACATTTTTTCCCAAAATTTTGAAACTTTAGAAAGTTTCCATGAACATGAAACTTCCGAAATGCAGAAAACTTCGAAACTTTCTAACAATTTGAAAGTTTCGAAATATAAAATTCAGAAACAGTTTTTTAGTTTCAAAACTTTAGTATTCATAGAAAGTTCTGAAATGCATTTTTATTAGTAGTAAATTAATAATAATAAATAGTAATAAATTTATAATAATAAATTTATAGTAATAAATAGTAATATATTTATTGTAATAAATTTGATATCTAATTTCAAAAGTTTGAAACTTTTTGAAACTTTCGGAACTAACTTACTTCGAATATTTGAAATTTTTGAATAATGTATTTCAGATGTTTCACATTCATCAAAACTTTCAAAATATTCTGGAAATTTTTATTTCAAAACTTTGATATTCATCGAAAGTTTCAAAATTGGTAATTATTTGTGTAAAATTATATTTCGAAAGTTTTCAATTTAACAAAAGTTTCGAATAAATCATAAAATTATTTCAAAAGTATGAAACTTTCAAATAATAAGAAATTTTTTATAAGTTTCGAAAGTTAGGGTGTGAAAAGAGAGTGGTAAATTTTTATTCATGATTTTATATAAAATAAAAAAAGGTAAAATAGTCATTAAAAAAAGGGAGGTGGAAGGTAAAATTGGAGGGGTGCAAAGTACAATTCTCCATAAATAATCATTAATCATGCTTTGGGACAGAACTCTAAACCATCACGGTCACTTTTCTTCAAAAACAAAATTAAGACCTAAACATATATGCACTTGGACAAATTAAGTCATGCAGTTATTTACATAATTAAAACTAACGGAACAAATGACATAGGAACAGAACGTTAATTAGCATGTGACCATCATGTACGGGGAAAAATCACATTGACAAACAAGTCAACAACGAATATCCTAAACGCTTCTTTTTCTTTATTTTTTTGTTAGATGCTATAAATATCTTGACCTTTTTTTCTAAACATCAAACACAACCAGTATCGTATCATTGTGGTTCAATGTATACATTTGTTTTATATTAACAAAATTTTATATTATGAAAAGAGGTACTGCATGTGATTTTTCATTATTAACTGCACACTAAAAACTATACCTAAAATAAGTTATTAATGTCTAACAACCATATAAATTTCCGGTAGCAATTGGCCAACAAATTACAATTATCTCACTAATAAGTAAGCACGTTACAAATTATCTGGAAGGACAATACAGGCTTCAGATTTTCATGACAATGCAAATATTACAGGTTTGTCCTTTAGGTCAGTAGACAAAGAACAAAGGCATAGTAATGTTGCTGCAGAAAGCCTTGAGTATATTTGCTCCATTCCACATACACCATGGTATGTGAAGAGGACCAAGACTGAATAATCAAATTAACCAAAACTTTCATTCACTTTTCGAACCAATGAAATTAGACCAAGCATTAATAGCAGGCCAGCAACTCTCTCTCACTTCAGAACCAAGACTATGCAACAGACGTGCTTATGATTCAGCAGGAATGTCTTCGCCGGGTTGGCCGAATATTCGAAGATTCCGGTCCATTGATCCAACTGCTATGTATTTTGAATCGGGGCCAAATTTTACACATGTGGATTTTCCTGGAAAGAATTGGTTCAAGTTGCATCTTAGTAACTATACAGACATGAAATCCTAAAAGTATGCAGTTCAAGAATAACTGAAGACACGAAAGAGTGGGAAAAAATCAAAGACAGAACCTGTTCCAGATAAATCAGGAAAAGTTTTGATTAAGTTCCATTCAGATTTCACATTTGCGACTTGGTATATCCTGCATAATGTAACAAGTACGATAAATCAGTTTAAGGAAAGACAAACATTAGAATTCTTTGGAAATTTTTTTAATCCATGACCAATCTAAGGGGCTTTTAGGTAAACATTTATTTAATAAATTATTATCATATAAGAGTTCATGTACAATTTATTCAGCAATAATCGGAAAATAAAACATTGTAAACTTCACCTGAACCAAAAAAGCTATTTCTATAACCTATCGTGTTTGCTGTGACACTCATGAAACTAAGTTGAAAATGAAAACAGCTTATAGAATCTCAAGGTATGTTTATAATGTTCTTCAAGACTATTATGCTATAAGACAAGTTCAAATAGGGTTTTCCGATAACCCTTCTGCACTAGATATTATTCCTCACCTCACATCAGAGCCTGCAACTGCGAGGTAGGATCCACTGTGGTCAAACTCCACTGCAAGATACAGAGAATTAGAAGACCTTATGGAATAGGTACAATTTTTTACCATGTATGCAGTAGGGTCATTCACAAGAAGTGAAAAAAAATACCAGAGCTTGTTGGAGTTTCTGAGTCATATGGGGCAAAATTCCTGAAGTTTTTCAACTTTCGTAGATCCCAAAGCTTTACACCATCATGTGCTGCAGTCTATCAAATTTAAGAGTGCAATAAGAATACTGTATTAAAGATCATCCTGCTTATACTGGTTACATTTTCTCACGTACCGCAAGGTAGTATCCATTCTCAGAAAAGGAAACGGCAGTTACATGCCCCACATGTCCATCAAACTTAGCAACATTTGCCTGCACCAATATAATTTGGAAATAAAAATTAATATTGAAATTAAACTATAAATAAAGCAAAAATAAACTGTATACCTGACTTTTTACATCCCAGATCTTAACAAGAGAATCTGTTGTGCCCGTTCCAAGAATAAGACCATCAGGATGAAAAGCTGCAGATGTATAACCTTCAGAAGAACCAGAAGAGTCCGAAACCTATGCATGTCAAATCACTAATTATGAATTCAAAACTTATGTAGCAAAGAATGTAGTAAAGGTTAAGCCTTGTTACTTTCAGAAGATAATTTATTAAAAAACAAAAAAAGTATCCCACATTCTGTAGGCACCTCTAGAAAACTATTCCCCAGTCCTTACACGTCACTCTTGACAAAATAAAAATAGTAAGAGAAAAATGGTCTGTAAAAAAAGATTAATAAGCATGACTTATGCTTCCTATTATTGCCTGTAGCAATACAGATAAAAAAATCAGACCTGAGTCAGACAAGTCCCTGAAGACAGTTCATAAAAGCACCAAGTGCCATCAAGTGATGCAGTGACATAGTAATTATTGGTGGCATGGACAGTGACAGCTTGCACCTGAAAAAACCGAAAGGCAGATCATAGTTATATCAGGAAAGAAGTTTCACCCTCAGATAGTCAACAACAATCATAAAGGCATTTGCAACAGATGTTTCACATTTTATGAAATCCTGATTCATAGGCTGAAGATAAAGATTTACTGTTTTAAACCTCAAATATTAAAATTTAGGAGCTGTACTGGATATACCAAACTGGAGAACAAGTACATTAAAATTTTAATGCCACTGAGTGCATTAAAACCATTATCAACAAACAAAAGGGCATGATATCAGCCAAAGATATAATTTAATACCAAGCCAGCAAAACTATCAGCAGCCTACAGGTGAAAAGTATATAGTTGAAGAAGGGAGATTGAATTCTTGAAAGCATCGAAACATGAGAATAAAAAAAAGTTTTTACAAGAACTTAATGTGATTGGACGAATGCACAAACAAGCACAACATAGGTATACCTTGATTTCACTAATAAAAAATACTGAAGTTTTGATCTTAAATAAAGTGACAGAAAAATCTATCAGCTCTCCTTTACAAAGAGTATAATAACCCAGAGATGAAAACTATCAGCTATCTTTTCAAAAAGAGACAGAAACTAATGACGACAAAAAAGACAGACAAGAAACAGCAAAAAATTAGGGACATCGATATGGTTAGATTCATTTACCTCAGCTGTATGATCCCTCAAGATCTGTCTGCATTCATAGCTACCATCATTTGACGTTTGCCACAAACGAACCGTCTGCAATAGAAAAATAATATATTATTGACTGCTGGAAAATGCAAAATGGAAACAGTTATTCTCTTTAGTCTGAATTGGATTTTTTGGCTGGCTTATAATCGAGATCTGAAGAGTAACTTGTGATATGAAATCTGCACACTGGAGTAAACTTTGTACTTAAACAGTTCACTTTAGAAAATTGCCTAACTTTGAGAATGCTAAGATGAAAGGAACACTTAACTAGCTACTAGTTGATAGCTACAGACAAGCGGAGTGCATCTCAGAATAGCATTGACAAGCTCATCAGAAACACTAATGAAAGACCATTAACAAAATTGGCTAGTTACCACAACCACAACTATCAATCTTTGCACTTAACAGCACCAAACTACACCATTCCAGTGTTCTGGGTGCTTTTGAATCAACTTTTGCAAGTCAAAGTGACCAACTTAAGTTGGTCAAGTGAGACTGACTTACGAAATACACATCCATTATGGGAACAAAATGCATTTTGTCAAATTGCAAGAGACTGAATAATGTCAAGTGTGAATTACTGGTTCAGAGTTCACACATAAATTTAAAGGTTTGGATTGGCTCCATTGTGCAAAAACAATTGGTTGTGCGTCAGGAAAAAACAAGGAATGTAGCAATACATGAATGGACATTTTGTCATGCTCTACAATGTCCGTTCTAAGCTGAAAGAGGATGGTTAGATAAAATACTTCCAACTTCCAGCCCTGTAAACCAAACTACCTTAGAATTAGAAAGGGGTGGCACTTTACCTTATCTGATGAACCAGTTAAGAAAGATTCGCCCTCGCCTACAAACTTCACGCTGGTTACCTACAAAAAGCATCCATGGTCAGCTAATAGATTTTGAAGAAAATATAAATCCAGCAATTCCAACTAAAGTAAGACCTTTTTTGAGTGACCAGGAAGAATAGCTAATATTTGTCCGGATGGTCGGTCAAAAATAACAGCATTTGTATCAATACCTCCAGTTGCAATTAAATCCTGTCAATAAAGGAAAGAGTTAATCCTCAGTGTATTCCCATTAGTTTTCTGATTAAAAAACGTTTTCTTTTATTAATATTTCCTAATCCAGTTTATAGAGATTAAATGTAATACCTTGGAATGAAGGATATCAAGAGATGTAATGCCTTGTTTGTTTGTTTTGTGAAAGGGTTGACTAGATATCTGGGTATATGTCTCAAGAGCATCAATAGGAGCCAAAGTCGCAGGAATCTGAAGAGAGAAAAACCATAAAAACATGCCACAAACAAGTGACATCATCCAAATTCAATCAGTCACAACAAAAAATTGTCTAATTATGCAGCAAAAGTAATAAATTATTACAATTTGATAGCACAAACCAAACAAGTAAAAAGGAATATTGCAAATGCCATTAATAAATAATTTCTAATTTTCAAAGGCTTTCGAAGCAAAACTGAGATCACAAATATAACCTAGATTATACAAAATAAGAAAATACTAGAATTGCAAAAACCAGAATTGCAAAAACCAGTGCAGTTCTATATCATAACAAAGAATACCTGTCTTTTTTTCCTCTGCTGTGAAAGAGCAGCATTGCAGTCTGTTAGCTCAGAAATTATGCTAGAAGATATTCCAGGATGTAATTTCTTCGCACTAGGTGCCAGCTTTTCATCAGCAGCAGCTAAAACATAAAAAGACAATTCAAATGCGCAATTGAAGCAAAGTGCAAAAATTAACAGAAAATAAGGAAAAGTCATCCTAATGTTAATGGGGTTAGAAACTTTTATGAAATTTGCTACAAGCTCAATTTTAAAAATGCTTTGCAAAAGTTGCAATAGAGAGGAAACAATCAAATTAACACGATTAGATGTAAAACCTCTTTTCCCATTGCTCACAACAGGGGCATTTGCTGTCACAGCATTTGTTGCAGAAATAGGGAACTGCCTTTCTGCCAGTGCAAGAAAAGACCTAGCTTCATCTCGTTCCTTTGTAAGTCTTGCAATCACACGGCAAGCAGCATCATGCTGTAGATTAAAACTAAAATAAATGAGTGAAAATATAGCAAAAGAACAGATTGTAAAAACTTTTTAAATCAATATCACAAGGAATGTTATCAAGATAAGAAATCATACAAAGGACTGAACAGTTAGGGGGTAAAATTTAATATTAATGCATAATAAGTCAAACAAAAATTGGAAAAAATAAATAAAAACTAAAATAGCAATTATCTGGCAACTCACTTCACTTGTTAAAAATCAGTTACCTAATATGTGGGTACTCCGTCGTCTTCAGTAACATAAAGAGGTACACTATTTAATACTTTATTTTGGTTCTCAATATGTGTTGCAACATAAAGAGGTAGACAACTGTCATAATTGTTCAAAAGTTATGTAATATATTCATCTTTTTCTTCAAAAATGAACTATTAATCATTAGCAAGTAATATTAATCTCTTTTAAATTTTAAAAGTAGTTCGGTTATTGCTCTATTCAACTTGTGGACTTCAAAAAGTGTCTACCCAATGCTATTGCTAAACTTGCCAATAACATTTTAAATTGTTTGCGCGTCCCACGATGGCAGTACCACCTGAACCGGCCCCTCCTCTTAATGGCTTAATATCCATTCTTTTATCTGTACTATTAAATCCTCCCACTCCTTCTTCCCCTTTTCTTTTTCTTCAACCTTTCTCGTCCAAAAAAGCCTTTCTTCTCCCTTCAAAATACTATCCTTCACCCTTGCTTCATTGTAAAGTGTTAATTCAACTCCCTTTCTATTCCCATTTGATTAGTTGTTAACTTCATTTCTATATGTGTGTACAGACTCCCTTCTCTTGTTCCTCATCTCCATTCGGTTACTCACAGATTAGCCTAGTGGCATCCCAAACTCCCAATACATCTTCCCTAAAGAACTGAAAAACTTAAAAATAGTCTCAATTTTAACTTTGTAGGGAGAGTGAACAAATTTTGTATATGTTAAAAGTTGATTTTCACAAGTTCTATGAGATGCTAAAAGTTTACACCTTCACACATAAATAGGAGTTCTGGCAAACAAACGACACACTCACTTTCCTTATCTGAAAGAGTAGAAAATAAATCTTGAATGGAAAATTTTTTTGAATAAATTAGAACCTAAAAAGCTACTCCACCATCCCTTATTGTGAGAAAAGCAGCTATTGCATTAAATCTTGGCAACAATGTGTGTTACTTCTCCATAATTACCCTTACAATTATTGATATCATAAGAGAGAGAAGGAATTTACATTTCTCAATGATAAATTAAATAAGGGCATTTTGGTAAAGAAATAATTAATGCATGTGGAATATTAAAAATGGGTATCACTACAACTTAATATGGGACAGAGGAAGAGATATAGACCAGGAAGTATGGAGATTGTAAACTCAAGGGCTAACTTTGCAACGCACGCATTTTCATATTGTGATAGGAACTCTATAAAAAGTTCATATTGATTTAATGATGAAATTCAAAAGGATGGAAAACTTACACATATGAATCCGTTAGAAATCAATAGAATCTAACAACAAAGTCAAGTGTTTCAAAATTATAGATAATATCATAACCAACTTGTAGGGGGCAAACTTCCACAGTTCCACAAATTGGCAGAACAGTGTAAGACAATAATTTCTTGAGTCATTAATTTAGTTACTCTTGCCTGATATAAAGCATGACTTAGCTCTTGCCTTGCTGCGTGCAATTGTTGCTCCAATGCAAAATTTGATAGCATCAACCCATCCCATTCCTATTAATTAATTAGGGATAACAAATCATTGCAATGACGAGAGTACAGATTTCTAAGCATTTCTATTAATTATTTATAAGTAAAAAGAAAATGTGTAAAGTCATCATATATAAAATTGTAATACTTCATAGCCTCAGTTCTTTACATTTTGAAACATTCCAAGCATGCCAGGGATGCTAGCTGCCTGCACTGGTCTGGGTTTCACTATCTGCATGATAATCTATCTTAATTAGCAAACTGCAAGTAAACATTTGAAAAGAACCAGAGAATACATGACCATCTTAGTCAACTTATAAATTGCACACTCAATACATAGCACATACAACTGATATTATTACCAACATACCTTGCCGGTTTTGATGGGTACAATGTCGTCCAGTGTAAGAGGTGCTCCAGTAACTGGACACTTCCCATAATCCTACTCAATTTTCAACAAAAATTGAATACAAAGTATCAAAAATCAGATTAGTAATAACAAATGACAAGCCTGACACATCAACGCAAAAAATAATAGCATTAAAACTGGCTGAAACCGACCCAACCTGCGAATACCCCTAGCTGAAACCCCTATTGCATGACAAAAACATGTACAGAAATCAAACAAAAAAACCACTTCAAACACACTAGGAAATTCAATATGATTTTGTTAAAAAAACCCTAGTTTCTCATATTCACAAATTCACAAATTGATAGTCATAGGACATAAACAAAAAGAGAAAACAGAAATGCAATAACTACAATGCTTCCAAATCTATCTTATATCTTTCAAATCTCCTAATAAACAATACAAAAATTAAAATCAGTACCAAAAATGAAAAGAATAATTAGGCACATGTCTCAGCTTCTCAGCTCAAACAAAATAGAACCCTAATTTCCACTCATGGGTTGTATAACTAAATTCCAGTTCAAAATTTTGAGATGCATACACTACTGATTTCCACTACTAAACTTTCGAACCACTTAAAAAATCAATCTTTCTTAATCCACCTCCAATGCTCAGAGCACTTTTCCGAAATTACTAATCTACCCTTAACTATTGTTTGTAAATTGAAGTGCAAAAAGGTAAATACGAAGTGCGAGAGAGAAGCTTACCACTATGTGTCTCTCGATTAAACGCTTCTCAAAGAGCAGACCGGAACTTTTTGACACCACAGGCTCTTCCGGAACCTCGCCGGAAACTGCAAAAAAAACACAGATCAGAAAATAAGTTAAAATTTGAAAAACAAAATAGAGAATAAATGCAAGAAGAGAATGATGTGAAGTGAAGAAACAGAAGAGGAAGAAGAAATTAACTGGAGCAGTTCATGGTGTGAGATATGAGAAACTAGGGTTTTGGGTTTTTGAAGAAGTGGTGTGAGAAAAAAGAGAAAACGAAGTTGAGTACAGAGAGAGAGAGAGAGAGAGAGAGAGAGAGAAACGAAGGCGAAGCAAACAAAAAACCAAAACCAGCGAGCGCTAATAATTCAGATTTGGTACTTCTTTTTTATTGTTAAAATGGCCGGCCCAATTGCCCGGTCCAGCTGTTTCATTTTCGGGTCGGATTCTATCCTTTTAGTTTAAATTATGCTAAATCCAATTTTCAAAAAGAGATGATTTTGTTGATATTTTAGAGAGAGATGGTTTTTATTAAGGTAATTAAAACTAAACCGAATATAAAACTAGTATAGACATTGGTTCAAGCTTTAAAGGTCTCATCGAGATTGGAATGAATTCAAATTGAAAATAATTAAATTAAAATTTTGGTTAAATTACATAAATGGTTCTTTAACTTAATTTAAGATAACGTTTAGTCTTTTATCTTTTTTTTTTATTTTAATTTTAAGTGACAATTTGATATTTTATGTTTTAAAATTTCAACAATGTTATCCCTCTTTATACAAAAATTCAAAAAAAATCATCAAAATTTTCAATCAAAACCCATAAAATTTATAATCATCTTCAATATAATGCAAATTTTATCAGATTCATAACTCAAATATTCAAATACACTCATATTTTCATCGCCAACAACATCAAATAAAGAATGAAAATATGAGTTTATTTCAAGATTTAAGTTATGAATTTGATTAAATTTGTATTTTATTGATGATGATTATCAAATTTATGGGTTTTGGTTGAAAAATTTGATGATTTTTTTGAATTTTTTTTTAAAAAAGGACAACAATGTTGA
>JBBPBR010000005.1:41673418-41690083 GCA_037974775.1 Cicer pinnatifidum
AAAAAAAAAAACACACACACAAAAATAAAAAAAATATACAATATAGTCAACACCTTATCATTATGCCCTTCCATTTCTATGACTTTTATTATCATCCACATTGAAAAACACATATATATAAAACTCACAACACAAATAAATCTTCAAATTAAAACAACAACGATTACCACAAAAAAATAAACATCAAACCCAAAATAAGCAAGCAATAAAATTAATACAAATACATCATTAGATTTGTTAAAAGTATATTAGTCATCAAACTATGCTATATCACTCAAGAGCTAGAAAAGAGCATAAATTTGCATGTGGAGTGATATGGCCTAGTGGTTCCTCAAACAATTAAGCATGACCTAACAAATTGCATATAGCCTAACATTTTAAATGACGTCAACAATCTTACAATAGCAACAACATCAAATGTCTAAGGAAATAGGTAATTGAAGGCAATTGACCAATACCTTTTAATCATTTTCATAGGTTGTAGCATATTTATTCTTCTAGTAGTTTGGTTTCCTATTTGAAAGGTGTATTGATTCTTTATTAAGGAATATAACATGTAAACTATAAAATAAGAAAAAGAAAGATGATGCGATAATCGGGCCACAAAGGTATTGATCTGGTAAAAAAAAACATATATTAGACATCTCCTTGTACTCATCTTCTAAGGAGTAACTTAATTTAAACAAATGCAAACAAAACACTACAAAAAGAGTAATTATGATAATTATCTAGTGGTGACAACAACATAGAGATGCGGATAGGAGAAAACCGAGAGAAAGTCCTAAAGGGATATAAAAGTAGAGACATACAATTATAAGAGATGTAAGTAAGGTTATATAAGAATATGAATAGGTAATAGAAGTTAACTACAAATTCAACAATGAGAATAGAAGTTATATGATTCTACTATTTATTACATTTTATGATAATGACCTTTTCTGCAAGAAGTTTGGTTTTCTTGTCCACCTTTTCAATCCTAATCTTTATTGTCTACAAACATACATGAATGAGGACATCTTCATCAAAAGTAATGAAATGTTTCAAATATAAGTTGTTCAGTACTTATATAGAAGATGAAGAAGAAAAAGTAAACATATATGAATAAAATTGTTTAACAAATAATTTATCAACAAAACATAAAAATGATTTAAAACATAAAAATAATAAGGAATAATATATATATATTTTGCAATTATTATTATTAAATCTAAAAATCATCATTTTACAAATCGAAAATAACTTTGAAGCTATATTTAGATGTTCCTATTTCATTACCCAAAATAAATTAAAGTAAAATAATAAAAAAAAAGCGTTTTACTATTTTTCTTAGTTGGTTTCTTGTTTCTAGCAAGCAATGTCAAACACTTTCTTAGTTGTTTTCTTTTTTCTAGCAAACAATGTCAAACATCGAACCTTACTGCTTCAAAGCAGATTAAAAGCACTTCAAATAAATTTTTTCCATTTCAAATACTTCCTTCCTCGTGCAACAGTCTCAATTTTTTTTTAACTTAACAAGATTATTATTTTTGCTATTTATACACTCAAGACAAAGATAACCCACTTTTTTCCCCCTAAGATAACAAACAATCAAAAAACCATAGTTCAAATTATCTCATAAACATACACATTCATCATTTTAAGTCTATAAATTGAGTACAAAAAATCATCCAAATGGCGGACTTTCGATATTGACAAAAACAAATAAAAAATAGTGAAAATAAGGAGTAGAAGAGAAACAACACACTACAGAGAAAAAAAAAAGAAATACCAATTATATTTGTACATATAATTACATTTTTTTTGCTATTAATATTAATATTTTGTACAAATAATTTTCTTTTGCAATTATTGTTACATATTATATATAATACAATATAAATATCAATTATAAACTATAAACCATGTTTACGGTTTTTAAACTTGTGTTGTAATTTTTTTTATTTCCTCCTTCTTCAATATTAACGTTAGAAAATATAAAACCAAAGTAAATGAATAAAATCAATAATGTAATAGAAAAATTAACATAAATACAAAATAAAACAAATAAAAAAGCAAAAAAGTTAAAAAGAGGAAGATGGAAAGTGACAGTTACTCCTATTATCATTATTGTTGTCGCCGCTATTCTCAGTGCTCTTTTCTTTTTTCGTCTGTCTTTTCTTCTTCCCTTTTTTTGTTTTCTTTATTTCCTTTTTTTTGTTCTTTCTTTTTTTTTTCCTTCTGTTTCGTGCTCAACCGCTCCCCTAACCATCTCTTTTGTCATGTCTTTTATAAATTAGGGTTATTTATATTAGTTATACTAAAAAAAGGTTTAGGCTCTAAGGTCAACAATATTTTTTTTATGTAGCTCAATTTTTTTTTCTTTCCCTCTTTTGATAGGTCTGATATCCTTTTATCTTAATCCAACCTTTTCATTTTAAAAAATATATTAAATCTAACTAACTTCTAATAAATATAAACTCTTATGAAAAATAAATAATTTTTTATTAAAGATTAATTAAATGTTACATCTTTTAAATTTTTTAGTTGTTAAGAAGCAAGTTGTACCACTTAGTTTTTTGTTTTTAATAAAATAAATTCAATTTTAAAAGAACAAAAATTATATAAAATATTCTTAAAATGATTAACTACATGAGACATCTTTTTACTCATTGATTTTTTTTGATATACGAGTTGTACAACTTGATAGTCCTAAAACTCGCATTTCAAAATAATCATTCAAATCAAACAAACTCTTTTTTTTTTTTATTAAAACAATTCTTTTTTTTTTCTATATCAATAATCAAACACATTTTTTTAAAAAACAATCAACTCATCCGTATTTTCTACCCAAGAACTATGTAGTTTTGATTTCTCCATCACATTGAGAGATACGTATGAGTAAAACCGCACTCTTATAAAGCATAATAACAAAAACCTTTTTTTTTCTCTATACTTTAAATGTACTTTTATCATTAGATTATTTTAATAAAAAAATTATATTTGCATTTTAAAAAGGAGAAATAAATTTATATAAATACATTAATTTTACATAATTAAATATAGGCAACTGTATTTCAACACATATCGTAGGGTGTTAATACACTTTCTATGCATAATCGACTCCCGAATTCAAAATTTGGTTTTAAATACCATTTTTTATTTTTTATTTTTAAGGGTTTTCCAATATTTTCCCTATTTTCAAAATAAATTTTAGTGGCAACTCCATTGAATTCGAGAAACACTCAAAATTTCATGCCGCAACATTTGGAATACAAAAACAATACAAAGTTCTTAACCCATGCACTAATTGCTAGTTTATAAAGCTTACTTAAGAGTGCAAGAGCTAAGTTGGAAGTAAGTTGTATTCATGCAGTGTTATTTTTAGAGTACATTGTCTTCTCTTGAACCTTGAATCCCTTTCTTACATGACTTATGATACACATCTATTGTAGACTATAATTCCTTTCAATCAGAGTATAAAATATTTATTAAGCTATTATGACTTATATGACATTTTATGACACTACAACACAACACCAATTTTATTTACTTTACCCCATATAAAGAGTATTATAACACAAAGAAATCATTTGCTCTATCATAGTCATAGAAAGAGTACTAATTACCATTTTCTTTACCATGTTCTTGCAATTGAAATAGATAAGAGTATGGAAGGTTGTTGAGATATGTGGCTCTCATTTACTTCCTTCATCTATAAGCTATTTAATTTGTGGCTAATGTTAAGTCCTTAATGTTGAAGTTTTCCCCAACAATTTTGCCTTGCTTACGTGGACATGCAATGGAGAAAGGTTCCCTAGCCTTTTGTCACATGCTAAACACCTCCTCCTTATTTGCATGCTCATTGCCACATGTCACATTACTTCATGATGAAGAAGGTACCATACATAACTATAAAAGGCAACACACAGAAGGCATAAAACATTATTAACACACATCAACAATTCAAAGCCATTGAAGAGAATTCTTTATTCCATTTGAGAGTTTACTTTATGAGAGAAAATATTGAGTGAAAAATATTGTTCTTTCTTTGTCCTCATCATTATAAGAGGATATCTTGTACTCTCTTTTACATAGTGGAACTTTGCTCTTGAGCGCCCGTGGTTTTTTTACCTCTTACACTAAGGGGGTTTTTCCACATTAAATCTTGTGTGTTCATCTCTTGTTATTATTTTACTTCTCTTTGTTCTCAACTGATTAGATCCTGTGCTTCCGCATACCGCTAATATCGTAACAAAGGTTGTAGCCAATATAATAGAATAGAAAAGCTCCTTAATTACACATGTTTTTAAATGAACAAATTTGAAAGGTGTAAAATTTTGTTTTAAAATCATCATCAATACTTTTAAGAGACAAACCAAAAATACAATTTCATTGATATTGTGTTACGTCGTCACAATTGTATTGCTCTACACCATTGTCGAAAACAAAGGCGAAAAGAAGTATTGTCGCCGAAAATGGAGGCGGGAAGCAACATCGTCGCCAGAGATAGACAAAATGTTAATTTGGCGCTTCTCTTGAGGAAAAAAGCTTTTGGGAGTTATTCAGGAACATTAAAAACTTTGCCCAGAAAGTCCCTGCAACTAGCCTTCTTGCCGTCTTCATTTTCAGAACTTTGTTCGATGGTCTCCTAAAATACATGTAACATTAAAATAGTTAAGTTTATTAGCATTTTTAAAATACAATATTAAAAAGTATTCAAGTGATAAATACAATATTGAAAAATATTAAAGTCATAATATACTTACACAAAGTTCTACTATTTTTTTGACATTTTCGTTATCAACCACTCCATCCTTATTTACACGAGCTTCCTTCCACAAGATATGACGACCCAACGGTTGATCGGATTGGGTCTCTTGTCGCTATTCGTTAAGATCATAAACAAAATATTAGTTAGAAACTATAGTTTATAATACAAATTCCTTCATTATATAAAAGTGATGTTTAATTACTTACAAGCTCTTGATCAAGGCGTGCATATCCCATACGTGATTTTCTCTATGGGTGCTTTGGATTGCTTGCCCTCTCGCGATTTGCCTTACTAATATTCTATATAAAAAAATAGCAATTATGTAAAAATTTAAAATACGCTACGAATATGAATAATAAAACACACAAATGCTAATAAATTAATCACTTACGACAAACGCGGGGTCAGAACGTTTGGAAACAAATGCTTTCCATTCATCATTTGATATACAATATTGATATATCTTTGGAGGTTCAGCAGTTGTGTTTCCTTCTCTATCTTTTAGATAGAAATTTGAGAGATGCGATCTAAATCCCCGATGGATTTTCCCAGCAACTCTCAAAACGTAACTCTTTCGTCCCTCATCAAGGACGAAAGTTGTCTGCAATGAAAAAAATTATAAGTAAAGTATTTCAATGAAAAAAATTATAAATGACAAAAGATTGGATCAATAAATTTACTTGAATGTCATTCCATATAATATCTTTGGCATCCTTCAACGCCTTATCTCTCCAATCGTCAATCATGATTGGAACATTTTGACGAACAACAGGCCCAATATAGCTTACAAACATAGAGCTGTGGGGGTCAATTGGCTGACCACTCTCATTCCAGCCAACCTAATAGACTCATATAGTAAGTACATGCTATTAAAAAAGATAAAAAAATACACAGCAAACAGAGTATAGTATAGTATAACCTCAAACTTAGTGCCATTGCTCCTTGCTTTAATAACGTTTTGCATTATAGTTGCACCACGTTTGACTTCTTTTTCATAAGCCTTACTGGTGTCAGCTTCTTCATTTTGACATTCTAAATCTCTGTTTGTATCCATTTAACTACAACAAGTTCAACATGCAGTTTAGTATAACATCAACAAGCTCAACATGCATCATGCATTATTCTAAACAAGCTCAACATGTATCAGTATATATATTTTAAACAAGCTCAACATGCATTTTAATGATTACAAAAAATTAATAACATCAATACCTGAATAATGGTTCGAAGAAAGATGAAATGCGAAGAAAAGAGTGAACGCAGAAAGTTCACAGAAATAAGGTTCACAAAAAAACGGTTTGAAGAAATACGTAATGAGGGTTACGTATTTCAATGAAAATATAAGGTTCGAAATGATCTTGGATGGAAATAAGGTTCAAAATGAAGGAGATGATCGTGGAAATACAGTTCGTAATGGACGGGATTATAGGGTTTGCAAAAGAAGAGAAGAACGATGAAGGTTGAGATGATAGTGTAGTTTACGTAATGAAGAGGAAACTGAAGAGGTTACTGTTATATATATAACCCTTTTACAGCGCTTTTTTATAAGCCTTTTACAACGCTTGTTTGAAAAGCGCTCTAAAAGGATTAGGCCTTTTACAACACTTTTTAAAATAAGCGCGGTAAAAGGCGTCCTTATTTAATTTTTTAAAAGGCTCTTTTACAGCGCTTTTCCAAATAAGCGCTGTAAAAGACCTCATTGATTTAGAATGTTATATAATGTTTTTTTTAAAGCCTTTTATAGCGTTTTTTAAAATAAGCGCTGTAAAAGGCGTCCTTGTTTAATTTTTTAAAAGGCTCTTTTACAACGCTTTTCCAAATAAGCGTTGTAAACGACCTCATTGATTTAGAATGTTATATAATGTTTTTTTTAAAGCCTTTTACAGCGCTTGTTCAAATAAGCGCTGTAATAGACCTCCTTGTTTTATTATGTTATATGAATGTTTTTTTTACAGTCTTATTATTTTTTTTATGTTATTTTTGTGTTTTGTTATGTTATTTTTTAAACTCTTCCTCTTCACCAAACTCTTCTCCTTTTATGCATCTTCTTCACAAACATCAAAGCTTACTCCCTTTACATTCCCTTTTTATCAATCGCCCTTTTTTATCTCTTTACATTCCCTTTAATTCTTAAATCGAAACTTGGTCTTCGGGTTTAACACCCTTTTTATCTCTTTTGATTGAGTATGATGTTTTTGTTAACAATGTGTTTTTGCGAAAAATGCGTACAAGGTGTTTGAAGAAAATCCTGTTAGATAAGGTCATGTTAGGTGTCTGATGAATGTTATTTTTAAAGTCTTTTACAGTGCTTTTTATAAAAAGCGCTGTAAAATGTCTCTTTATTTTATTTTTAAAATGTCCACACTTGGAAGGCCTCGGTTCGAATCTGAATAAAGTGAACTTCGTAAATGTAAGCGCTTTTAAAAGGTTCTTTTACAAGAGTCTTTTACAGCGCTTTTTAATATAAGCGCTGTAAAATGTATCTCTATTTTATTTTTAGAAGGGCCTTTTACAGCGCTTTTTAATGTAAGCGCTGTAAAAGGCCCTTTATTTTATTTTTAAAATGGTCTTTTACAACGCTTTTTCAGAATGTCCCTGCAACTAGCCTTGTTGCCCTCTTCATTTTCAGAACTTTGTTCGATGGTCTCCTAAATTACATGTAACATTAAAATAGTTAAGTTCATTAGCATTTTTAAAATACAATATTAAAAAGTATTCAAGTGATAAATACTATATTGAAAAATATTAAAGTCATAATATACTTACACAAAGTTCTACTATTTTTTTGATATTTTCGTTATCAACCACTCCATCCTTATTTACATGAGCTTCCTTCCACAACATATGACGACCCAACTGTTGATCGGATTGGGTCTCTTATCGCTATTCGTTAAGATCATAAACAAAATATTAGTTAGAAACTATAGTTTATAATACAAATTCCTTCATTATATAAAAGTGATGTTTAATTACTTACAAGCTCTTGATCAAGGCGTGCATATCCCATACGTGATTTTCTGTATGGGTGCTTCGGATTGCTTGCCCTCTCGCGATTTGCCTTACTAATATTCTATATAAAAAAATAGCAATTATGTAAAAATTTAAAATACGCTACGAATATGAATAATAAAACACACAAAAGCTAATTGTAAGACCCATAATTTTAAATTACACTTTATGTATTTTAGTGTATTTCGGGTATTGAACTCGGAGGCTTTTTAGCCAAGTTATTAATATTTTGTGTGCTTAAATGCCCAAAAATATATTTTGATACCCCGATTAAAATTGTTCGTCAATAAATAAATTAAATTAACTGCGGTGAATCCTTTACGAAGAATTTAATGCGTTATGGGTGAAAGGGTAATTTAATAAATATCTAAAGATTTGGAGATATTTGTTAATATATATATATATATATATATATATATATATATATATATATATATATATATATATATATATATATATGTTTATATATAAAGAAATGGGAAGGAAAGAAAAAGGGAGAAAGGAAAGACAAAGGAAAGAAAGAGAAAGAAGAGAAAAGCAAATTTTCCATCTTCTTCCTCCCCTGCTGCCTCGCGTGTTCACTTTCTTCATTTCCTCCATTGTTGCTCGTTTTTGCTTTCTTTTCTTTCCTTTGAGTTTGAAATTGATAGTGGGTGATAGGACAAGGATTTCTCAACTTCACTCTTCACCATTGATTCGAAAACGAAGAAAAACGGTATTAGGGATTCAAACACAAATCTCCCCTTTTCACCTAGATCTAAGCTTCGTTTCAAGAAGTGATAGAAGAGAAAGTTGCTCACCTCCGTGCTACGGTGCTAGTGGACCAACTTTGGAAGCGGCGTTGCGAGCGGAGATTTTACCGGATTTACTCGCGGTACCGTAATCGAACGTTAAAGCTAAAGTGAAGGTAAGGGATCCTTCTAAACTTTTAGTTTGCATTTAGGGACTTATCTGTGGTTGTGTGGAAAAGAATTTGGTTAGGGTTAAAGTAATGTTTCGTGGAAAATGAATTTACCTCATTTATGTATGATTTTGAGTAAATGAAATTTGTTGTGTTTGAGTGATGGATTGTGTAGATTTGTGTCGACGTATTCGACGTGTTCATAATTGATAATTATAGAATTTGAGATGTGTTTTGTGTGGTTTGTATGGAAATATGATCTGATGTGATTTGGTGTGAATTATGGATTGAATGTGAAAGTATGTTTGAGTTTGTTTTGTGTGGAATTTGAAAACCATTAAGTTAAATGAGTATTAAGAATGGGGAATCTCTTAATGTCTTGTTTACTTAATGTTTGTTTTGAAAAATCGTTTAAGTTAAATGAGAATTAAGAATGGGGAATCTCTTAATGTCTTGTTTATTTAATGTTTGTTTTGAAAAATCGTTTAAGTTAAATGAGAATTAAGAATGGGGAATCTCTTAATGTCTTGTTTACTTAATGTTTGTTTTGGAAAATCGTTTAAGTTAAAAGAGTATTAAGAATGGGGAATCTCTTAATGTTTGTTGTGAAAATCGTTAAGTTAAATGAGTATTAAGAATGGGGAATCTCTTAATATATGCGTTTACTTAATGTCGTCGTGAAAATGATTTTGTGGAGAAATGAATTGTTGTGTTTTGGCGTGAATTGTGGAATAAATTTGTGAATATGTTTGAGTTTTGTCCGTGTTGGGATTGTCGCGCCAAGGTGATGCCATGTGATTTGTTGGTTCATCTTGTCTGCGTTGGGATTGTCGAGTCAAGGTGATGCCATGTGATTTGTTGGTTCATCTTGTCTGCGTTGGGATTGTCGAGTCAAGGTGATGCCATGTGATTTGTTGGTTCATCTTGTCTGTGTTGGGATTGTCGAGTCAAGGTGATGCCATGTGATTTGTTGGTTCATCTTGTCTGTGTTGGGATTGTCGAGTCAAGGTGATGCCATGTGATTTGTTGGTTCATCTTGTCTGCGTTGGGATTGTCGAGTCAAGGTGATGCCATGTGATTTGTTGGTTCATCTTGTCTGCGTTGGGATTGTCGAGTCAAGGTGATGCCATGTGATTTGTTGGTTCATCTTGTTTGTGTTGGGATTGTCGAGTCAAGGTGATGCCATGTGATTTGTTGGTTCATCTTGTCTGTGTTGGGATTGTCGAGTCAAGGTGATGCCATGTGATTTGTTGGTTCATCTTGTCTGTGTTGGGATTGTCGAGTCAAGGTGATGCCATGTGATTTGTTGGTTCATCTTGTCTGTGTGGGTATTGCGTTGTAACCGTTAAGCGGTATGTTTTGAAATTATGTGTAAGTGTGTTTGAATCAAATTTATGTTTGTGATGATATTACTAAGAGTTATGTTTTGGAATTGCGCGATAGCATGTTTAATTGTAAAACTATTTCGAAACCCAATTTGTCGTGGTGATTGTGTGGGAATTGCTAAGTGTTAAGATTTGGAGTTGTGTTTGAATGTGATTGAGTTAGTTTATGTATTTTTGGAAGAATATGCAGGGAAATCGATTTTCCAATCGATTGGATGAGTTACAGGGACTTCTTTAATTTGACATAATCGATTTGCCAATCGATTTTATAATATGATGACTCTTCATCAAATGCATAATGTTTATTGATTTTAGTCTTATTTATCTTTAATCATTAGTTAATTTAATGAGTTATTTAATATATTTTGTTGATTTCAGTTATTTGATTTAATGAAATGTTTTTGTTCTTATTTGCTTAATTAAGTAGAGATTTTTCGTAGTTTTGCGTTGTTACTTTGTTTTAGTGCAGTGCTGAATTTTAGTGAGAAATCAACATGACCTATATGGAGTATTTCAGCCATATCCGGAGTTCTAGATGTCCAATTGGAGTCAATCCAAGTGCTAATGAAAGCTAAGATCCTTCTCTACAACTTTCATGAAGACACCGGGACCAAATTCAGACTTTAAGGATGAGAAAAATGCAACATACGTCATACAACAGATGATGTGCGCCTGGAGCGCGCCCTGCGCGCCTGGAGCGCATTTCCAGCCATTCAGTACTGTCAATACGCGCCCGGAGCGCAAAGACCGCGCCTGGAGCGCGTAACGCGCATCAGCATTCATAAAAACGCAATTTTTTACTGTTTAGGGATCTTTTTTGACTCTGGGGAAGTTGGGAGACTTGTGCCCTAGCATAGAAACTCAAAGACGGCCGTTTCCAACGCCATTGAAGCAGTTTTATCAAGAATCATCCATGAATCATTCTTGTAATTCTTCTTTAATCCTTATCTTTTGTATCTCTGCCATGAGTAACTAAACCCTATTTGTTACGGATGAGTGTAACCAGATGAAACCCTTATTTTTCTGATTTGATTTCTAGTTATATGAATGACTTTATTGAATTGCTTTTCTCATCTCTGTGTTTAATGCTTTTTATTGCTTGATCAACATTAAAATGTTCTACGATTTGTATTTTGAAACAGAAGTGGACTTTACGAATGCTTGAGATGAGAAATTCATGAATTTGTAGTCTAGGGATAGATGCAGGTCATGAAACCAATTAAATTAGTTGCAAAGCAATAGTTTAAAAGAGAATTTCTATACGGTAATGCTTAATTCTAATCTTAAATCTACTAAGGAATTAGGAGTTACTTTGGAATTAAAGGTTCTGTCACTAAGACATTAGGGCAAGAATAATAAAGAGAATTCGGTAATAATTCAATAAAGGAATTCAGTAACTAGGATCAAATTAGACACCAAGGTTGGATTCGAAGTGAAACTCATCCCTGACATTTTTCTCATTATAAAAGATCAATTCTATTATTGTTTTATTACTGTTGTTAATTTTCAATATTATTTCAATCAATCTGGAAACTTTTTGTTCAATTTTAGTAATTCAATATAATTCAATAGTAAAACGCAATCCTTGAGTTCGACACTCGGTACTACCGTTTTATTATTACTTGCAACGATTCAGTACACTTGCTGAAATGCTATCAAGTTTTTGGCGCCGTTGCCGGGGATTGCCATATCACTATTGAATTTAATTTATTTACTTAATTGAAATTTTTTGCTCTGCAATAAAATTTTTGATTTTTGATTTTTATTTTTTTTATTTTTTTTAAAAAAATTTCTTTTATTTTCTATTTTTATTTGTTGAACTTGATAATGTCATGTCTAGTGGTTTTTCTCTTCTTTGTTTGAGATAACTAAGCGCGGTAGAGCATGGAAGATTATGATGATGATATTCTACTACAATTATATGAAGAGTGTGATACTTGTCTTATATCGGGTATATGTCGCATGATTGAGGGGCAAATCTTGAGCCATTCATTTTTAAAATATCACCCTCAAATCCCTCCGTGGAAGCCTCTTAGGTGTGACTTTTGCGGAGAAGCACATAAGAATGGACGTTGTTTAGATGACCTTGATGAACTAATAGAATATGAAGATTTTTTTCTCAAAGTTACAGAAAACATCGAGTGTTACATTCAAAAGATAAATTGGGAACAAATTCTACCTCCTAAAATTCTATCCAAAGAATCAGATGACAAAGACTTTCACGTTACGAACGTTTTGGTTGAATTCATGAAGAATAACATGGTTTCAATTGACAAATTTGAAAATCAATGTGAGAGGTTACTTGAGCAAGTGGCTAAGTTTGAGAAGATGGAGGAGAAGTTGAAGATTGAAGATAATTTCATTGTTGTGGTAGAAGAAGATAAGCAAGAGGAAAATATGAACAAGGAAAAGAAAAAAGAAGAGATTGATAAAGTTCGAGATTCAATCTATGCCTTGTTCATCAATGTCCAATTGAGAAGGACATGGAAACAACATCTTTTATTTCTCAAGTTCATGGAATTTCTACCAAACAAAAAGAAGAAGAAGGATGATGTGTTCTTCTTGTCATATATGCCACCTTGACAATAGTTGAGGCGTCAAGCTAATGACTTTAAAGAAGCGCTTCGTGGGAGGCAACCCACAGGTAGAGGTAACTTTTAATTTTTGCAATCTTATTTTTGTTATTTGAATTTGTTTCTTTCTAATTGTGTGTAAACGTGCACCATGATGAAGAATTATTAACAACTTGCATTTGATCTTAAGTTTTATGTTTGGGATTTTGAAATTTAAACTATATTTCTTTGCTCATATCATTGCTCAATTCGATAAGTTTTACTAATTCATGCATTGTTGATTACTGCTTGGTTGTTGAAGTCTAACTCGCATTTAAAAAAAACACTAAATAAATTTTGTAATGACATGTTTGGCATCATTTAAATAGTTCATACTCTTTCTTATTATCCTAGCTGTGAGCTTTTGAGCCTAAACACTTAAATTCTTTGTTTTGTGATTATCCAGACATGTGTTATCCCTTCAGAACTTGCACTAATTCTGACCTGCATCACTTGTAATTTATGCATACATTGAGGCAATTTTATTTGGTCGTTTGAGCCTTTCTAACTACCCTATGAAAATGTTATCCTTTGCTAGCCCCTTTGAGCTTTGCCTCTTTATTTCGGTTACTAGCCACATTACAAAACAAAAACCCTACTTCAATTACATCACCTTACTTGGAGTTAGGTAGAAATTTTTTTGTCTTGTCTTGATCAAATTCTAAGTTTGGGGTTGCTCATGGGATAGCAACCTTTTAAGTTTGGGGTGGTGATTCTCACAAAAAAGAAAGAAAAAAAGAAAAAGAAAAAGAAAAAGAAGAAAAAACAAAAAAAACAAAAAAAAAATGATAAATAATATCTTCTTGGTTCTTTGGTCAATGTTTGAGAATCTCCATAATGAAAAGGTGAAAAAAAAAATGGTAGAATAATTTGGAAATATATGCCTAACTCCAAGTAGTAAAGCCTACTATCCCAAAATGTCCTACCCTTACCTAAGCCCCATTACAACCCGAAAGTCCTCCAAAAATGTATGTGTTTGCTGCATTGTGATTGCTAACTAGAATTTTTTCAAGCCTATGGTAGCGTGATGCATGCTCTAGGATTTGAGTGATTGCTAACTAGAATTGTTTTTCTCATCTCTGTGCTTAATGCTTTTTATTGCTTGATCAACATTAAAATGTTCTACGATTTGTATTTTGAAACGGAAGTGGACTTTACGAATGCTTGAGATGAGAAATTCATGAATTTGTAGTCTAGGGATAGATGCAGGTCATGAAACCAATTAAATTAGTTGCAAAGCAATAGTTTAAAAGAGAATTTCTATACGGTAATGCTTAATTCTAATCTTAAATCTACTAAGGAATTAGGGGTTACTTTGGAATTAAAGGTTCTGTCACTAAGACATTAGGGCAAGAATAATAAAGAGAATTCGGTAATAATTCAATAAAGGAATTCAGTAACTAGGATCAAATTAGACACCAAGGTTGGATTCAAAGTGAAACTCATCCCTGACATTTTTCTCATTATAAAAGATCAATTTTATTATTGTTGTTAATTTCAAACATTATTTCAATCAACTTGGGAACCTTTTTGTTCAATTTTAGTAATCAAATATAATTCAATAGTAAAACGCAATCCTTGAGTTCGACACTCGGTACTACCGTTTTATTATTACTTGCAACGATTCAGTACACTTGCTGAAACACTATCAAGTTTTTGGCGCCGTTGCCGGGGATTGCCATATCACTATTGAATTTATTTTATTTACTTAATTGAAATTTTTTGCTCTGCAATAAAATTTTTGATTTTTGATTGTTATTTTTTTTTTATTTTTAGAAAAAAAATTTCTTTTATTTTCTATTTTTATTTGTTGAACTTGTTAATGTCATGTCTAGTGGTTTTTCTCTTCTTTGTTTGAGATAACTATGTGTGGTAGAGCATGGAAGATTATGATGATGATATTCTACTACAATTATATGAAGAGTGTGATACTTGTCTTATATCGAGTATATGTCGCATGATTGAGGGGCAAATCTTGAGCCATTCATTTACATCACCTTACTTGGAGTTAGGTAGAAAATTTTTTGTCTTGTCTTGATCAAATTCTAAGTTTGGGGTTGCTCATGGGATAGCAACCTTTTAAGTTTGGGGTGGTGATTCTCACAAAAAGAAATAAAAAAAGAAAAAGAAAAAGAAGAAAAAACAAAAAACAAAAAAAAAACAAAAAATGATAAATAATATCTTCTTGGTTCTTTGGTCAATGTTTGAGAATCTCCATAATGAAAAGGTGAAAAAAAAAATGGTAGAATAATTTGGAAATATAGGCCTAACTCCAAGTAGTAAAGCCTACTATCCCAAAATGTCCTACCCTTACCTAAGCCCCATTACAACCCGAAAGTCCTCCAAAAATGTATGTGTTTGCTGCATTGTGATTGCTAACTAGAATTTTTTCAAGCCTATGGTAGCGTGATGCATGTTCTAGGATTTGAGTGATAAATTCATAACCCTTCTAAACACTTGAGAGAAATTTTGGTGAGATTGTGTGAAGAGAGAGTTGAATTTGATAAATGAATGCCAAGGTGTACAAACCTTATTATTTTTGTAAGCAACCATAGAGTATGATGGATGTTTTATAGTAGCTGAAACTTTGAGAATTGAGTTTGATTTGAATTGAGAAATTGAGTTTAAGTTTGCTTTTAACTGCACCAAATTTGAAATTAATTGTTGCTTGGGGACAAGCAATAGATTAAGTTTGGGGTTGTGATGACTCTTCATCATATGCATCATTTTTATTGATTTTAGTCTTATTTATCTTTAATCATTAGTTAATTTAGTGAGTTATTTAATATATTTTGTTGATTTTAGTTATTTGATTTAATGAAATGTTTTTGTTCTTATTTTCTTAATTAAGTAGAGATTTTTCGTAGTTTTGCGTTGTTACTTTGTTTTAGTGCAGTGCTGAATTTTGGTGAGAAATCAACATGACATATGTGGAGTATTTCAGCCATATCTGGAGTTCTAGACGTCCAATTAGTGTCACTCCAAGTGCTAATGAAAGCTAAGATCCATATCTACAACTTTCATGAAGACACCAGGACCAAATGCAGACTCGATAGATGAGAAAAAATGCAAAATACGTCAGACAACAGATGCTGTGCACCTGGAGCGCGCCCTGTGCGCCTGAAGCGCATTTTCAGCCATTCTTCACTGCCAATACGCGCCCGGAGCGCAAATCCTGGGCTTGGGGCGCGCGACGCGCATCAACATTCATAAAAACACAAATTTTTACTGTTTAGGGATCTTTTTTTGACTCTTGGGAAGTTGTGAGACTTGTGCCCTAGCATAGAAACTCAAAGACGGCCGTTTGTAACGCCATTGAAGCAGTTTTATCAAGAATCATCCATGAATCATTCTTGTAATTCTTCTTTAATCCTTATCTTTTGTATCTCTGTCATGAGTAACTAAACCCTATTTGTTAGGGATGAGTGTAACCAGATGAAACCCTTATTTTTCTGATTTGATTTCTAGTTATATGAATGAGTTTATTGAATTGTTTTTCTCATCTCTGTGCTTAATGCTTTTTATTGCTTGATCAACATTAAAATGTTCTACGATTTGTATTTTGAAACGGAAGTGGACTTTACGAATGCTCGAGATTAGAAATTCATGAATTTGTAGTCTAGGGATAGATGCAGGTCATGAAACCAATTAAATTAGTTGCAAAGCAATAGTTTAAAAGAGAATTTCTATACAGTAATGCTTAATTCTAATCTTAAATCTACTAAGGAATTAGGGGTTACTTTGGAATTAAAGGTTCTGTCACTAAGACATTAGGGCAAGAATAATAAAGAGAATTCGGTAATAATTCAATAAAGGAATTCAGTAACTAGGATCAAATTAGACACCAAGGTTGGATTCGAAGTGAAACTCATCCCTGACATTTTTCTCATTATAAAAGATCAATTCTATTATTGTTTTATTACTGTTGTTAATTTTCAATATTATTTCAATCAATCTGGAAACTTTTTGTTCAATTTTAGTAATTCAATATAATTCAATAGTAAAACG
>JBBPBR010000005.1:41690093-41712481 GCA_037974775.1 Cicer pinnatifidum
GTAGAGCATGGAAGATTATGATGATGATATTCTACTACAATTATATGAAGAGTGTGATACTTGTCTTATATCGGGTATATGTCGCATGATTGAGGGGCAAATCTTGAGCCATTCATTTTTAAAATATCACCCTCAAATCCCTCCGTGGAAGCCTCTTAGGTGTGACTTTTGCGGAGAAGCACATAAGAATGGACGTTGTTTAGATGACCTTGATGAACTAATAGAATATGAATATTTTTTTCTCAAAGTTACAGAAAACATCGAGTGTTACATTCAAAAGATAAATTGGGAACAAATTCTACCTCCTAAAATTCTATCCAAAGAATCAGATGACAAAAACTTTCACGTTACGAACGTTTTGGTTGAATTCATGAAGAATAACATGGTTTCAATTGACAAATTTGAAAATCAATGTGAGAGGTTATTTGAGCAAGTGGCTAAGTTTGAGAAGATGGAGGAGAAGTTGAAGATTGAAGATAATTTCATTGTTGTGGTAGAAGAAGATAAGCAAGAGGAAAAAGAGGAAAATACAAACAAGGAAAAGAAAAAAGAAGAGATTGATAAAGTTCGAGATTCAATCTATGCCTTGTTCATCAATGTCCAATTGAGAAGGACATGGAAACAACATCTTTTATTTCTCAAGTTCATGGAATTTCTACCAAACAAAAAGAAGAAGAAGGATGATGTGTTCTTCTTGTCATATATGCCACCTTGACAATAGTTGAGGCGTCAAGCTAATGACTTTAAAGAAGCGCTTCGTGGGAGGCAACCCACAGGTAGAGGTAACTTTTAATTTTTGCAATCTTATTTTTGTTATTTGAATTTGTTTCTTTCTAATTGTGTGTAAACGTGCACCATGATGAAGAATTATTAACAACTTGCATTTGATCTTAAGTTTTATGTTTGGGATTTTGAAATTTAAACTATATTTCTTTGCTCATATCATTGCTCAATTCGATAAGTTTTACTAATTCATGCATTGTTGTTTACTGCTTGGTTGTTGAAGTCTAACTCGCATTTAAAAAAAAAAACACTAAATAAATTTTGTAATGGCATATTTGGCATCATTTAAATAGTTCATACTCTTTCTTATTATCCTAGCTGTGAGCTTTTGAGACTAAACACTTAAGTTCTTTGTTGTGTGATTATCCAGACATGTGTTATCCCTTCAGAACTTGCACTAATTCTGACCTGCATCACTTGTAATTTATACATACATTGAGGCAATTTTATTTGGTCGTTTGAGCCTTTCTAACTACCCTATGAAAATGTAATCCTTTGCTAGTCCCTTTGAGCCTTGCCTCTTTATTTCGGTTACTAGCCACATTACAAAACAAAAACCCTACTTCAATTACATCACCTTACTTGGAGTTAGGTAGAAATTTTTTTGTCTTGTCTTGATCAAATTCAAAGTTTGGGGTTGCTCATGGGATAGCAACCTTTTAAGTTTGGGGTGGTGATTCTCACAAAAAGAAAGAAAAAAGAAAAAGAAAAAGAAAAAGAAGAAAGAAGAAAAAACAAAAAAACAAAAAAACAAAAAAATGATAAATAATATCTTCTTAGTTCTTTGGTCAATGTTTGAGAATCTCCATAATGAAAAGGTGAAAAAAAAATGGTAGAATAATTTGGAGATATATGCCTAACTCCAAGTAGTAAAGCCTACTATCCCAAAATGTCCTACCCTTACCTAAGCCCCATTACAACCCGAAAGTCCTACAAAAATGTATGTGTTTGCTGCATTGTGATTGCTAACTAGAATTTTTTCAAGCCTATGGTAGCGTGATGCATGTTCTAGGATTTGAGTGATAAATTCATAACCCTTCTAAACACTTGAGAGAAATTTTGGTGAGATTGTGTGAAGAGAGAGTTGAATTTGATAAATGAATGCCAAGGTGTACAAACCTTATTATTTTTGTAAGCAACCATAGAGTATGATGGATGTTTTGTAGTAGCTGAAACTTTGAGAATTGAGTTTGATTTGAATTGAGAAATTGAGTTTAAGTTTGCTTTTAACTGCACCAAATTTGAAATTAATTGTTGCTTGGGGACAAGCAATAGATTAAGTTTGGGGTTGTGATGACTCTTCATCAAATGCATAATGTTTATTGATTTTAGTCTTATTTATCTTTAATCATTAGTTAATTTAACGAGTTATTTAATATATTTTGTTGATTTTAGTTATTTGATTTAATGAAATGTTTTTGTTCTTATTTGCTTAATTAAGTAGAGATTTTTCGTAGTTTTGCGTTGTTACTTTGTTTTAGTGCAGTGCTGAATTTTGGTGAGAAATCAACATGACCTATATGTAGTATTTCAGCCATATCCGGAGTTCTAGATGTCCAATTGGAGTCAATCCAAGTGCTAATGAAAGCTAAGATCCTTATCTACAACTTTCATGAAGACACCGGGACCAAATTCAGAATTTAAAGATGAGAAAAATGCAACATACGTCACACAACAGATGCTGCGCGCCTGGAGCGCGCCCTGCGCGCCTGGAGCGCGCCCTGCGCGCCTGGAGCGCATTTCCAGCCATTCAGTACTGTCAATACGCGCCCGGAGCGCAAAGACCGCGCTTGGAGCGCGTGACGCGCATTAGCATTCATAAAAACGTAATTTTTTACTGTTTAGGGATCTTTTTTTGACTCTGGGGAAGTTGGGAGACTTGTGCCCTAGCATAGAAACTCAAAGACGGCCGTTTCCAATGCCATTGAAGCAGTTTTAACAAGAATCATCCATGAATCATTCTTGTAATTCTTCTTTAATCCTTATCTTTTGTATCTCTGCCATGAGTAACTAAACCCTATTTGTTACGGATGAGTGTAACCAGATGAAACCCTTATTTTTCTGATTTGATTTCTAGTTATATGAATGAGTTTATTGAATTGCTTTTCTCATCTATGTGTTTAATGCTTTTTATTGCTTGATCAACATTAAAATGTTCTACGATTTGTATTTTGAAACGAAAGTGGACTTTACGAATGCTTGAGATGAGAAATTCATGAATTTGTAGTCTAGGGATAAATGCAGGTCATGAAACCAATTAAATTAGTTGCAAAGCAATAGTTTAAAAGAGAATTTCTATACGGTAATGCTTAATTCTAATCTTAAATCTACTAAGGAATTAGGGGTTACTTTGGAATTAAAGGTTCTGTCACTAAGACATTAGGGCAAGAATAATAAAGAGAATTCGGTAATAATTCAATAAAGGAATTCAGTAACTAGGATCAAATTAGACACCAAGGTTGGATTCGAAGTGAAACTCATCCCTGACATTTTTCTCATTATAAAAGATCAATTCTATTATTGTTTTATTACTGTTGTTAATTTTCAATATTATTTCAATCAATCTGGAAACTTTTTGTTCAATTTTAGTAATTCAATATAATTCAATAGTAAAACGTAATCCTTGAGTTCGACACTCGGTACTACCGTTTTATTATTACTTGCAACGATTCAGTACACTTGCTGAAATGCTATCATAATATGTGTTTCAAAATCTTTTAAGAAATCGATTTGGAAATCGATTGGCATTAAGTCTGGGGCTCAGTTATCCTGTCAATTGATTGCCCAATCAATTGAATTAAGCCCAGAATTCAAATTTCACTAAAAACCTTCAGGAAATCGATTTGGAAATCGATTGGCTTAGTAGAAATTCTTATTTTGAGTTAGATAACAGATTGCTCATTGATTTATCAATGTCTTGGTTAGTTATGTATTACTTGAGGGATTGAGAACTTTATTTTGATTTCATTTTTAATTTGCAAGCATTATATGAACTTTTCGCATATGGGAAAATCCTTTTAAGGTGCATGCTAAGTTGAAAGGTTATTTTGTGCATTTAAAAACTTAAATGTTATGTGTTAATTGTTAATTTCGGTTGGTGACCCTTTACAACTATTGTGGAAAATCTGGGCTTTGCCCTCAGATGAGAGTCAGGATGATCCTACCGGTTCGTACCCTACCGATGGGAATGTGGATGGGAATGCTTGATTGGAGCCACGTTAGGAGGATCTCACGGGGCGTGTGGAGATCACTCAGGGTGTTTAGTTGTTTTGTAAAATGATCAGACTAGGTGGACAGAGGGAACATATGTCTTTCTTTTGGGTTGCTTTTATTTTTTTTAAACTGAAAGACTGTACCACTTTTGTTATGTAAATATTTTGAATTGATATTTTAATAACTTTTTCCGCTGCTTGTAAATTATTTTGACTTACATATTTATCCAAATGTATTACCTTATTTATTCCTCTATTGTATTTTAATTTCTTTTGAAAAAAAAAATACACCCTCGCTTTTAAAAATTGGGTGTTACATTGTGGTATCAGAGCTTTGGTTTGGTTTTCTTGGGGGGCTGTGGAACCTTTGGTTATAGACTGTAAGTCAACCCGTAGGTTGTGAGTCGTTATCTGATCATGCGTCGGGGTAATTGATCTGAGTTGTCAGATTAGGGGTAGTTATTATGTGATGATATATTCGAAACTTAGTTTTGGAATTATTCGCAGTGGTGTTAACACATCTTCTTGATGTTGGTTTTTTCGGAAACACTACCTCCAAGAGGGAACGACGTTGCAAGGATGAACGTCAGTAAGGATGATCAAATGGTTGAAGCTACAAATAACATGGATGTTTTGTTGTTGCACGAACTGCTGCAAAGACTCTACGTGATCTGGAGAAGAGGGAAAGAGGGATTTATGTTATTAAGTCAAGAGGATTGAAAGATTGTCGTCGTTACCATCCTCCAAAGTTCAAGGGTGATGAGAACTCATGAAAAGAGATGATTAGTGGATTCGAGAAATGGAAAAGATCTTCGAGATGACGAATTGTCAAGCAGACCTGAAGCAAATCATGACGGCATGGAATTTACAAAAAGGTTCCAAGGACACAGAAGCTATGTGTTGGTGTAAACTCGAAGATGATGAGTATGGATGGATTAACATTAGACTAATAAGGGATTTCAAGTAAAGATCTAAGTTGAGGACTCTTGTTAAGAAAAGTATTAGATGTTTTCCTGGTAGATTTCAGGATGAAACCGGATGAAGTTTGACAACTGTCAAGGAGATATGAACATCATGGAATTGTTGAGAAGATAAGGCTTCCATTTGGAATAACATTTGGTGCTTAGGTGTCAAGGAAAGAGACTGGTATTGAAGTTAAGGGAGTGTTGCACATTAGGAGTAAATACTCCTTTGGTTAGATAAAATACGCTTTGAGGAATAGTCCATACCTTGAGGGATAAAGTCGAGCATTCGAGTTAGACTGGATTCACAACTTGGATTATTAAGTAGGGATAGTAATATTGGAGGAATCTATAGACACGTAAGTGTGAATTTTGAGCGATGTTCAGAAAAACCTAATGAGTTAAGGTTTGATGTATTGAACTCTATGTTACCATTAAGTGGAATTTGAAGTAATCGAGTACGAGAATACTTGAGATTGCGGTAATATAAGTTTGAGAGTCTATTAAAGGATGGAAATTACTAAGAGGATGTTAATATTTTGATAGGACTGAAGGAATATTCGAGATTTGATTTGGGACGAGGAAGTTATAGATAATTATTTCTGAGGAAATGCTTTGGAGAATGTGGGAGAAATAATTCTTTAGGACGTTCGATTGTTAGGATTCTTTCAGTTTGTATCTCGGTGAAGGTTGTGAAGGAATAAGAATCCAACAAGTGAAACAAATATTGGGAAATGTGCCAAGAAATTTGTTGGAGCAGCACATAGAGATGTAGCTTATGACAATTAAAGATTCAGGAAAGGAATTATCTCACCTATTATTCAGACATTATTATTATAAAGGTATGCCAAGATATAAAGATATTACTTGAGTGCATGTCATGGGGATTGTTATTGTGTTCGTCAATCAAAGGAGTTAAATGTTTACTTGATAGGAAACATTTGAACATGAAATGGAAAAGTTTGGTGGGAATTAGTAAGCCTTGATTTATTGGAATCACTATAATAAAGATGTATCAAAGTTCGAGGTAGAAATTTAAGGTTTGTATAAATGGAAAAGTGATGGAGTGAATACATTGCGGTTGACCTGTCATAATGAAATGATAATCATCAAGTTGCAAATGAAGGACACAACGAAATTAAGAAGTATCAGAATGAATGTTGGCAGTAGAGGTAGGAGGATTATTCTCGAGTTTGTGCATAATGGCAAAGTATGTAAGAAATTTTCTAGTGAAGCTTGAATTTTAGGTGTTAGGCATGAGACGAATGTAGACCTTGATCTGTGAGTTAAATTCAAGTTGGATTTCAATGGAAAACGTGACTCTTGAAATGAAGTACTAAACTGAAAGGAAGTTTGTGTGTCCCAAGTGGTATAGTCTTTGGCATGATTACGAAAATATTTGAGGAAGCTTTGATCACCAAACATATGTGGGGATGGAATTATTAAATTTATAACTGGAATAACATACTGATAAGAACACTACAGTTGACGTAGTTGTACGACTTAAAAAAAATCGAGGATTTGTGGACAAGGGAGAAATTTAGGAGTTCTCGGATGTAGTGATTGTTCTGTGCTCAGTGTGTTGGGGTCATTCTATATATTTCAGTTTGGTACCAAATGGATGTTTCGTACCAAGTGGATGCAAATGAGACTACGTGACATAGGTATGGGATATTTTACTACGTCGACAGGATCAAAGTTATAGGAAAATAAGGGAAAGTCAATGGACCTTGAGAAGATTGTTGACTGCTTGTACATTAAGATAACCTCAGATGTAAGTTGCAAGGAGCGCTATTACAGCTCGGTTAAGATAGTCTAAGCCACGATCATGGTTGTTGGTTATTTATTGACAAATTGAGGGATTGATCATCCTTAATCTCTTGTCAATAGTAGACAAAACCATGTTGAATGGAACGGACAAGCGTTACCGACTATGAATGGGTGCATGGTTATTAAGCACCCTATGAAAAGGGGTAGGCAACACTTCCTTCGAGAAGGCCGGGTAAAACAAGTTGTGACTGGTATGTTGAATTCGGGTACGAACCAAGTGTGGATTGCCACTCGTACTTTAAGTTTCGAGGACGAAACTAATTTTAGGGGGGTAGTAATGTAAGACCCATAATTTTAAATTACACTTTATGTATTTTAGTGTATTTCGGGTATTGAACTCGGAGGCTTTTTAGCCAAGTTATTAATATTTTGTGTGCTTAAATGCCCAAAAATATATTTTGATACCCCGATTAAAATTGTCCGTCGATAAATAAATTAAATTAATTACGGCGAATCCTTTACGAAGAATTTAATGCGTTATGGGTGAAAGGGTAATTTAATAAATATCTAAAGATTTGGAGATATTTGTTAATTATTATTAATATATATATGTTTATATATAAAGAAATGGGAAGGAAAGAAAAAGGGAGAAAGGAAAGAAAGAGAAAGAAGAGAAAAGCAAATTTTCCATCTTCTTCCTCCCCTGCTGTCTCGCGTGTTCACTTTCTTCCTTTCCTCCATTGTTGCTCGTTTTTGCTTTCTTTTCTTTCCTTTGAGTTCGAAATTGATAGTGGGTGATAGGACAATGATTTCTTAACTTCACTCTTCACCATTGATTCGAAAACGAAGAAAAACGGTATTAGGGATTCAAACACAAATCTCCCCGTTTCACCTAGATCTAAGCTTCGTTTCAAGAAGTGAAAGAAGGGAAAGTTGCTCACCTCCGTGCTACGGTGCTAGTGGACCAACTTTGGAAGCGGCGTTGCGAGCGGAGATTTTACCGAATTTACTCGCGGTACCGTAATCGAACGTTAAAGCTAAAGTGAAGGTAAGGGGTCCTTCCAAACTTTTAGTTTGCATTTAGGGACTTATTTGTGGTTGTGTGGAAAAGAATTTGGTTAGGGTTAAAGTAATGTTTCGTGGAAAATGAATTTACCTCATTTATGTATGATTTTGAGTAAATGAAATTTGTTGTGTTGGAGTGATGGATTGTGTAGATTTGTGTCGACGTATTCGACGTGTTCATAATTGATAATTATAGAATTTGAGATGTGTTTTGTGTGGTTTGTATGGATTGAATGAGTATTAAGAATGTGAAAGTATGTTTGAGTTTGTTTTGTGTGGAATTTGAAAACCATTAAGTTAAATGAGTATTAAGAATGAGGAATCTCTTAATGTCTTGTTTACTTAATGTTTGTTTTGAAAAATCGTTTAAGTTAAATGAGAATTAAGAATGGGGAATCTCTTAATGTCTTGTTTACTTAATGTTTGTTTTGAAAAATCGTTTAAGTTAAATGAGAATTAAGAATGGGGAATCTCTTAATGTCTTGTTTACTTAATGTTTGTTTTGGAAAATCGTTTAAGTTAAAAGAGTATTAAGAATGGGGAATCTCTTAATATTTCTGTTTGCTTAATGTTTGTTGTGAAAATCGTTAAGTTAAATGAGTATTAAGAATGGGGAATCTCTTAATATCTGTGTTTACTTAATGTCGTCGTGAAAATGATTTTGTGGAGAAATGAATTGTTGTGTTTTGGTGTGAATTGTGGAATAAATTTGTGAATATGTTTGAGTTTTGTCCGTGTTGGGATTGTCGCGCCAAGGTGATGCCATGTGATTTGTTGGTTCATCTTGTCTGCGTTGGGATTGTCGAGTCAAGGTGATGCCATGTGATTTGTTGGTTCATCTTGTCTGTGTTGGGATTGTCGAGTCAAGGGGATGCCATGTGATTTGTTGGTTCATCTTGTCTGCGTTGGGATTGTCGAGTCAAGGTGATGCCATGTGATTTGTTGGTTCATCTTGTCTGCGTTGGGATTGTCGAGTCAAGGTGATGCCATGTGATTTGTTGGTTCATCTTGTCTGCATTGGGATTGTCGAGTCAAGGTGATGCCATGTGATTTGTTGGTTCATCTTGTCTGCGTTGGGATTGTCGAGTCAAGGTGATGCCATGTGATTTGTTGGTTCATCTTATCTGTGTTGGGATTGTCGAGTCAAGGTGATGCCATGTGATTTGTTGGTTCATCTTGTCTGTGTTGGGATTGTCGAGTCAAGGTGATGCCATGTGATTTGTTGGTTCATCTTGTCTGTGTGGGTATTGCGTTGTAACCGTTAAGTGGTATGTTTTGAAATTATGTGTAAGTGTGTTTGAATCAAATTTATGACTGTGATGATATTACTAAGAGTTATGTTTTGGAATTGCGCGATAGCATGTTTGATTGTAAAACTATTTCGAAACCCAATTTGTCGTGGTGATTGTGTGGGAATTGCTAAGTGTTAAGATTTGGAGTTGTGTTTGAATGTGATTGAGTTAGTTTATGTATTTTTGGAAGAATATGCAGGGAAATCGATTTCCCAATCGATTGGATGAGTTACAGGGACTTCTTTAATTTGACATAATCGATTTTATAATATATGTTTCAAAATCTTTTAAGAAATCGATTTGGAAATCGATTGGCGTTAAGTCAGGGGCTCAGGTATCCTGTCAATTGATTGCCCAATCGATTGCCCAATCAATTGCTCAATCGATTGCCCAATCAATTGCTCAATCGATTGCCCAATCAATTGCTCAATCGATTGAATTAAGCCCAGAATTCAAATTTCACTAAAAACCTTCAGGAAATCGATTTGGAAATCGATTGGCTTAGTAGAAATTCTTATTTTGAGTTAGATAACAGATTGCTCATTGATTTATCAATGTCTTGGTTAGTTATGTATTACTTGAGGGATTGAGAACTTTATTTTGATTTCATTTTTAATTGGCAAGCATTATATGAACTTTTCACATATGGGAAAATCCTTTTAAGGTGCATACTAAGTTGAAAGGTTATTTTGTGCATTTAAAAACTTAAATGTTATGTGTTAATTGTTAATTTCGGTTGGTGACCCTTTACAACTATTGTGGAAAATCTGGGCTTTGCCCTCATATGAGAGCCAGGATGATCCTACCGGTTCATACCCTACCGATGGGAATGTGGATGAGAATGCTTGATTGGAGCCACGTTAGGAGGATCTCACGGGGCGCGTGGAGATCACTCAGGGTGTTTAGTTGTTTTGTAAAATGATCAGACTAGGTGGACAGAGGGAACATATGTCTTTCTTTTGGGTTGCTTTTATTTTTTTAAAACTGAAAGACTGTACCACTTTTGTTATGTAAATATTTTGAATTCATATTTTAATAACTTTTTCCGTTGCTTGTAAATTATTTTGACTTACATATTTATCCAAAGGTATTACCTTATTTATTCCTCTATTGTATTTTAATTTCTTTTGAAAAAAAAAATACACCCTCGCTTTGAAAAACGGGGTGTTACACTAATAAATTAATCACTTACGACAAACGCGGGGTCAGAACGTTTGGAAACAAATGCTTTCTATCCATCATTTGATATATAATGTTGATATATCTTTGGAGGTTCAGCCGTTGTGTTTCCTTCTCTATCTTTTAGATAGAAATTTGAGAGATGCGATCTGAATCCCCGATGGATTTTCCCAGCAACTCTCAAAACGTAACTCTTTCGTCCCTCATCAAGGACAAAAGTTGTCTGCAATGAAAAAAATTATAAGTAAAGTATTTCAATGAAAAAAATTATAAATGACAAAAGATTGGATCAATAAATTTACTTGAATGTCATTCCATATAATATCTTTGGCATCCTTCAACGCCTTATCTCTCCAATCGTCAATCGTGATTGGAACATTTTGACGAAGAACAACCCCAATATAGCTTACAAACATAGAGCTGTGGGGGTCAATTGGCTGATCACTCTCATTCCAGCCAACCTAATAGACTCATATAGTAAGTACATGCTATTAAAAAAAGATAAAAAAATACACAGCAAACAGAGGTTAGTATAGTATAACCTCAAACTTAGTGCCATTGCTCCTTGCTTTAATAACGTTTTGCATTATAGTTGCACCATGTTTGACTTCTTTTTCATAAGCCTTACTGGTGCCAACTTCTTCATTTTGACATTCTAAATCTCTGTTTGTATCCATTTAACTACAACAAGTTCAACATGCAGTTTAGTATAACATCAACAAGCTCAACATGCATCATGCATTATTCTAAACAAGCTCAACATGTATCAATATATATATTTTAAACAATCTCAACATGCATTTTAATGATTACAAAAAATTAATAACATCAATACCTGAATAATGGTTCGAAGAAAGATGAAATGCGAAGAAAAGAGTGAACGCAGAAAGTTCACAGAAATAAGGTTCACAGAAAAAAGGTTTGATGAAATACGTAATGAGGGTTACGTATTTCAATGAAAATATAAGGTTCGAAATGAAGGAGATGATCGTGGAAATACAGTTCGTAATGGACGAGATTATAGGGTTTGCAAAAGAAGAGAAGAACGATGAAGGTTGAGATGATAGTGTAGTTTACGTAATGAAGAGGAAACTGAAGAGGTTACTGTTATATATATAACCCTTTTACAGCGCTTTTTTATAAGCCTTTTACAACACTTGTTTGAAAAGCGCTCTAAAAGGATTAGGCCTTTTACAGCGCTTTTTAAAATAAGCGTTGTAAAAAGCGTCCTTATTTAATTTTTTAAAAGGCTCTTTTACAGCGCTTTTCCAAATAAGCGCTGTAAAAGACCTCATTGATTTAGAATGTTTTATAATGTTTTTTTTAAAGCCTTTTACAGCGTTTTTTAAAATAAGCGCTGTAAAAGGCGTCCTTGTTTAATTTTTTAAAATGCTCTTTTATGGCGCTTTTCCAAATAAGCGCTGTAAACGACCTCATTGATTTAGAATGTTATATAATGTTTTTTTTTAAAGCCTTTTACAACGCTTGTTCAAATAAGCGTTGTAATAGACCTCCTTGTTTTATTATGTTATATGAATGTTTTTTTTTACAGTCTTATTGTTTTTTTATGTTATTTTTGTGTTTTGTTATGTTATTTTTTAAACTCTTCCTCTTCACCAAACTCTTCTCCTTTTATGCATCTTCTTCACAAACATCAAAGCTTACTCCCTTTACATTCCCTTTTTATCAATCGCCCTTTTTATCTCTTTACATTCCCTTTCATTCTTAAATTGAAACTTGGTCTTCAGGTTTAACACCCTTTTTTATCTCTTTTGATTGAGTATGATGTTTTTGTTAACAATGTGTTTTTGCGAAAAATGCGTACAAGGTGTTTGAAGAAAATCCTATTAGATAAGGTCCTGTTAGGTGTCTGATGAATGTTATTTTTAAAGCCTTTTACAGCGCTTTTTATAAAAAGCGCTGTAAAATGTCTCTTTATTTTATTTTTAAAATGTCCACACTTGGAAGGCCTCGGTTCGAATCTGAATTAAGTGAACTTCGTAAATGTAAGCGCTTTTAAAAGGTTCTTTTACAAGAGTCTTTTACAACGCTTTTTAATATAAGCGCTTTAAAATGTATCTCTATTTTATTTTTAAAAGGGCCTTTTACAGTTCTTTTTAATGTAAGCGCTGTAAAAGGCCCTTTATTTTATTTTTAAAAGGGCATTTTACAGCGCTTTTTAAATAAAGCGCTGTAAAAGGCCTCATTATGTTATTTTTGTGTTTGTTTTATTTGGGTTCAATACAATATTGGATGACTGTAACCCAGTAACTCATATATGTTCCTTTTGATGGCACTTAATTTACATTATATAGGTGGCATTATCATAACCAGTAGCAGCAGAAGCAAAAGAGACTAATTTATATTCAGTTCATGTAAATACTCAGTTCAGTTGATGTAAATCAAGCTAAATATAAAACACTCATTAATTGTTACATGAACTTATTATAAAACACTCAAATCAAGCTAAATATAAGCAGAAAATAAATTAATCAGAAAATAAATTAATCAGAACTTATTATAAAACACTCAATTCAGATTACATGCATATTTATCACAATAATTCAGATTACATGCATGTACATTAAGATGCCCTTCTTCTTTTCCTGGTGGGATTCACATTTGTTTGTCCATTTACAATACGAAACGATGGATTAATCCAAATTCCCTCATCATGATCATGTCTAAGATATAAACCATCATCAGTTGAATCAATTTCATGTGGTTGTTGTGATGTTGCAAATAAAAGATCATTACCAACATCTTCATCATTATTGTTATCATCACTTATTTTATTGGTCGATAGGACAACAGACCATTTATCATCAAAAGGATCAGTGACATAAAACACTTGTTGAACAACTTCATTATTTAATTATTGTGTAGATGTTTGTTTTCTTTAGTTTTCTCTCATAAACCAACAAAGTCAACCAAAATTGTTAGTGTAAGAGTTAACAATTATATTTAATTCAATATATGTATGGAGGTTTTTATTTTAAGTTCAAGATTTTGCCTTAGTGCGAGTTCAAGATGATTTCCCTTTGTATGGTACTATGTACCATGCTCAGTTGCCGGGGAAATAATCATTCTTTATTTTTATCAACTTCAGATTCTTTTATTCATAATGGTGAATTTCATTTATTAATTCTAAATGTGATTAGGCTTGTTTGATTAGGAAAAATTTTAGAACAGGAATTTTAACCTTCAAATAATTGAGAGGACTAGTAAAAAAACAAAAACTGGGAGCAACATTGATAAATTAAATGGAGCCACATTATGTCATGGAGAGCTAATTATAAACAATTAATAATAAAATTCCAGTATATTGCATATGTAACAGATCTGCAGAGCCCAATGCAGGAAGCACACATGCACAAAGGAGAGTTAACTTTACAACCTTGATTCATAGAAAAATTGATGTCAACTCAAATTCTCAAGTTAAAGCACAAACTCAGATTCTAAAGTTAAAAAGCAAAATAAAATCTTGACCTAATAATGGAATCAAAACAAAATTTAGACAGACAAAAAGAAAATCCACCACATAATTGAGTAACTATCCATGACGAGTACAAAAGTCAGAGTAGATCACACTAAAAGTTCTCCTAATCAAACAAGTTAATTTATGTTCTTGTGTTAATTTATGACAATATCAACTTTTCTTTTTTAAGTTATAGATGCTTATAACTTTGACAAAAAAATAAAAATTATAACAACAAGTTGTAACATAAATTTCAACAATTGTTTAGGCTATTTTTTTAAAGTATATTGACAATTGTTTCAGCAAGTTGGAGCTTAATTTTTTTTTAAGTTATTGACAATCGTTTTTCCTTATTTTATAAGGCTTTATTTGCAATATGCTTAAACTTCATAAAGTTGTAGTATAAATAAGAGTAAGCAACTTTGTCTTCTATAACATATCTTTCAAAGCAAAAGAGTTCTAATATTGCCGCCATTGTTACTTGCATAGAGATATTTTTAATTAATCTTTTATTTCTAATGAAAATGCTCTACTTAATTGTGTTAATTTTCTGCACCATATAATTGTCTAATTTCATTAAAAAAACACTGTTTTGATCTAAACTTTCAAATTATAGTGTAGAGTATTTTGATTATTTAATATTATTATTACTATGATAGGGATTTTTGGGTTTTCTGTGAGAATTCAGTAGACCTGTGTGAAGTAACAACCGACAATTTTTTTGGCTAGTCTCTTTATGTAAAAACATGTTGTTTTTTGCTTACTACGGTTAAGTATTTTGCTTGTTTACATGAGCAGTACCACATATCATTATAACACCCTTCACTATCGCCCAAGTTGAATGCAACTGCTTTTTTTGTTGTTAAGTTTATTAAGATATGCCAAACTGAGTTACTCTTAATTAACTATCTACAAAAGCATAAACTGAAAACTATTTATAAAAATACAATTTAGTAAATCAATTTGGTCGATCCATTTTTTGGTGTGTACTTATTTGTTCTTTTGCTTATCATAAGCTAAACTGGGTTGCTTATATAGAATTTTTCAGTGCAAAAGTTCACAATTCTACATCTAATTGAATTGAATTCAATTGATTCAGTATATGTTGTTTGTTTTTTCCTTTTAAATTGATATAATTAAACTTTAATTTATATGATACTGTTTTTGTTATTTAGAGTGATGGACAAAAAGTGGACTACACTTTATAGACTTAATTTAGAGTATCGAAAAGGTGTAAAATCTTTTTTAGATTTTGCCTTCACCAAAGGAGAACTTCAAGGCCTCACAATTTTATGTCCTTGTGTCATGTGTAGAAATCGTTGTTGGAGAAGAAGAAAAGTGGTATGTGATCATTTAATAGGATTCGATTTTGTACAAGGCTATGATGTTTGGGTAAGCCACGCCTAATATGTTTTTGTATCGTTCAATGTTCATTTGGAGGTATTGAAAGAAGCCATGCCTAATATGAACATTCCCGAATCTTTTAACAAAATAAAAGTCATAATAAAGGATTTAGGCCTTGATTATAAAAAAGTTCATGCATGTCCAAATGATTGTTTGTTGTATTGGAAAGAGCATGAAAATGACGATACTTGAAACACTTGTAAAGCTTCACGATGGAAGGAATTTACTCAAGTAGATTCAGAGTTTGAGGATCCAAAGTATGATCATAAAGTTCCTGCAATAGTTTTGAGGAACTTTCCATTGATTCCAAGACTTTAGTGACTATTTATGTGTTCGAAAACAGCCGAGTCAATGAGATGGCATGAAGAAGGTCTATCAAAAGATGGTAAATTAAGGCATCCTGCTGATGGCCAAGCATGAAAGGACTTTGACACGCTTCATCCTGATTTTGCTTCTGAACATCGTAATGTAAGGCGTGGCTTATCAAGAGATGATTTCAATCCATTTATATCTATGAGCATATCGCACAGTACATGGCCTATCATGATGGTTGTATACAATTATCTACCTTGGATGTGCATGAAATCTAAGTTTACAATGTTATCGTTATTGATTCTTGGACCACAATCATCAAGAAATGATATTGATATGTACCTTCAGCCGTTGATTGAGGATCTAAAGGAATTGTCGGAACACCGAGTACAAATATATGATGTCTGAAAAGATCAATTGCGGGCATCTCTACTATGGACTATTAGTGTTTACCCTGGGTATGTTATGTTGTCAGGTTGGAGCACTAAAGGAAAGTTGGCATGTGTGTGTTGCAATTATAACACTAATTCAACCTACTTGAGACACATTCACAAAATGTTTTATATGGACCATCGTGTTTTTTTACCGGTTAGTCATACTTGGGGGGCCAATAAAAAGTCGTTCAATGGAAAGAAAGAACATAGGTCTGCACCACATATCTTATAAGGTATAGTAATCATGGTAAACTTAAAAGATTTTGAGAATGAATTTGGAAAGAAGAATAAGAAGAAAAAGAAGAAAAAAATGATGGTCCATGGAAGAAGAAGTCAATTTTTTTTTGAGTTGTCGTATTGGGCTCAAAATACTTTACGTTATAATCTTGATGTAATGCACATTGAGAAAAACATATGTGATAATGTTATTGGGACTCTTTTGGACATATCGGGATAGACAAAAGATCATGTTAATGCTCATTATGATATGCAATATGTGGGAATTAGAAAGGAACTTCATCCAATAGATATTAGCGGAGGTCGGACAAAGTTTGCAAAGGCATATTTCTTAATGAATTCCCAAGAAAAGTCTACTTTTTGTAGTGTTTTGAAGGCTGCCAAGTTACCCGATGGGAGTGCTTCTAACATTTCAAAATGTGTTCATGTTGGCGATAAAAAGATATTTGGTTACAAGAGTCATGATGCACATTTCATGTTACACTACTTATTACAAGTAGCAATAAAGGGCACAATGCCAAATCTAGTGGTTGGATATTTAATTCGTCTTGGGTCATTTTTTGGCTCTTTGTGTAAAAAATTTATCCAAGATTTGAATTATCTAAATGAAGAGATTGCTGAAATACTTTGTCAATTGGAGATGGGTTTTCCTCCAAGTTTTTTTGATGTAATGGTTCATTTGCCTATTCATCTAGTACATGAAGTTAGATTGGGCGATCCCGTTCAATTATGATGAATGTATCCCACATAAAGAAACTTATGTAGACTTAAAACTTATGTTTGTAATAGAGCTCATTCAGAAGGTTCTATTGCTGAGGGATATTTGGCTGATGAAGCTCTGACTCTTTGCTCAAGTTATTTGCATAAAAGTGTAGATACAAGGTCGAATAGAATGAGTAGAAACTATGATAACAATGATTCTTGCAAAGTAGATTCAGATGATAACTTTTCAAGTATTGTCCAACCTTTAGGAGGGAAGCAAAATGGTAAATTATTTTCATTAGACTCAACATCAAAAGCTCAAGCCCATCGATACATATTATTCAATTGCGATGATATTCAAACATACATAAGGTACCATAATAGTTTATTATTTATTCCCTACTTCTATTCAAAACATATCTTAGAGTTATTTTTAACAACTAATATTGTTACCTTTGTATAGAGTACAATGAATGTGTTAGTTGTCACACTAAAGGAGGAAAGTGGATCAAGGCCAAAAGACAAGGTCAAGATTTTAGTGAATGGTTTAAAATTCGAGCCTTGGAAAATGATGTGTTAGTTCACCTCAAAGTATTATCTAGAGGTTTAAATGTTGTTGCAAAGGGGTTTTCAGGTTACCTCGTCAATGGTTATAGATTTCACACAATGAAACATGATGCAAGACGCAAAACTCAAAATTCCAGTGTAACTTTTGTTTCTTTTACTGAAAGTTTTGCAAGTTCTAAGGATGAAAATCCTAAAACAGATTTTGTAACTTACTATGGAGTAATTAATGACTTACTTGAGTTAGACTATTATAGCCAACTCAAATTTGTGTTATTTAAGTGTCATTGATTTGAGGCTAAAGAAGACAAATATGGGCTTACTTGTGTACATTTCAACAAAAAATGTTACCAAAATGATCCATTTGTCCTGGTGTCTCAAGTCCACCAATGTTTTATGTGCAAGATGGATTCGATGGAATAAACATTATGTTATGAAAACTGTTCCTAGAGATCTATTTAACATAGGTGACCAATCAAACGATGTAGCTCAAGAAGAATATTTAGATGATCCATTTTATGATATTCGAAATCTAAATACATCAAATAATAAACACGACCTCAATTGGGTTAAGGAAGATATTCCAACAACAATAGTTGAGAAGCCTGCACATGTTATAAAGGAATTTGAAGACAAAGATAGTTATGATTTGGACGATGAAGAGCTATTAATATGTATATTTAATTTATCATTTTCAAAAAATTATTCTATTGGTTTATTTTTCTATTCCTCTTACTGTTTTGTTTATTCTTTAAGTCTTAATACATTAAATTGGTATTACTATATTAAATAAAAAATGTTTTGTTTATTGTCTTCTTATTGATATTTCATTTTTTTTCTACAAAAAACAATAAGGAAGCAAGGTTAAAACAAAAGATGAAAGCTCAAGATCAAGGTGAAAGAAGTACTTCCAAGTTTGAGCTACTTGAAGCAAAATCAAGCAATGAATTACTAAGGAGATTCAAAATCAAGTGTGAAAAGATAATGAGAGGCATTCGAGTGACTAATGAAGATATGGTTGGAATCAAAGAACCCATTAGCAAGCAAAACAACCTATCAACTAATAAAATAGTTAGTTCCAAGGCTACAAAGTTAGACAAGAAAATTCAAGGAGTTAAGCATTCTTCAATTAAGATTGCACCTCAAGCACAATTCAGGTTATCAAATTTTGCAGCAATTGGTCAAACAAATATATCTTCAAATAAGGATCTTTGTTCAACAAAAAAGAAGTTTGACAATGTCAAAAGAGTTTCAAAGGAAGCATTAATGACTAAAAATAAGGATCAAGACAACACCAAGATCCAAGACCCATAATGAATCAAAGAAAATCACCTATGCATAATCAAAAAGCCAAAAAAATATGGAGAATAAAGAGTTCAGTCACCAATGAGAAAGGCATTGAGAGAAAATGACATTTCAAGAACAAAACAAAAGGCCAAAAAAAGGGTGGAGAATCAAGATGACGAGGTAATGACAAGTCAACAAAGTGCAACAAAGAAAACCAAAAGAATGCCCTTGTGCAAATCAATGTTAATTGATGATTTTCTTAAGGAAAATAATGAACTTGATGATAAAGAAGAGTTGGGAAATGATACAGAAAATGAAGAGGAAAAATATGTCATGGAAGAAGAAAATGAAGACCAAGATGAAGATGACGAATGTAATGGTAATGATTAAATATAATTTGTCATATATATATATATATATATATATATATATATATATATATATATATATATATATATATATATATATATATATATATATATATATATATATTTGTGACTCATCTTTAAGATTTTATCTTATCTTATATAAGCTTAATGTCAAAATAGGGACAACTAAGAAAGAAAAAAAACAAGGGGACCAACTCAGTGCTTGAAAATTCATGGAAGAAAATTTCTTATAGAAGTCATCTTAGACAATGACGGAGAAGGGATAAGACCTGACAACAAAGTCGTAACTGACTTGGTTATTTCTTTGGCACTATCGCAAGGAATTCAGTTTTTTGTCATTTGATTTATACAAACTTTAAGAAAGTGTACAAAAATCACGAGGAACATATATGGCATTATATTGAGATATTAAAGTTTAATTTTTATATTTTTTTTGATCGTCAAATAGTTATCTCATGTTGATCACAATAATGTTTTTCAGAGTAAATTTATTATTCCTAAGAAAGGAAAGAAAACTGTTTTTTCTCGAATAAATGATGCATGGAGATGTTACAAATGTTATATCAAGATGAACCATTTTTTGAAATACTCAACCTTAAAGGAAAGGATACAAAATAAGCCTGAAAGCATACTAGGACCTCATTTCAAGAAATTGTCGAAATATTAGAATAATAGTACCATCTAAGTAAATGTGTACATACTTTATATTACTTTTAGTCATTCTTTGTTGTATAGAATTTTTTTGTATATATCCTACTTTAATTTTTTTTTCACTTACATTGTAGAACATTAGCAAGAAAAATATTGTCAATAGTACTAAACAAAAATTTATGCATCGAATGGGGACGACAAAAGAAGGTACAATATTTATTCTTATTTATGTGTCTTTGTTATATATAAATAACTAGTTGTCATAATAAGTTTTAATTACTATATTTTCAATTCTTTATCAAAATATCAAACAAAAAAGGAAAATAGGGAAGAAGTCACCCAAGCTGAAATGTTTGTCATAACTCGCCAGCGAAGAAAAGGAAAAATTGATGAATAAACAGAGAATGCCATTGTATGTTTTTCTTTTCATTATATGCTTTTGATGTATAAATTTTCAACTTTTAACATTGATTTTTTTTTTCCTATCAGGCTAAACTTCAAGATTCAATTCAAAACTCTAGTGAGTCTCGTAACCAAGCCTTTCAATCATTTATCGATAAAGAAAAGTCCGATAGAGTTCGTTGTTATGGAAGAATAGCTGCACCAACAATGTTAAAAAAAACGAAGAGATTGTTAATATTAAGAAACATTATGAAAGCGAAATCAATAGCATGAAGGAAATGATGGAAAAATATGAGTCATTTACAAAGAAAAGAATGGAAACATATGAGGAACTTTTAAAATGTGTGTTGAAGTAGCAAAACCCAAGTTTAAGTGAAACTGCTATTGATAACATGATGGGATATGTTTTAAGCATCGCAAATAGTGCAACACTCCATTCTTCTACATCAATCCATGTTCTTGAAAAGGTATAAGTACACTAATTTGACTTACTTAACTCTGAAATTAGATAAGTTGATTTATTGCTATGAGTATGTATCTTGTAGACTTATAACTTAGTATTTGTGATAAGTTGCTAGTCTTAGCATGTTATAGGTAGTTTAATATACCAAAATAAAGTAAAATTAGATATCAAACATTCTGAATCTTATTTCCTTTGTGTTAAAACACTAGTTCTGTTGTTGGGATGAAAAATTGTGATTCATTTTTTTAATATTCATAACTATAATTGTATATTTTATCTTTATTTATATGATTAATATAATAACTTTTCAGGTTGGAATTGAATATCATCATCAAGATACATAAAGCTAATGGAATGTATCGAAGACATGATTATTTTTTGGTAATGCAAATTTTGGTTGTTGCATTTTAGGAATAAAAAACTTGTTGACTTTTACAACTATGATAACAATTGGTCTAATCATGTATTGATTTTTTTTTTATGCCTCGTAATCTTTGTGTTAAAATATTTTGATAAGACAATTATTTTTCTTGGTAACATATACTTTATTTAAGACTTGATTATGTTCAACTCTTTTGTGTTTTGTTCAATAATTATTTAATATTTAATTATGGGCCATAAGAAATAATGATTAATTATAAATATTTGTCTAAATGATAAGAGTGTGTGATTGTGGCATAAAGGTATAGGCAACACATAAAAAAATGTAGAATAATGAAAAATGCAATATTTGAATATATGTGATAAAAAAGTATAGACAACACATAGAAAGTATGATTTAAAATATTGTTATCACTGTAACCTAAACAAATAAGCAATATTTGAATGTATGTGGTCAAAAAGTATAGACAACACATAGAAAGTGTGGTTTAAAACATTTCTATCAATGTAGCCTAACCTAATAGACAACATCTAAAAAAGTGTGGGTTAAACGTATTACCATTGTGGCATATACTTTTGACATTGTTATAAATATGTTGCCTGAAATAGAAATAATATACTCAAAATTGTGGCATAATTAATTGTACATGCAACATTTATGAAATGTTGGCAAAACCAACTCATAAACCGTGACCTGAAACATTAAAAAAAATCGTGGTCACATTGACTGTCTTAAACAACGGTTTTTTACATTTCGTGGACAAAACTAAAAAACTATTGTCTTAATGAATAGGTCACAACCACTTACACCACACTTTGTAAACCGTTGTCAAATCATTGTCTAACCTTTAGGCCACGATTAATTTGATTTACGCCACTTTTTTATTGTTTCACAGCTCAAAAATGTTGTAGTGTAGAAGGCAAGTACAATTGAAAATAAATAATTAATATTATTATATTATATATTAAAAATTAAAAATAACATTTTAGACAAATTTTTTACTTTAACTCCATTTAATAATTTTAAAAATACTTTTTCAACTAATATAAAATTTAAGATTTTAATAACTCATTCATTTTCTGGTAAGAAATATTTTCTTTTTATTTTTAGTATAAAAAATTTAAAGTGAAAGAATAATGTCCGGTCTAAAATTGGAAATGTTTCATAATTTAATAAATTTATTATTTTAATTTTGATACAATTTAATAATTATTATAATATAACAATAATAAAATTCTTAAGAACCACAAATGTAATTTTTATTCAAGAAAGAATTAAATATGTTAGGTCTTTTAGTCAAAATAAATAAATAATAATACACTGGTTCTTTAATGATATAAATTTCTTTACAAATAATTTATAAAACTGTGATATTTATTTATTTTTGACTAAGTAAAACCATGATATTGATCAATAAGAA
>JBBPBR010000005.1:41719330-41746157 GCA_037974775.1 Cicer pinnatifidum
TCATCAAATAAAGAATAAAATTATGAATTTATTTAAAGATTTAAGATATGAATTTGATGAAATTTGTATTATATTGAAGATGATAATTAATTTTGTGGGTTTTGTTTGAAAATTTTGATGAATTTTTGTACAAGAAAGTATAACATTGTTGATATTTTAAAACATAAAAGATCAAATTGTCACTTAAAATTAAAATAAAGGATAAAATCGTGAGAAAAAAAAAAGATAAATGACTAAAATATTTGAAATTAAGTTAAGAGAGTGCATATGTTATTTAACCTAAAAAAATAATAATGTTAACGACCCAATTTCTAACACTATAAGAAAATATCCGTATACCCATGAACAATTAACCATCTGTATATTTTTTTTATAAAATCAATCAATTTTTTTAGTTAGATTCCATGGTTATTTTGTGGGTAAATAAAAAATCAGTGGATAAAGTTAAAAAATATGCAACTCAAACTTAAGCTGTGCAAAATTTCCAACTTCTCAATAAGTAAATCAAGAGAATAATTTAAGTTGTTCCACCGATTGTCCTTGAGTAATATGCAAGTAAAGTTTTATTTATTTATTTTTTTGTTGAGTTAAAAAAGAAAAAGGTTTAGGTGAAACATTTTTTTAACTAACTCCTCATTCTCACTTGATTAAAAAAACTTACTCATTCTCACTTATTTCTCTACAACCTTGCTCTAATCTAGATTGCTGCGCTCTGGCCACAACGATTCAGATCGCTCTAGCTATTGCTTTCACTACAAGAAAAACACCATTTTGTGGCCAACTTTATAAATATTTTGTAGCCGAATAAAACCCTCACAAATTAGTGACCGAAAAAGCCCTCACAAATGCCAAAATTGAAATTGGTCTTTATTTGTGGCTGAAAAAGCCCTCACAAATTTTTAAATATTTAACTGGATTTTGTGAGGGCTTTTACAGCCACAAAAAATCAATTTGTGAGGGTCAAATCCGTCATAAAGGACTGACGTGACTAGTGGCATTTGTGGCTGCAAAGGCCGCCACAAAGGAATGCGCACGTGGACTTTGTGGCTGCAAAGGCCGCCACAAAATTTTAAACCTACGTGGACTTTGTGGCTGCTTTGGCCGCCACAAATGCTCAAGTTAACACTATATATATTTTTCTCACATCCTCCTTCATTTTTTCACATCCAACTTCTCTCTAAAACCTCATTCTAACTATTCTCTCCTCCTTCTCTCTACACAAAATATTTTGTTATTAATTTAAATATTTTATTTTAAATTTTTAATTAAATTAAGATTAGTTTATTATATATTAAATTTAATTTATAATTACATTATATTTTAAATTTAATTTTAATTTTAATTTAATTATAATTTAAATTTTAATATTATATTTATATTAATTTATTATATATAATATTATAATAAACTATTAATTTTGAATTTAAAAATTAATTTATTAAATACGAATTATTTTGTGGTGGCCTAAGCCCTCACAAAATATATTATTTTTTAATTACATTGGCATTTGTGGCGGCCAAAAGCCCTCACAAAGGTCCAGTCAGCAAATTCAGCCTGTCATTTGTGGCGGCCAAAAGCCCTCACAAAGGTCCAATTAGGCAAATTCAGCTTGTCCTTTGTGGCGGCCTATGCCCTCACAAAGGCAAACTTTTGTAGCTGCAAAAGCTCTCACAAATGCCAACCTGTTTCAGACACTTTGTGGCTGCAAAAGCCCTCACAAAATTTTGTGAACAGCTTCTTTGTGGCTGCCAAAAGCCCTCACAAAATCCACCTTTGTGGCTGTTTTTTTCTCTTTGTGAGGGCTTTTGGCTCTCACAAAATTCATGTTTTCTTGTAGTGTTTGATATTCGCTCGCTCTCATTAATAAGTTATCTATCGCTATCTCATTTGTGTCTCGTTCACTTTCCCTCTCGTTTGCTTTCCGTTCTATTTTGTTATCTCTCTATCTCTATCTCTATCTCTCTCATTTGCTATCTCTAATTTGTTCTATTTTCACGATTATTTGTTGAGTAAAAGAACAAATAAATGGTTTATTAATTGATTTCCGGGTGGAAAGTACACAAAAAAATGAGGAGTTTGAATTGTGTATTATGCTTTTAAGAATTTTTTGACTAACAAAAGGTGAAAATAAAACAAGTAAAAAACAGAGGCAATAAATAGAGAGAAGGGGGATAACAAAATAATGTATTATGGTTCACCCCAACCTATGTCCAGTTCCTTTATAGATGCCTACAGTTTGAGCTTTTCAAATTGCTTTTTTTTTTCTTCTTCTTCCAACCTTCTGATTCAAACATTCATCCAGGCTTTACAAAGGTGAAGTGGTCAGAAACAAGGAAAGACTTGTTGCACAAGGTTATAGTCAACAAAATTGCATTGATTGCATTGAGACATTTGCTCCAGTAGTCAAGCTAAAAGCAATTTGTATCCTACTTTCTTTTGCTGCAGATAAACATTACATTATTTCAAATGGATGTTAAAAGTGTTTTTTGAATTATGCTGGAGATAAACTTAAAAGAAAAAGCACAACTGGAAATTGCACATTTCTAGGTCATAACTTAATCTCTTGGTCAAGTAAGAGACAAAACACAATTGTCATATCAACAACAAAAGTTGAGTACATTTCAGCAGCTGATTGTAGCTCTTAACTACTTTTGATGAAATATCAACTAGAAGACTATAGAATCCTAGAAACCAACATTTTCTTTTATTGTGACAACACTTCTTCCATTTGTCTAACCAAACACCCTATACTTCATGCTAGAGATAAACAAATTTAAATCAAACACCACTTTATTAGGGATTTTTTTCAAAAATGGGTACTAAATATTCAATTTGTAGATATTGAACACTAATAGACTGACATATTCATCAAACCACTAGTTGCTGATAGGTTCGACTTTATTATTATTATTATTATTATTATTGTTATTATTATTATTATTATTATTATTATTATTATTATTATTATTATTATTATTATTATTATTATTATTATTATTATTATTATTATTATTATCAGCTTTGTTCGAAGTAAACACTTAAAGTTCTAATCTTTTGTATCCAACCTGATATTGGTTTAGTTCCTTCTTCAATATGGGATTGTCAAGTTGTTTGGGAAGACTGACTTGGAGAGTTAGGTGCTTTGTAATTCAAGATATTTGAATTAGAGGATTAAAACCTCTTGAATGAGGGGGCTGAATGATGCTCAGTGTCAACAAACTTAATATGAAAAGCTCCCTTCTAGACAAAGTCTCGTATGAAGTGATGTTTTATTTCTATGTGTTTGGCCTTTGAGTTCATAATTTGATTTTTAGTTAAGCATATGTCAGAAGTGTTATCACATAATATAGGAATTTTACTCCTATGAAGCTTGTAATCTTTCAACTGATTTTCATCCATAGGAGTTGAGTACTGCATCCTGCTGCTAAGATATATTCTACTTCTATTGTTGATAGAGCAATGATGTTTTGTCTCTTGTTGGACCATGAGATCAAATTGCCACATCGGAAAGTGCAGTTCCTACTGGTGTTTTTTATTTCATGTCTATCTCTTGCATATTCAACATCACAGTATCCCACTAACATGCACTCATAAGATTGCTTATAGAATAAACCAAGGTTAGTAGTACCTTTCAAGTATCTAAAGATCCTACTAAGTGTTGGTAAGTGAGATTCTTTTGGATCTGCCAGAAACATGGCGCACACACACACTAAACATAATATCATGAATATATGCAGTTATATAAACTAAAGAACCAATCATGCCTTTGAAGGTTTTTTTTATCAACCTTCTTGCCTGAATCATCTTTGTTTTGTGAGTAGGTTGGATGCATTGGATTGCTCATTGGTTTGCATTCGTTCATCTTGAACATTTGGAGAAGATATTTTGTATACATAGTTTGATGAATCAAAAATCCATGTTGCTTTTGTTGAATCTAAATTCCTAAGAAGAACTTCAGTCCTCCCATCATGCTTATTTGGAATTCCAGTTTCATTAACTTAGAAAAGTCTCGAAAAAACTTGTCATTATTATATCCAAAGATTATATCATCAACATAAATCTTAATTATAAGAATATCATATTTAACTTATTTTCTAAGTATGATTGTGTCAACTTGCCCTCTTTCAAAACCATTTTCTAGCAAGTAATTGCTTAGTCTGTCATACCAAGCTCTAGGCGCTTGTTTCATACAAAGACTTTCTAAGTTTAAAGACACAATATGGAAACTCATAATTTTCAAAATCAGCGGGTTGTTTGACATAAACTTCCTCATTTACGTATCCATTTAAAAAAGTACATTTTACGTCCATTTTGTATAAAATAATATTATTTTGTGCAATATAAGATAATAGAATTCAAATAGCTTCTAACCTTGCCCCTGGAGCAAATGTATTAGTGTAGTCAATAATTTCTTGTTGAATGTAACCTTGAGCTACCAATCTAGCTTTACTTCTTACGACTTCTCCTTTTTGTTCAGTTTGTATTTTAACACTCACTTTGTTCCTATGTGCTTCTTATCCTCTGGTATTAGAACAAGATTTTAGACATCATTTCTGTTGAATTCGTTTAGTTCTTCATGCATTTCCAAAATCCATCCATTTTCTGATAAAGCTTCATTTATAGAGGTTGGTTCAATATGAGATAATAAACTATACAATGATGTATCTTTCAAGGTTGATCTGGTTTTTAGAGGATAACTTTTTTTCCAAGTATAAGTGAGTCACGATGTGATTACTTGTACTTCTATCCAATTATGCATCCCTTATATTTTTCTTGTTCTTCTGCTTCTGGTTTTCCTACAAAACCATCATCTTGCTATGACCATTTAAAGTCAATCTATTTGTCATCAAACTTAACATTGGTTAACTCTTCAACCATCTGAGTTTCCAAATTGTATACTTTATAGGCTTTAGACCGTTTAGAGTATGTAAAGAGGATGCACTTATGTGATTCTGATTCAAATTTTCCAAGCATTTTGTTGGTGTTTAAAAGATAACAAATACAACCAAAATGTATAAAGTAGGAAATGTTTGGCTTTTTACCCTTCTACAATTCATAAGGAGACTTGTTTAAAGTAGTTCTGAACCAGACTTTGTTATCTACGTAACATGCAATATTACTACTTCTGCCATGAAGTGCTTTGCAACATTTAATTCATTAATCATGGTGCATTCTATCTCTTAAAGAGATCTATGTATTCTTTCTACAACATCATTATGTTAAGGTGTCATAGGAGAAGAAAAATTATGTAGGATTCCATTCTCTTCATAGAAGTTTTCAAACTCAGAACCATGATGACTATGAATTGTTGTGATTGAAAGGTATTTTTCATTTTTCACTTGCTTACATAAGGTAGTGAATAACTTATGTAACTCATCCTTGTGTCTTAGGAACTTTACCAATCTTCATCTAGTGTAATCATCAACAATAGCAAGTCCATATTTTTACCATTGACAAAGGCAATTTTAACTAGATCAAACAAATCTATGTGTAAGAGCTCAAAGGGTCTTGTAGTGGAAAAAACGTTTTCTTTTTATGATAAAAAACACTTAGTTTTTTTCCCTTGATGGCATGCTTAACAAAAAACTTCTTATTTGTACTTCAGGTTTGGCAGCCCTTTAACTAGTTCTTGTTTTCTCAACATAGAGCTTAATCTCAAATTAGCATGGCCTGATCTCTTGTGCCAAGTCAGTTGTTCCTCATTAACAAACATAAGACAATTGACCTCTTGTTTTTCTAGATTAAAAAGATTTATTTTGTACAGGTTATTCTGTCGTTGACCACTAAAAAGTACAACCCTATCAGTTTGACTGATTGCCCTACAAGAATCTTGATTGAATACAACATGATAACCATTGTCGCTTAATTGACTTATGAATAGTAGGTTATGCTTCAGTCCTTAAACAAATAAAACATTTTAAATATACAGTTAAGAGTCATTACCAATTATACCAAAACCTGTTATCCATCATTTCTAGTTGCCTCCGAGAGTATTATTCCTCCTTTTTTTAGGATCATGTCTTGGAACATTGACCTTTCTCCCGTCATGTGTCGTGAGCAACCATTTTCCAGGTACCATGATTGGTGTTTTAGTCCTGCCTCTAAGGAAATCTACAAAAGGAATTATTTTGTCTATAGCTACCCAAATCTGGTTGGGTCTTGGTTTGTTAGTCTTAACAGGCTTTTTTATCTTTCCATGTTTTTTTGCATGGGACAAGTTAATCTATTATGACCTTTTTATGACAATATGCACACATAGAATTAGATGGAATTAATTTGGAATTTTGGGTTGATTCTACAAACCCAATTCCTATATTTCCATTTATGTTAACACCTTAGATCATTGAAACTTTCTTGCTTCTATATATGCCATTTTCAAGGAAATCTTGGAATGCCATTTCATATTTAATAGGGTTGTAGACCTTATCCTATGATGGTTTCAAAACTTTTTCATATAGAGTTAAGTTTTCTCTTTTTATTTCTTCAAAATTAGTTTGAAGAGAGTTATGTTTCTCAATCAAATCCTTGTAAGCTTTCTTTAGGTTTTTTAGTTTGAAGAAACATATTGATTTCCTTTCTAAAAATCATTTAGAGAAGTTATTAATCTACTACGAGTTAGATCATAAAATACCTCAATTTCCTCATTGTATACTAAGCTAGAGTCGGAGTTTATGTCAGCCATCAGAGCTAAGTTTTCCAATTCTTCATCATCAGAGTCATCCTATGTGATCAAACCTGAATTCCTGGTCTTGGATTATTTCCCACGGTTCATTTTATTTAGATTTGGAGAATTTGCTTTAGATGTCCAGGTTCCATGCATTCAAAACAAGTGGGTTTCTTATTGCCAATACCTTTGTCTTTACTTTGGTACTTCTTGAAATCCTTTTTGGGAACTGATCTCATTTTATGCCACATGCGTTGAATTCTCATTGAAATAAAAGATAGTTCCTCTCCTTCTGAATCATCCTATGATTATTCATCTGCTTGCAAGGCTCATCCTCTAATAGTTCAATTTTATGAGACCGGGGAGAGCTCATCAATTCTTCTAGATGAAGATTGTTTAGGTCTTTAGTTTCTTGAATGACAGTGACTTTAGGTCTCCACTTTCTTGGTAGACTTCTTAAAATCCCTTTTACATGGTGATCCGCTGTCGCACACGAGTCAAATACAATTGATAAAATGTAAATAGAGATAATAATTCAAATCATTTCACAAGGACTTCTGATATAATAATAATAACCGAATTGAAAATTGAAATTAAAAAGGGGTTTTTTAGAATTTTTTATTTAACAGATGAGCAACACGATTAATCCACTTATTCGAGTTTCAGACCTATCACAGATTCTATCAATGAGTTTAATTTCTAATTTATGATTCTATTCTTATTTGACTATAGAATTGATCAAACAAGCGTAATCAATCCTATGTGAATTTGGTTTCTTTGATTGGATTAAGCATCACAATCATCAAAATATTACAATTAACGATCAAGCGTCGCAAAATTATAATTCAATTAAATTAGAAACCGAAACTAAATTCTATCAAATAAATTTAATCAATCCTATTGAAATTCAATTTAAGCAATCAAAATATCAATATAATCAAATAAACAAGAATAAAATCATGAATAGAAATTGAAAGTGTAACCTGAATCTCAAGGTGTTGATGAAACATTGAACTCGTGGATTAATCTTATAAAATTAGCCTTCCATGAAATTAAAATAACACTATTTATTTCTTGTAGCAATTTGAATCCTAATTTTTCCGTTCTTAGAAAAGAAACAAAACTGCCAATATATAGTACTTGATATTGGACTTTAGGGTTTAGGGTTTAAAAACAAGTGGCCCACTAATTAAAATTATTACAAAAATTCATATTACGAAATTTGCAATTTCGGCCCAGTAAAGTTTGGAATTGGTCTTTCCTTCCAACACAAAAGTTGTAGCTCAAATTTGTATCTTTCCAACACCTGCTTATATGTATCAATCCGATATCTAGAGCTCAAGTTATGACATACACAGCGAGAAAGAGTCAAAATGTAAATAATAAAATTAAAATACAAATAATAAAATTTTAATTCAAATTCGACCTAAAGTTTAGAAACAAGTTAAAAATATTAATCTAAGCTATAAAGAGCTTTTAAAATACCAAACTAAAAACCTAAAAACATGTGCCCAAATGCTATGATCACATGGTTTGTTGTTGTGAAGCTCTCTTGTAGTACCTTCATCCCGAAGACCAGAGTTTGGAATACGGAGAACATCTTCTCAATGTCTTCTTCTTCCTCCATCTAAAAAAGCTCGTACTTCCCAATGAAGAGGGTTGCTATTGCTTCCTGGACCTGTTTATATCCTTCATATGTTATAATCAAACAATCATAAATACTCTTACTTATTTCCTTATTGGTGCATTTTTCAAACTCTTCGAACGTAATTGAATTTATCATAAAGGTTCTAGATTTATGATGCATCTTCAACTGTTTCTTTTGGTCAACATTCATTTCTTTATTGGATAGTTTAGTACCATCAACATTTGTAGGAGCAATGTACTCGTCTTCATTCAAATCCCAAAGTTCATTATCTTGGGAAATGAAGTAACTTCTGAAGGTGTCTATTGACATTTTCTCCCATTTCCTCATCACCATAGTTAGACATACTTGAAAGGTGGATTTTTTCTCAAACATAGTAAAGTTCTCAGGCCTTGAGACAGAGGTCTTATGCCATTTGAAGGGGGTAATACACAAAAGGAGGGGGGATTTGAATTGTGTATTCAGTTTTTTGGAAATTTCTTGGCTAACAAATGGTGAAAATCAAACAAGTAAAAAAATGAGGCAATAAACATAAGGAATAGGGATAACACAATCATTTGTCCTAATTCACCATCAACCCGTTAATCACGTCTAGTCCCTTCACCAAAAAGGATTTAATCTAGTTATTCAAACCAAATCACAACCACCTAACTTCACAAGTTAAGTCTTCTTAACATCCAACATGAAAACTACAAATTACTGAGGATTTATAGTCACTATCGAGGCAGGTTACACAAGTGTTTAATTTCTATTTATGGGTTTACTTTCACTTAAGGATGTTTAGAGTATTGATCATAGACTTAGCACAACTAGAATAATATTAGAATTAAGTGCTAAAAAATCGAAGTATTTGATGATTTACAGTCATATATTTTTTTGTCCTTGTTGCTTCATATCATGTATAGTTCCTCAAGTGGTGATAACCATTTATAGATACCAAAATTATGACCTTTTCAATTTGCTTCTTCTTCCAATATTATAATTTCAACATTCAAATTATTTAGGTATGGTTACTACAATTTTCTAATCTTCCCATTGCATTCACATTCTAATGATGATTCCTTTGATTTGTGTCCAAATTCATAGTCGTTCGTTTCATTGAATTTGTTCTTTGTTCTTGAGCTTTGAATATTTTGATCATTGTTTGACGGTTGCTGAAATTCATTTCTTGTCAGTTACTGAAATTCAATTCTTGTTGTTGCTAGGATGTTCTATCTTTAATTGCTTAGATCCATTCAAGTGTGAAAATAATAACTGTTGTCGTGAATTTGAATTTGACGATGTCTATTTGATGAGATATTTAAGTCGGTGCAATTAAGAATATAACTAAACGATGCACTTTAATCCATTCAAATGTGGAAAACAATAACTGCTTGGTCATTTGAATTTTCAATATCAGAATAAGAGGCATTGAGCTTTTATCAGGTTTTATTTCTGAGTCGTGTGTAGAACGTGTCTTAAGATTCAACCTCCAGAGTCATGACTTTTATTAGAGTTAGACTCGTTGACTTTTATATTATGTTACGTTGACTTATTCATATTGCATTGACTTTTTCATTAGAGGCATTGACTTTCCTCATAGTCAGACAATTTTCTTTTGTTGGAGGTAGAGTCTAAAAATTAGTTAGAAGTAGTGTGAAGTTCAGAGTCGGGCCCGATCATCTTCTTATGTTGAATTACTGGCCAAAGGAAAAATAGGAGAGACAGAGTCATCATTGCATATCAGAGTCATATGGTTGCCTCTGAGTTGCTTTGTTGGAGGCAACATATTGGAGCATGTTGTACTTGACTTAAAGTCTTATCTTTAGAGGTAAAACCTTGGAGGTAGGTTATCAGAGAGTCATATCCTTAGACTTAGATACTTAGTGGCAAAGCAAGATCCTTAGAGGTTCTCCTTTGGAAACAACAAAAGTAGTGTGTTGTTCCTTTCCTTTGATCTGTTCTTTTATTTTGATTCCTCTTGATCCGCTTGCTTCCTATTACACAATGAAAGATGTGTGGTTTCCCTTTCCTCTGTTCCATCCTTTTTATTATGTTTCCTCTTGATCTGCTTGCTTTCTTTGATGTATAGTTCAACATAGCAAATGACACATGTTTTTCCTTTCCTCTTGATCTGCTTCTTGTGAACAATTCTAAATGTTTCTTCTTATGAATAATTATGAGTCTATCTTCTTGTGAATAATTATCAGTGTATCTTCTTGTGAATAAATTCGAAGCATATCTTCTTGTGAGCAAACTCTAAGCATATCTTCTTGTGAACAATATTTTGACCATATCTTCTTGTGAACAATATTTTGGCCATATCTTCTTGTGAACAATATTTTGGCCATATCTTCTTGTGAGCAATATTTCGACCATATCTTCTTGTGAACAATATTTTTACCCTATCATCTTGTGAATAATATTTTGACCATATCTTCTTGTCAACAATATTTTGACCATATTTTCTTGTGAAAAATATTTCGATCATATTTTCTTGTGAATAGTATTTTGGCTATATCTTCTTGTGAACAATATTTTGAACACATCTTCTTGTAAATAATATTTTGACCATATCTTCTTGCATATTAAAAGTTAGAGGCATACTTGCTAACTTAGAATTAGTGGCTTTGGTGAAATCACATTTTTTGAATCATCATAGTTAGTGCAACATTAGAGGTTGCATATCATAGGCAACATTTTGAGCGTGTTGCAACTTTTGATTAGCGGAATCTAAGCTTTGAATGTAAGGTTTGAACAATGTCTTTAGATTTAATTATAGATTGATATAAACTCTTAAAAGGCATGTTGAGTTAGTACACATTAGTGTCATGTCAGGGCTTTAGAGGCATGCTTTAAATTCATCCTTCAAACCCAATTTCAGAGAACGTCTCCAGACTCAATTATCAGAGGCGGTCTTTGGACCCAAACTTTAGAGCCAAACATCAGAGTCAATCTTCGTAACCTTCAAAGGAACGTTGATTTTTTGTTCCTCTTGTCACTTCCCTTGGTACCTTCCTCTGGTCACTTCCCTTGGTACCTTCCTCTGGTACCTTCTTCTGATTTTCTTGTTCTATTTCTTGTGCACATAGTTTGGAAATTCATATCTTTCAAAACCTGGAGTTTTCTTAACATGGACTTCTTCACTTATATACCTATTTAGGAAGGCGCTTTTAATAGCCATTTTAAATAAAGTAAGGAGAGTAGGATACAAATTTTCTCTAACTTGGCCACTGGGGAAAATATATTTGTGTAATCAATACCTTCTTGTTGTTTGTAACCTTGTGCAACCAGTCTGACATTGTTTATGACAATTTCTCCATTTTCATTTAGCTTGTTTATGAAAATCCACTTGATTTCATTAATGTTTTTCTTTGGTTTGAGTACTAGATCCCAAACATCATTCCCTTTAAATTCATTCAACTCTTCTTGCATTGCAAGGGTCCATCCATCATCTGCCACTTCTTCATCAACATAGGTAGTTCAACTGATGATAGTAAACAAAACAAGGCTATGTCCTTCAATAATTATATAGTCTTTAGAGGATCATTGTTATTCTAATAATCTGAGTTTTAGGATGCGATGACTTGTACTTCCATCCAATTCTGACTTCTGAGTTATTTTGACTACTTCTGACTTGGTTAGATTCATTTTCTAATGTTTTTTCATTTTCCTCTGATTTACTTGCATCCTTGGTTTGTTTGGGTTTGTTTGGTTTATCTACATCATCTAGTTCTAGTAAACCTATAGTATCCTCAACTTGCTTTAACTTTCTAAGGTCAAGTTGTTTGTGATCAAATTTAGTATGTGTTGACTCATCCATAATTTGAGTTTTCCTATTATATAAGCTTTGGATCTTTCAGAGTATCCAAGGAAGGTACACTTTTGTGAGCGGGATCAAATTTGCCAAGGTTATATTTAATGTTTAACATATAACAAATATAACCAAATTACTTAAACTAAGAGATATTAGGCTTTTTATACTTCCATAATTCATATGGTCTTTTTTTCAATATTGACCTAATTAAAAATCTATTCTGAATATAGCATGCAATGTTAATTGCCCATAAATATTTTCTACATCATCTAGTTCTAGTAAACCTATAGTATCCTCAACTTGCTTTAACATTCTAAGGTCAAGTTGTTTGTGATCAAATTTAGTATGTGTTGACTCATCCATAATTTGAGTTTTCCTATTATATAAGCTTTGGATCTTTCAGAGTATCCAAGGAAGGTACACTTTTGTGAGCGGGGATCAAACTTGCCAAGGTTATATTTAATGTTTAACATATAACAAATATAACCAAATTACTTAAACTAAGAGATATTAGGCTTTTTATACTTCCATAATTCATATGGTCTTTTTTCAATATTGACCTAATTAAAAATCTATTCTGAATATAGCATGCAATGTTAATTGCCCATAAATATTTTGCAATATCAATCTCATTTAACATGGTTCTAGCCATTTCTTGAAGGGATATTTTTTGTATCATCCCAAATTTTATAATCAACTATTTTATTAATAAAATAAGATTTTAAAGAATTAATTTGGTATGAAAATCATTTTAAAATATATATTGATTAATTTAATGATTACTTCTCCTTATATGTGTTGGAACTAAGTTGACTTTTTACTTAGATTTTTTATGATAACAAAAATATTTTATGAGAACAATATATTTGACTTCAAAAATTATGAAAGAAGATTCATGTTTTTGAAGAAAATCTAAAATAAGATTTGTTTCAAATTTATAATTGAAGAAAATCTAAAATAAAATTTGATTCAAATTTATAATTGAAGAAAATCTTAAATAAGGTTTTATTCACATTTATAATTGAAGAAAATCTAAAATAAGATTTAATTCATATTTATAATTGTAGAAAATCTTTGACCAAGTTTAAAATAAGATTTGGTCAAAATTTGAAGAAGATTTAATCAGGATTTATCTACAATAAAATATGAACATAATGAATTTGAAGAATTTAGAAACTTAATATGAACAAGATACAATGCATAATTAAAAAAGGTATAAATTGAAGCTCTAATTTTAACTATAAATAGATACTCAAGGTTGAAGAAGAATAAGATCATCAAAAAGCAGAAAATAGTAGAAGACCTAAAACATAAAATTCCAAACTCATCTTAGAGTTCAAAGAGAGAAACACTTCTTCGAATGAGAAATAATCGCTAAGTGCATTTTCTTAGAGTGTGAGAGTTATTATTATTATTGTTGTTGTTGTTGTTATTATTATTATTATTATTATTATTATTATTATTATTATTATTATTATATTATTATTATTATTATTATTATTATTATTATTATCAGCTTTGTTAGAAGCAAACACTTGAAATTCCAATATTTTGTATCCAACCCAATAGTGGTTTAGTCCTTTTTTCAATCTGAAGTTATCAAGTTGTTAAGAGAAGACTTAGCTTAGAGGGTCAGGTTTGGGGAAGATTGCCTTGGAGGGTCAGATGTTTTGTAATTCAAGGTATTTGAATTAGTGGATTTAATTCTTCTGAATGAGGGGCTGAATGTAGCCAAGTTTGTGGTGAGTCAAGATACATCTATGTGTCCAATTATTTTCATTGTTTGCTGCCTCTTAATCCAATTGCTTCTTATCTAAGTAATTAATAAAACCAACCAGCCTTAATCAGATTAGCAAAAAGATATCAACTTTGTCAAACACAATTCAGCTCCCCTTTCTCGTGTTTTCACCTTCAATATATGTGAGTTTCCTATGGTTTGATAATCATACAAATATTTGATTTAATGAGTAATATAACTTATAAATATATCTTATTTTAATTAGAAATATATCTTCTCTCTAAAAATGACAATATTTTAATGTGATTATATTCATAAACAATAATCTAATATTTGTAGTAATAATAATGAGTATGAGGATTTTAGTTATTACTAATATATTTTAAAACGTTGATTACTTTATTGTATAAAATATTAGTAATGCTTTAGTAATAAAATTGTGTTTAAAGAAGTGTTACAAAAATTAGTAATGATAATTCTTGGTTTTACTTTAAAAAAGAAAATAAAAGAGTAGAATGTATTTTATGGGTTAGACCCATATGCAAGATTACAGCCTAAATAAATAAATAAATAAAAACTGACTGAAAAACAAGAAGGGGAGGTATGACAAAGTGAGGGGACTCACACACAATAGTATTTAGAGAGAAAAGGAAGAAAATTGATATCAGTTATCAATCGCGGTCCAAAAAACTTTCTCCATTTTTTGTCCAAATTTAGTATGTTGTTTCATTCATTTTGCTAGTCCATTAAACATATTTTCTCGTATTTTTAACCATTTCAATTTCTCTCTAAAATATCTGACTTTTCTGTTTTTGGAATATGTTATTTTAAATTGTTCTTCTTCATCGTAAGTACAATTTGAGTGTGTTTTCATAGTTTATTTTTTTACGTTTACCCATAAATGTTCGAGTTAGATCGATTGAAGAACAAGGAGTCAAAGAAAAAATAATTTTTTTGTTGCAAACTCATTCTCATGTGTGAAAGCATCAAAATAAGGTAAGGATGAAATGACGTTTGATTTTATGAATATTATAATGTAAGATGACCATGAAAACTGTATTTCTCAACAATTTATTCAAGGCCCTCTACGCACGACGGTAGTCCAATTTAGTAATAATCGAATTAATACGACTAATTAGGGTTTGTAGAATTAAAACATGGATTAAAAACTTTTATAAGATGTTGTCTGATTTAAATTATGCAATAATGTGGTATATGTGAAAAAGTTTAGTTTTTATTTTTTATGTGATAAAATTTGAATTTATGTGTGGAATATGATGACGATTTTAATTTCTATATGATTGTGCTGAAATTTTAAATTTTTATGATGTAACACATTAAAGTTTTGATTTTTATGATACTTTTATGAATATGATTTCATGATATGTGTAGTGAAAACTTTGATGTTTGTGATAATTACCTATGAATATACGATCTTCATGATATGTGAGGTGAAAACTTTGAAATTTATGATGGTTGTATGAATATTTGATTTTCATGATAAGAACTTGTGATGTATGTTCTTAGCGATATTTGAATAAGGTTAAGATTTCGTATAAGTTATTTTTGGATCATTTGACCTAATCTTAGTGGGTTGTGTGAGAATGTTTGATTTTGATAATACTTCACCATGTCATGACATATGCATTTTAATGGGTTATGTAGGAATATTTTATTTTGATAATGCACCATCATGTCATGGTATATGCATCTTCGTGAAAGTTGCATTTGTGACATATTTATTTTTCTCATTGGTATGAGTGATTTTCTGTGAGGAAGTTGTTGGAAAACCCTATAATGTTGTGCTCAACAATCTATGCAAATTACATGATGAATAACCAAAGGCGGAAGCGTACCTGTGGGAATTGCCATTGATGAAATCCTGAGATGATGATGATAGAGTCAATGGGTTGGGTGATCTTCCTCAGCAAAACACCCTTAGGACCTTGCTCTCTTGATGGGGATAGAGAGAACTAGAGAGTTTTCTCCTTTTGGTTTGTGAAACTGAATGGTCTTGTCGTGTTTGCCTTGGGGACCACTACCCCTATATATAACTATTATTAGTTATATCCCAAATTGCAGTATTACTAATTCAGCCCCTCATTAAATTAAAAACCGCCTGGTATCTACACAATTAATTTTCATAATTATTATGCTCTTTAGCCATAAACTATTATATATTATTTGACCCCTAGATTATTGGCTAATTATATAATGACCCTAACACACTTTATTAATTAATTACATATGTAACCCATAAACCTTACAGAAGTTGCTCTAGTGACATGTATTATATCCGGATCATATAGTTATCTGGAGCATGCATAACATTGTAATATCTTGTGATTGTTTTGTTGTGATCAAAGTGTGTCTAATGTAATAATAAATTATCTTAGATGATTTGACGTCATTATGATATATTGATTTTTTTGAGTGATTTTAACTTTATAATATGATTATTTCCTTGAATGTTTTTATCTATTGTGATGTGTTTGATAGAGTTATGTGTTTATTATTTAAGTGTTTTTCTTACTTATATTATATTATCTACATGATTTTAAAATTCACCTCATTCGTTGTTTGCATTATTTTATAGGAGGTAAAAGTCTATAGTATTCCATTTGTATTTTGAGAGACATGATATCCTAATAACTCATAAAAGTTTTTTTTTTTCTTTTAAAAGATTTTTATTTATCCGCTGCAAATTTTAGTAAAAATATGATACAAATTATTATGTATATTATTTTGGGGTTTATGGTTTACAAATTATTTAAATGAGTAGTAGTTCACGTATTCTTACTTAAAAAAATTGTCGTAATTTTTCTAATCAATAAGTATTTTTAAATAATGTTTTGGATCAAAAATTAAGGGGGTTACATATTTTTCTTTCGACAACTCCATTTTGCTATGGTGTTCTAGGAGAGAAGAAGTTGTGTGAGATTCTACTCTATGGTATAATCCTAAGACATTATTCATTAATTACTTGTTTGTAAAATGCGAAGAATGCTTTGTGGTCGTCATCTTTATTTCTTAAGAATTTTACCCCAACTCCACCTAGTGTAATCATCTACTATTACAAAGCCACATTTTTTTTGCATTTACTGAGGATTAACTATAATATCATTGTTATTATCACTTAATTGACTAATACTTATAAACTATGTTTAAGACCTTTAACAAACATAACATCTTTAATAGAATGAGAGGTGTTGTTACCAGTTGTATCGTGTCCAATGATCTGACGTTTCTGCTTTCCTCTAAAAGTTATTGTACCTCCTTTGATCAACGTTAGACCTTGGAACATAGACTTTTCTCCTGTCATATGTTGCGAGCATCCATTGTCCATATACCATGACTAGTGTTTCAAATGGCTGCTAAGAACATCTGCCATATAGATAACTTTGTTCTTAGTTACCAAAATTTGGTTGGGTCTTGGTTTGTTAGTCTTCGAAGGTTTCTTGTCTATCCTTGTGTTTAACATGAGACAATATATTTTGATGTGAGCTTTCTTGGAGCAAAAAATATATAAAACATCAGGTTTGATAAGTTCAAACTTAGTTACAGCTTCTTCGTATCCTATATCTCTTTTACCATTTCTTCTAACGCCATAAATCATAGAAGTATACATCTTCTTTCTATACTATTTTTTAGCTATAAAGTCTTGGAATACTACTTCATATTTATCAGAATTAAATATGATATTTTTTTTAAGGTTTTGAGACATGTTTATCTTTCAGATTTGTGTTTTCTACTTTAAGCTCAACGCATTCATTTTTTTAAACATTCATTTCTTCAGTCAGCTTTGCATTTATTTTCCTAAGTACTTTCAGTTTTAGAGATAAATTATGGTTTTATTTAAGAATTCATTTATGGCTTTAATTAATTCAAATCTGGTTAAGTCATAAAGTACCTCAATTTCTTCATGTGTTATTTCACTTCTAGAGTTAAAATCAGAGTCAGAATTATGATCGATGTTGGATTCAGAGTTAGTTGAGCCATCAAAGTTAAATCAAAATATGTAGCCATCATAATCTTATTTTTTGGTCTGGATTCTTTCCTTTGACTATTTTTTTTCCATATTTGGACATTCAGACTTGAGATGCCTAGGTTCATTACATTCATCGAAGGTGGTGCTTTTCTAGTTAGCCATATCATCATTTCCCTTAGTAGACTGCCTAGAATTTCTTTGAGGGAATGTCTTCTTTTTGTTGTTCCATATCCTCTGAGTTTTGATGGATATGAAAGTCTACTTCTCCTTGGGCTCATCCTTTGCAAGCTCAATTTCATGCGATTTCAGGGAACTAATCAATTCTTCCAATTTTTGAGTATTTAGATTCTTAACTTCTTGAATGGCTGTAATTTTAGGTCTCCGCTTGGTTGAAAAACTAAAAAGAATTTTCTTCACATTATCAGTAGTAGTATAACTCTTTTCAAGAACCTTTACTCCTGATACCGGAGTTTGAAAAACATTGTTTCAATGTCTTCATCTTCTTCCATATGAATAAGTTCATATTTTCTGATTACGAGGTTGGCCTTTGCTTCTTGACATCCTCTTCTACTTAACATCCATTTATTGCTTCTTGCCATCGGTATTTGTTGGAGCAATGTATTCATCTTCCACTAAGTCTCAAAGTTCAAGATCTTTTGGGATAAACAACCTTCTAAGTATGTCCTAATGATATTCAAATTTGTGTCCATCAAATAGATGTGGTAGGTTGATGTTTCCACCAAAGGCTTATTCACTAAACCTAAACATGTTGAATCCTTATATCTTTCTTTAAACACTGTAAAGTGCTCAGCCTTAAAATTAAGCTCTTGATGCCAATTGAAGGTAAAAGTGGTTGAATTGTGTTTTGCTTCCAGTAAGTAGATTGTTATAATTGATTTCTCACTCTAAAACACTTTAGAAAATATTTCTTTTAGAAATTTCTTATCTAGAACTTAAACCTTTGAATTTTGAATGCTTAGGAAATTTGAGCTCTCAAAAGTTTTTCTGATTTCTTTGGATTTCTGAGTTTTCTAGTACATGCTTCTTTCTTCAATCTTAAGTATCTATTTATATAATAGATTGGGGTTTCACTGTTGTCCTTGTAAAATCTGGATCATATCTTTGTTGTGAATAAATTCTAAATTTATCTTTTTTAGAACAAATTATGAGTGTATCTTCCTGAGAATAATTATGAGTGCTTCTTCTTGTGAATAATTCTAAGTGTATCTTGTGAATAATTCAGAGTGTATCTTATTGTGAACAAATTCTGAGCATATCTTCTTTGAACAATATTTTGACCTTATCTTCTTATGAACAAATTCTGAGCATATCTTCTTGCTAACAATATTTTTACCATGTCTTCTTGTGAATAATATTTTAACCATATCTTGGTGTGAACAATATTTTGACCATATCTTGTTGTGAACAATATTTTGACCATATCTTCTTGTAAACAATATTTTGACAATATCTTCTTATGAACAATATTTTGACAATATCTTCATACGAACCATATTTTGACCATATCATTTTTTCACCTTGGTCAAATATTTCCTTCAATTATAATTTTGAATCATTTCTAATTTCATATTGTGTTCAAAAACTTATCCGTGGTATTCTTCCATCATATTCTTGATTGATTGGAGCAACAATGGGTTCGGGTTTGTTCTTGTTGGAATGAGATGTTGTATTTTTTGGATGATAAAAGTTAGAGACATAATTATGTGACTTAGAATTAGTGGCATTGGGAAAATCATATTGTTGAATCATTAGAGTCAATGCAACATTAGAGGCTGCATATCAAAGACAACATTTTTAGTGTGTTGCAACTTTTGATTAGTGGAATATGCGCTATGAATGCATAGTTTGAACAATCTCTTTAGAGTTAATATTAGCTTGTTAAAAAAAAATTAGAGGCATGTTGAGATTGTGCACATCAAAGGCACATAAAGGCTTTAGACGCACGTTTCAAATTCGGTCTTCAAACCTAGTTTCAGAGCCAATCTTCGAACTGAATCCTCAAAGGCAATTTTCATAGCCAAACATCAGAGGTAGTCTTCATAACCTTCAAAGGCATGTAACTTTCAGAGGCATATGTTCATAGGAAGACATGTATGCATGTGTTCCTATGATCTCATCCTCTAGTAGCTTCCTTGGATACCCTCCTCTATTTTCTTGCTCTAATTATTGCACATTTACGTCTAATGAGGTAAAAAAAGTTCGTAACTGGATAAAAGAGCTTACGATGTTAGATAGATATGCTTCTAACTTTGCAAGATGTACATATATTAATAGAAGCTAAATGAATCGGATGAAAAGCCACAAATATATAGAGTATTTGCTTCAATTTGTATTTAGTTCATTGCCTAGCCATGTGAGGAAACCACTAACAGAATTAATTCAATCCTTTAGGGGCTTGTGCAGCAATACCTTAAGACATGATGAAATGGTCAAATTGGGTGAAAATATTACATTCATCATATGCAAACTTGAAAGTATCTTCCAACTAGGTATACATCCTCATCAATTGCAATAAGGTCAAGCCATGCATTGAGTAAGTAGTTTGTAAGCCCATGCCTCATATAATTATCAAATACATGTTATAACAAGAAGATTTGATCAAGAAGATATGAATTATTTACAAGAAGATTTCATCAAGACTTATCACAATAAGATATGAATTATTTACAAGAATATTTGATCAAGATTTATCTACAAGAAAATATGAATTATTTATAACAATATATGATCAAGAATTGTTTACAAACACTCACAATAATATACATTTATAATTTGCAAATATATGATTCAGATTTTCACTAAGGAAAACATATTGAGTTAAACTTAGTCATATTCCTACTTTTCAAATTTCAAGAACCGGTCCAACATTATGTTCCTGCCCAGATCAAACCAGCAATAGGAAGGAAGTTTCGTCTGAAGAATTTGAAAAACCAATCTTATAAAAATAGAAATAATATCAATCTGAAGAATTTACAAGCTCAACCTTAACAAAATAAGGTGCATCAATCTGAGCCAACTGTAGTGATTATGCCAACACCGGGTTTTGTCTCACAAGACAACATTTCCCCAATTATTAATTGTTCCCTATCACAACCATTAACATTTGTTGCCTCATGATATACTTCAATTTCTGCTAATCCACCACCTTTAATATATGTTGTTGCTGGTAATAGGGCTCAAAGGTCACGATGCTCCAATTCTAGTCATGGGATTGCGCCTGATGGGAGAACAATGATATGGTCGAATGGTTGAGGGTAGGTAACTGATTATTTATCAATTACTACATCAGGTTTAAGGCTCTTTTCAAATTATTGATCAATTATTTCTTAAAATTAAATGTATAGATATGTACTTTATATCTATAACTTTTTAATAAATTGTGATGTACAAACACTAATATATTTTATATTATTTATAACTGTGCAAGTGGTCATTGTATGCACTTTGACAACACTATTTAGATAACACTTCATTTTATTTTGATACTGATAGTTTTATATGCTTAAAAATTGTTTTTAAAATAAATTTAAAAAATACAGCAAACAGTAAAAAAAACGTATTGAGAATTATTTTTTCATTCCCCCGAAAATTTCATCAATACAGCATATATAATTTGAATGTTATTATCTTTACTCATTTCGTGGATAATTTACCCACGAACATGTCATGGATAACTATAAATATCAAATAGAAAACAATATACTTTTTTAAGGATTGTACGTGAGTTACTTGTTACATTTATGTGGATTAGTATCTACATCTTTATCCATAGAAAGGTCATGAGTAACTTTAGTCCTATAAACTCCGTGAGTCGTTTTATCCACGGACATTCCTTGAGTAAGCATATGCTTGTCCGTGGGTAAGTATTTATCCACAAGCAAATTAACTACGAACTCGTTTTGTGGGTATATAGTGATCAATTTTACGTTACCTACGGAAATATTGCGGGTAAAGACAAAATTTATTGTAAGTAACAACATTTTTTCTTATAGGTAACACATACTTTTCAATACTCTCTCTTTTATTGGAGGAAATTCACTTGGATTTCCTTAAATTTAAATAGGAACCACATAATTTAATGGGATCTATGTGAATTTCAATTAATAAAAGAGAGTGTGCATAAATGTCTATGTTAGAGAGTTTATTGTTATCGCTTTAAAAAAAATACTAATACCATTCAATCATAGTAAAACAAATATACCACTAAATCATCTAATCAATAATTGATAATTATTGTATATACTTAAAAACTATTATCGATATTACATTATTGCTATTATTATTATTCATTTTTTTACAAAAAGTAAATTTTACTATTTACTAATTTCTTAACGACCTCAATAATATATTTTTAATAAATTTTGACTGGATCTTTTTAATAAAAATATCTCATAAATCATCATATTTCAATAATTTGTTTATAATTTAATGTCATGCTTAGTCAACAATAAGTACATCTTTTGAGTCTTTCTTTCTTTTGATTAGAAATCTTTTATAAGTTTAGGTTAATCTATGATTAGAATATAAATAAGATTTTGAAGAGCTTTGTCATATATCTTACTATTATCATACGGTTTTTCCGTTTTCTAAATTTTATGGCGATTTATGTTCTAATTTTTAATCGTGTCCATTTTGATTTATACATTGGATTGAGATTATTCAAAATAGCTTAAATGTTTGTTTTATTTTTAGTTTGAATAGAAATTGATAAAATTGATAAAATTTGTAACACTTAGTTATAGGTTTAGTTGAGTTCAATTATGACATTAATCGTGTTTTGTGACGTTTGTTTACTATCACGATTAATTGAACGTTGTGATGTTTGATTCAGTAGGAATTCAAATAAAATTAATTGAGCTTGCTTGGTTAGTTTTATTATCAAACAGGAATATAAACATAGAATTAATGTTTATTTACAACTTATGATAGAGTCCCGATGAATAACTCTTGTTTCGATTAATTGATAATTATCTATAAATACTCACTCTGTTTTTACGTGCATGGTTATCGTTATATTTGAGATCATTGTGAAACGACTAATATTAGTTGCATGGTTACTATATTCTATGTTATTGATTTATTTTGACCCGTGTTCGACAAATCAAAGCTCCAATTGATACCAATGGTTTCATCATATCCAAAACACTACTAAATGATGAACAACAAAAAAAAGTACAAATCATTAAGTCATAATATTTATGATGAATATATCACCTTTAAAGAATTTAACAAACGTATTGATAAGGAAACAAATAAGTCAAAGATAGTTTAATGAGTAGTGGAAATGAATGGACTATAATACTTATCATTCAATTATTGAGTTCAATCACAACAAGAAGACAAGGATTTTGTGAGGGTCAAAAGTCCTCACAAAGGGGAAAAAACAGCCACAAAGGAAGAATTTGTGGCGGTCTTAGGCAGCCACAAATACGCTGGTCACAAACCTTTGTGGCGGTCAAAACGGCCACAAAGGGTGAAAAGTACGTTTCCTTTTGTGATGGCAAAAGCCGTCACAAACGTCTGCCTTTCCCCTACTTACCCTAGAGTTATTCCTTTGGTGATACCTTGGTTGTTGACAAAACTTGCATTCAACTAAGTTAGCATCATTCATATCAAATTCATTGTCACAATACAACATGCAACCTTTAACACAACAATCAATCCTCTTGACACCTAATTCTAACTTTGACACTAACTGTTTCGCATCGTAATAACTTTGCGGCAAACCATCTCTAACAGGTGTTGCGTCTAGCATCATTTTAGTCATCAAATCCAAAGCTAAATCAGGAAAATGAAATTGAGACTTTAGACCTAATAGTCTAATACACATTGATAACTTTGAGTTTGGAGATCCTTCAAACAACGGTTTATTTGTCTCTTTCAAAAGACCATAAAATCTTTGAGCTTCTTCATTCGGAAGTCCATCAGTATCGTCATATTGATCTTCATTGAATGACAAATTAACCCCAACAACATCCGAGATGATATCATTCATCGCCTCAAAGTATTGATAGTTATAATAATCTATACCTAACATATTATTACTACTTGAAGGACCCATGTTATAATTCTCCACACATGTACTAGTATTAGGCGCCATCGGAGACTCTTCCCCATGATTAGTCCAAATCCAGTAGTTAGGCATAAATCCATCTGCATATAAATGCACTCTTATTTCATCTTCACTTTTAAACCGTCTACATCGACATAAACAACATGGACATCTCATTCCCCCTTCATCTTCGACAATTTTTTGCACTCTCGCAAAATTGAGAAAGTCTTCAACCTTGTTAGCAAAACGTTGTTTAAGACTCTTTCTTCCAGGAAAATTCCTATCGTACATCCAACTACGGTCTATATATATATATATATATATATATATATATATGTGTGTGTATATATATATGTGTTTATTCTGAAAATTAAATATATATATATATATATCGATGTTTTATATATTAATTGCTTTATTTTTCAAAAGCATTATATATAAATTTTGACATACAATTTATATGTCAATTAGGGGAGCATGCATTTGCAAACAATATAATAAATTATTATCAATACTATAATTATATAAACCGAAATAAAATTTTAAATGATATTTTTTTAATAATCAAGACTAACAAAAAATATCAAGACTACAAAAAGTAAACTATATAATATGTATCAAGACTTATAACAACAAATAATAATTAATATCATCAATTTTAATAATATTTTTTAAAAAAATAGTTATATTAAAATCAATAAGTTTTACTTTATATGTCAATTAGGGGAGTATTAATTAATTTGCAAATAATATAATAAATTATTATCAAGACTATAATTATATAAACCGAAATAATATTTTAAATGATGTTTTTTTAATAATCAAGACTAACAAAAAATATCAAGACTAACAATCAATAAACTATATTAATATATATCAAGACTTAATTATAACAAAAAATATAATATCATCAATTTTAATAATGTTTTTTTAAAAAAAAAAGTTATATTAAAATCAATATGTTTTACATGTGTTTGAAACTTTTATTTATCATATATTATGTAAACAACATAATTTTTATTTTTTTATAAATAATAAATATATAATAATACATATTAATAATCTATATTTTAAAAATAATATAAATATATTTATAATACCACATATATATTTACTAATCTAAATTTAAAATGTATAAAATACTAACTTGATGTTGGGTAGTGTCTGACTTGAAGCTTTCACGTACAGAGCTTACAACTCTTCGAAGTAATTAACAACCAGTGTCAAAATAAAAATTCAATAATATTAATTACATAAATAACTTCAAATCAAAAATAAAAAAATAAAAACTACATATATAATATAATATAAACTTACCAAAATTGAAGCAAGCTTGAACGAATATTTTTTGTATAGAGAAGGTGGAGAGAATATTTAGAAGGATGGTTTAGAGAGAAGTTAGAAGTGAAAAATGATAAGAGGAGTGGAGTAATATATATAGGATTTGGTTGATCCTTTGTGGCGGCCAAAGCAGCCACAATGAGCAATGGATATGTGGCGTTTGTGGCGACCAAAACGGTAAAAAATGCAGGAATTTGTGGCGGCCTGGGCGGCCACAACTGGCAACGGTCCTTTGGGTGTTTGTGGCGGCCTTTGCAGCCACAAAATGTAACGGTCTAAAACTTTGTGGCGGCCTGGGGGTCAAAAAAGGCAACGTCACTTTGGTTCCTTTGTGGCGGCCTTTGCAGCCACAAAATATAACGGCTCAGGCTTTTGTGGCGACCTTTGCAGCCACAAATTGTAATGTCACTTCAGGATTTTGTGGCGGCCTTGACCCTCACAATTTATACTGGTTCACCGAATGTAAGCTACGTCTAGTCCTCACAAACTTGTGAGTTTTCACTATAGCTCAAAATGGTTTGTCCTTTTACGAAACTCTTTTTCAACTGTGTATTTTCTTAGCCTCACTAGGCTTACAACACTGTATTTTTACGAGCCTCAACAGGCTTACAAAATAACTCAAGTATATATCAACTTGAGGATATACAAGTAGTAATGTATTTAATTTGTTTTGAAGATCAAATTACAACTTTCTAAGATAAGATAGTGATGTGAAGTTGTATATAACATACTCAATAAAAATGATCATAAGATTTGTTTAAGTTTAGAAGAGTGTGTAGAATGAAGAGAATGATGATAAACTTGAATAACTTGGATGTTTTCTTGTAGATGATTCTCTTGATGTTTGAAGATTAATACTCCTCTATTTATAATTGATTTTTGAGCTTCAAACATGTGGGTTAGCAAAATATAGCAGTTGGAGACTTTGATAAGTTTTCGTGGAGTTGTCTTTATTTGCAAAAATGTCATTTAGCCTTTATCCTCCTGTTAATAATGATGAGAGGATGACTGTGGTGGTCCATCCTCATATATGGTTTGTATGAGGATGAAGTTTTCATTAATTTTGATGTGACTTGTCCTTTTTGACTTTTTCTGTTTCCAACACCTATAATGTCGTACCTCATAAGTCAAAGACAACATTTTTGTATTTTGGTACTTTTACTCTTTTTCATGTGTGAGGATGAATAGATAACAGAAGTTCATCTTCTCTTCTACATTATTTATCCTCTAATGGTAAAGGCTATAATTTCATCCATGAGAAAAAGTATTAAGTGACCATTGGAGACTTGATTAAATGTCCAAGGTCATTAATTTGATTTACCAAAGTGTCATTCAGTTGTCCATGTAATACATGAGCTTAGGAGGATGAATTTGCAGTCCATCCTCATATAAATTAAGTCAACCAGGATAAATTTGTTTCTGTCACTTTGCTTATGCACTTTTTACTTTACAAGTGTCTCTAATTACTTAAGTCTGATTGCTACTGCCTTTATTTTACTTAAAATCACCAACTCGAATCAGTTCTTGAATTAATAATAAATAAATAAAAACTCAACTTAGACAAACACAATTCAACCCCCCC
>JBBPBR010000005.1:41776803-41789632 GCA_037974775.1 Cicer pinnatifidum
TCTAAAATTTTCCAAACACAAATTGATTTAAATTTTCTTATGTTATTTTTCCATTTTTTTCTTCAATATTTTTATATTTTTTATCAAGAAAAACAAATTTAAAAATTTTGTACAACACTAAAAATTCAATTGAGGTTAACACAGTTTCTACTTCTCTTTTTTAAATATATGATTAAATTAATGAATCATTTGAATGGTACAATCCAATTGACCATATATATTTTAATGGTACAGTCCAATTAATCATATATATTTTGAACATGTAATCCAATTAACCATATATTTTGTACATGTATATGTATAAGATAGAACAAGCTCCCAAGAAATAATCAAAGGCAGCCAACAATAATATTAATAATCAATTCAATTATCAAATTGTTATGTATTAATCATGAGAACTCAGTGACATCGTAACAATATAAAGGTAATATAAAGGTATTATGATCAGATTATTGGATCTTAAAAGGTATTTTTTAATTTATAAAATGATAAGTCTAAAATTTCGACTATCTATATAAAATGTCAAAAATTTCGACTATTTATATAAAATGTCACTTAAAAGGTGTTATGTTTTGGAATTTAGTAATAGCATATTTGATTGCAACACTATTTCGAAACTCATGATGTTGTAGCGATTGCGTTATCTGTGCTAAGTGTTAAGATTTGGGATTATGTATGAATGTGATTGAGTTAGTTTATGAATTTTTGAAAGAATACACAGGGAAATCGATTTACTCAATCGATTTGATGAGTTACAGGGGCCCTGTCTTTCACGAAATCGATTTACCCAATCGATTTTGTAATATGTTTTTCAAAACCATTCAAGAAATCGATTTGTCAAATCGATTGGATTCATCTCAGGGACTCTGTCTTTCACGAAATCGATTTGCCCAATCGATTGGATTCATTACAGGGCTCTGTCTTCCACGAAATCGATTTGCCCAATCGATTGGCCAATACAGGGGCTCAGTCCTTCTCGAAATCGATTGCCCCAATCGATTGATGCAAGTCCAGAGTTCAATTTTCACTTAAAACTTTCAGGAAATCGATTTGCCCAATCGATTGGCTCAGTGGAAAATCTTATTTTGAGTTAGATAATTGATTGCTCAATTGATTTATCAATGTTTTGGTCAATTATGTATTACTTGATGGATTGAGAACTTTATTTCGATTTCATTTTTATTTGGCAAGTATGACATGAACATTTTGCATATGGAAAATCCTTTTAAGGTGCATGCTTAGTGGAAAGGGTATTTTATTCATTTGAAAACTTAAATGTTATGTGTTAATTGTTAATTTCGGTTGGTGACCCTTTACAACTATTGTGGAAATCTGGGCTTTGCCCTTAGATGAGAGCCAAGACTATCCTACCGGTTCATACCCTACGGACGGGAATGTAGATGGGAATGCTTGATTGGAGCTACGTTAGGAGGATCTCACGGGGCACGTGGAGATCACTCAGGGTGTTTAGTTGTTTTGTAAAATGATCAGACTAGGTTGACACAGAGGGAACAAATGTATTTCTTTTGGGTTGCTTTTATTTTTAAATTGGAAGACTGTACCGCTTTTGTTATGTAAACATTTTGGATTCATATTTTGAGAACTTTTTCCGCTGCTTGTGAATTATAATGACTTAATTATTTATCCAATGGTGTTACCTTATTTATTTCTCTGGTTTATTTTAATTTCTTTTGAAAAAAAAATACACATTTGCTTTGAAAAACGGGGTGTTACAAAATCAAATCGAATTAATAATAAGATTACAAACATTGACGAAATTCGGAATCTTAGCCGTGACCGTTCTAAGTAGACATGTTGTTTCAGAGGTGAAATGAAACCGCGGCTAGAAAAGACGCATACAATACCAAAAACTCTACTTCTGCTAGAGTAGGGTCAAAGCCGTAATTTATATGAGGTGATTTGATCAATCCAACTGTGTTAATAATTTTGAGTAATCAACTGATGTTAATAATTTATATGATATTTTACTTGAGTTTATGATGTAAAAATATTTTATAATCTTTTTTCTTTAAATAACAATTGCATTCTTTATTCTTATTATAGTCTCTAGGATTTTTTACCAATATATTAATAAATAGTTAAATTAATAAATAATTATACTAAATAATTAAATTAATAAATTATTTGTTAATATATTAATAAATAATTATATTAAATAATAAATTAATAAATTAATAATAATATATTAATAAATAATAATAACAATAAGAATACTTTCTCCGTTCAAAAATAATCGAGCAATTTACTATTTTACCCATACTAAAAAATTGTATAAATTTAATAGAGAATATTATTTTTATTAGATTATTTTTATTAATTATTGATGCATTATCAATTATATAAATATATATAAATAGTATCAATTAAAGAATACAATTTAAATTTATTGCATTAAAGATAGAAAGAATTAATTATTTTAAAACAAATTATTTTTATAGATTAATTATTTTAGACGGAAGAAATATTAATATAAAAATAGTTAGAATTACATTTGAGTATGATAATGAATATGATAAATGGTAAATGTCATACTAATTTGATCACAAATGTCATACTACTTTTATCACAAATGTAGATTTATGTGCAAAATTCTCACCCTTCATATTTAATATAATTATCTATTAATTTAATTATTTATTAATATATTAACAATTAAATAAACTCTAAAATGAACAAAAAAAAAAATATTAACAAACTCTTTGGGAGGTCGCATTCTTAGCCAACGACTTCTTACTAGGTGAAAAAAAAATTTGGCTTCACGTGGTCGCACCTCTAAGCCACGATCTCCTAATGGCCCCAAAAAGTAGGACAGTTTGATATATAAAACTCAAATAAGATATTTTGGTTTAAAAATTGAAAAAAAAATGATATATTGGTAAAAAAATCCACGTCTTTACTTTGATAATGTATTTTTTGAAAATCAATTAAAATTAGGTTGAAATCAAAACTGAAGGATGTGAGATATAATAATAATAATAATAATAATAATAATAATAATAATAATAATAATAATAATAATAATAATAATAATAATAATAATAATAATAATAATAAATTTATAATTAGAATAATAATATTTAAATTAGTGTATCTTTTTTTTTTTTGGTGATAAAAAAATATTTCAAATGATTTAGTTTCGGCGCATTTCCTTAAACAAATGTTAAGATACATTTACGAGTAAAAAATAATTCGGCGCATTTTCTTAAACAAATTTGAATATAAAAATGAGTGTGCTCCCTTTTAGTTTCCACAACCTTTTAGTGTTAATTTCCAATTTCCAGCCATTGTGGTGTTATTGCATCTGATCTTGCCTTGATTCTTGTTCGTGTGTGCCTTCATTCCAATCTGTTGTGTTGCAAGTTTCTTTGATGGTTTGATTTTGCGAGTTTGTCTAGTTCGTGGATTTTAGGCATCGATGTGGTCTGATTATTGTACAATTGTTGGTTCACAGGTTTCAAGACATCTAATTTGTTATGTGTATGTGATCCGCGTTGTATTTGCCTTATTGCATCACTATTGGATTTGAGTTGCTACTTCTAGCTTTGTGATTTGTTCATCTTATGTTTCTATTCTAATTTTTTGGATTATTGCCATATGTGTCTAAGGGTGGAGCTGCCATTGATTTTGGTTACGTTGTTTCATCACATCCATGGTTGTCATGCGACATTCACCGCTATGATTTGTTCTTTATGACTACACGCTTGCAAGTTGCAAAGATCATAACAATCATTCCTCAAACTATTGCATTTGTGTCGATTAGCACTCTACAATCCCGGTTGAAATCTTTAGTCCAAACTCTTAAGAATTCTTACATTATTCCTTTGAGCCAGTTACCAAAACATTGTATCAAAAGGTTTGCCTTTGTCATCAAAATTCTTGTCATCGAAATTCTAGAAGATGAATACAAACAATGTTTGGCGAGTTACAAAAATAACTTGTATGGTAAAGTTAGCATATCTAAAGGCAATACAACAATTATGTGTCGGTTTTACGTGAAAAACTTTTAAAAATATGGCAAATGATTGGTTATTGACTTATTATTCCACTAGGAAAATTATTTAATAAGTTTTCATTTGTTTCTCCTATTTATTTGCAAATTATTCTAACAATTGGAACATGAAATTTAAAATCATGTATTCTTCGTGCTTTCCCTTTAACAAAATATTTCAATTCAGATCTACATTATGTCTTAGGAATATTGAAGGCCAAATATCATTTCACAATTGGTATTAGCACATCTTTATCTTTTGATAAAACAATTAACTCAAAAATGTTGGGACATTTTGCACGAATTTTAATCAATTTGGACAGGATACATAAGTTGAGATATCGCATTCTTGTTGTTTTGTGAATCGTCTAAGGTTGTAGGGCATTTCATAGATAAGTGTAAAAAATATTATAATGGTCATTGAAAAATTTAATTTGTAGAAGAAGTTGTGAATGTAAAGAAGTATGTCTCTAAAAGCGTTGTTCCAGACAAGGTAGAAGTTGAAGGTACAAGCAAATATATTCAGAATAATAGTACTTATCATGTTGTTAACTTTTGTTGTTGTTGATCATATCCTTAATGCTTAACTATTAGGTTCCAGTATTATTCAAGAATTTTCTTGATCAGATTAAGAAATTTTTTTAATAAAAATTGTGAATAAGTTTATGATAAGAACCTCAAGAATATGAAGATGATCCATATTTTAATAAATTAGAATGAACTTTATTTATTTTAATTTGGTTTGAATTAATTCTTAGTTTGCTTTGATTTGAAATTGTACTAGTTTTATTATTGATTTAGTTTATGTTATGTAAAAGTGGATATATTTTACTTCCTTACATTTATTTTATTTATAAAAAAAAAAATAAGATGTAAGTCAAATATGGGCCTAGAGAATAGTGTGATTTAGGACTCATTTAAGTTTATAGATAGACTTAGTATAAATAAGCATTCGTAACATCATTTGGGGAAGATTTTGAATATTATTTTTGTGAGACTTTGCTTTCTAGAGTTCTTGAAAGAATTCACTTTGAACTTATCAAGGTTGTTAATCTTTGTGGCGTTCTTTTTGGCTTAACATTCCCTAGATTGTGGTGTCATTTTGTTCTTAGTTCGTTTGTTGAATAATAATTTTGAGTTACCTTTACATCAAACTTTAATACTCAAATTCTACAAATTTTCGTATTCAGTAACTTGCGATCATATGTCGAGTTCTACATACTTATTTTCCGTGATTGAACAGTCTAACTTGCATTTTAGAATGTCATCCTTCACCTTTGTATTGGAATCGCCTGATTCGGATTTTCGTAGCTATGTTTATAGTGTTCTCTAACAATACGCGATTTTGACTCAAATTTGTAAGTTTCAAACCTAGAACGATCCTAAAAGGGAATCATAACAAATAGGACCATATCATTTGGTACTAGAGCTTTTGTCTCTATATGTGTGTTGTTGCTACATATAAAAAAAATTAAATAAATAAATAAAAAATGGTGTTGTTAAAAGTATTGCACACTACCTGTTTGACAAAATTCTTAAGTATGTCGTATCATCAATATACTCGAGATTTTGTATTGGATTCAAAGTATGAGATATTTGTACGAAAATGGATATGCAAAACAAGCAAGAAAAGTAGATAAGATTTCCTTGAGAGAGAAAGAGAAAATCAAAGAAAAAACAAAGGAGAGGATAAACATTTGAGGGACAAAGGGTAATAAATTGACTCCAACTATTTGTCTAATTGTGATAATTCTCTATTGCAAGTGCTTGAAGAAGTGTCTCAAAAGGAGAAATGTCATCCATATATTGATATTGAAAGCAAAGATAAAGATTATGGTAAAATTGAATGTCTCTTCAAACAAGAGAGTGAGGTGAACGAAACAATGTTAGTGTTTGAAGGTGATTATTCAAAAGTTCCTCAAAAGGATGCTTACAAGGAAATTATTGAGTCACCATTTTTTTGTGATGAAGAAAATATCCGTGAAACTCAACTTGCTTTGAAGCCTTTGCAAATACAATGTAACATATTGTTTGTCCAAAATTTCAATCCAAATAAGGTAAATTTGGTAATAAATATCAACTTCAAAAGTTATAACTTTATCCCCATCTTTAGAATTTCTTATCACATTTGGTGACTTTTCCAATTTCCCATTTAACTCCAGTGGATATGATGAGCTTGTGGTTTTGTTTGGATTATTTCTTCATGTACGATATAATGGAGCTTAAATTCGTGATCGAATTTCTTCAAGAAAGAGAGAATGATAAGGACCTCAAGAGCATGAAGATGATCCATATTTTAATAAATTGGGATGAAATTTATTTATTTTAATTTGGTTTGCATTAATTCTTAGTTTCCTTTGATTTGGAATTGTAATAGTTTTATTATTGATTTACTTTATGTTATGTGTAAGTGAAGATATTTTACTTCCTAAATACTCAAATTCTATCAATTTTCGTGTTCAGTAATCTGCAATCATATCTCAAGTTCTACATACTTTTTTTCAGTGATTCAATATTCTAATTGGTGTTTCGGAACGTCATCTTTCACATTATAACAAAGTTACAAGTTGTTTGTTCAAGTCAATAGTATGATATTAGTTTTTACTAATAACATGTGTATTTTTTTTATTTAAAAAAGATTGCATTAGTGCTATATATGGATGACACACATAGTTGTGTCAAGATACCAAGAGCAGATGTCGCAAAAGATACCACGAAAAATGTTTTGCTACTTGTAGTTTTTATTCATAATATCAATGATAATTGTGTGTACCTATTTTTTACATGTTATTTCAAATTGTATAGGATTCAAAAATGAAAGGAAACAATAAAAGAAAAGACATTAGCCAACAACCAAATGACATAAATAAAGAGATCTAAAAATACTCGAACAAAGAAAATGAGCTAAAAATAAAGATATCCCAAGTGAAGATTTGAAACTCAAAAAATAATTTGACAAAATTAATTTTCGGTTCTAGAAGAACGGACAAACTTCTTGAAACTTATGAAAATAAAGAGATCTCTATAAAATATGTAATGAATTGATTATGATGGAATCGAAAGAAGTCAATATTAATAATACTTTTAACATACAATATGGGGCTATATGTGATAAATAATATAGAGGATCATGAACCAAAATATGTTAAAAAATATAAACAAATAAATACTTGAAAAATAAAGGGAATTCATTAAAGTGATATTAAGTTTGCTTTGCAAAGTAAAATGCTTTTGGAATTATAGTCCGCACATTTGAAGATGTGAAGTTAACTATAAACTTTTTCATACTTGATTAAGTTTAGTAGCTATGAAAGACTCAATTCATAAGAAATATGTGTTACAACGAATTTGCTTGAGACATGATTTTTAAGAAAATATTTACTTGAGATTACGAAATGAGTATTTGAAGAATATTTGTGAGTTGTGAAACTTATATAACAAAAGTACTAACATTGTTATGTATGTACAAATCATATTTGTTGTGTACTCCATTCATTCCAAGGTCACTATACGCGAACAAATACCAATTTTAATTTTGAAAAAAAGGAGGAAGAACTAGTAGGTCGTGAACTACCATATTTTAGTTCGATTTGAATACAAATTGTATCTTGTTAATTGTACATATTTTGATTTTTTTTTGTTACCTTAGATATACATGTTATTTGTCTAAATCTCGTAATGAAATTTAGTACTACATGAGACAATTAAAAAATGTGTTTTTTTTTTGTTTTGTTTTGTTTAAGGTCTTATTCAACACACATTAGAGACATGTGATTTTTCTTTCTAGAAATAGTAATTATTCTACGAGGATAATAGGAACTACACATACGAAACACGTGATAGTTTGAAGATGAGTATAACAAAGGAAGTAAAACAGTTGTTTGTTTTACAAAGTCGTTGAACCAACCAAAAATTTTGAGCAACTCATACAAAATAAGATCTTCGATGTATCAGACATAATTGTCTCCATAAGGGAAGACATAAATGTGTTCTCCAATCTTTTTTCTTCCACCATAGTTTGTCCCATAGTGTTTTCTTAGTAAGATTTAAATTTGGCAATCTTCAAAGGACATACAAGGGGTATGGGTGGACAAAGTGTAGTTCTAAATTAGAAGTGTCTGGACTTAATCGAGTTGTTCTATAAATCATTACACTGATTTATTACTAATAATTGAAACAAAGTGGTAACTTTATTTTTTGTTCCTACAAGCCAAATTTTACATAATTAACCTAATTACTTCTAAAAAACAAGTTTGGTTCTTGTTTTTTAAAACTAAAATCCTGTTCGGTTTTTTTTAATTGAAAATCGATTTGATTCTGTTCTAAATTTTAAAAATTAGTTCAATTAATAAATTGTCTATGAAAAAATAGTCTGATTTTTAATTTTTATAAATCATTACTATTTAAAAATAATTTGATTCATTTCGGTTCTACTGAATATGAAATTTATATTACTGAATAATTTATGAAATTTATATTACTGAATAATTTTATAAATCATTACTTCTAAATATGAAATTTATATTACTGAATGTTAATTTCCTTTAGTCTTCCACATTCTTTAAATCCATTTGTGAGTGGAGCTAGTTAGTGTTAATATAACATCTTAATGTTAATGTCATTATGGTCTAACCATGATTGATTCAAATGCTTGGAACTTATTGGATTTGCCTCATATAAATAAGATTTGTGTAACAATGTAAAGTACCTTAAAGAACACAATACAAAAATCATATTGTTATCTCTTTTTGTATCTTGCTAGTTTATTTCTAACAAGATAATCCTAAAAATGAAAGACAATTGTTAAATATACACCTATAATCATATTACACCTATATACAATTTTTTGGTGAAATATATAATTCCTTATCTTTTTCTTACACTATAATCTTTCCATTTTTTATACCTTAAACATAAAACTTATTGTGCAAATTTTGTTTAAAAAAATTATAGTGAACTTAACAACTCTCAGATTCATGCTTAATGCCTAATGTTGACCTCAATATAGCATCTCTTGAGAGGTGAAAAAATGATTTAGATTTTCAAATATTTTATGCAATCCCTCTACATTTTATTTCACACTAGCTATTATGTTAGTTTTTTCAAATTTAAACCCAAAACCTCCTTAAATCTTCTTAGGTAAACCTTATGTCATCGACTTGTCTCTACTAACCATCTCATTATTTTCCTCAATGTTCTCTCTCTTTCAAACTCATATATTTTGGTTGGTGAAAAATACAAGTGTGAAAGGATTCAACTCCGTTAAATACAACATAAACAGTCAGTTCAACACTGTTAACAATTACCGTTGTTTGATAAGAGATGTGGATGGAAGAGCACTTACAAAAATCCTATACAAGTTCATAGTAAGGTTTAAATTTATAAATCATTTAAATGGTGCAACCCAATGTATCGATATGATCCAATTAATCATATATGATATTCAATAATCAATTTAAGTATCAAACTGTTTCTTGACATCTGATCAGACACTATGGGATCTTAAAATTTGTATTTTTTTAATTTAAAAAATGATACAGCCAATTTAAAAAAGCATGTAAATTTAGTTAAACCTTATTGTTTGGAGACATATGCAGTAAATATGAATCTTTTACTAAGCATAAAACAATAAACACAAACAATAAAAAGACAAACAGTTTGCACTAATATAAAACAAACAAAATTTCAATACTGTCTACAAAATGTTTGATGGCCTCAACTCCAAAACAATAAAAACCCAAAAATATTTTGATTCAGGTAACAAGAAAAAAAACTAGTACGAAAATATAAATGACGGAAATTACTGTGAAACACCCAACCACTTGGTGAAGTTGTCAAATTCTGTGTAATCAGAATCTGAAACCATGGTGTTGTACCATGCTTTTCCTGCAGCCTTGATGACAGAAGCTTGCTCCTGAAAGGAACAATGAAAACAATGTCAATTTCAAACAATAAACAACAATTAGGAAAAATACCTCACAATAAAACATATATTTCAAAGCAGGCATTACGGCTTAGTCTAGACAAATAAAAAGAACACATTGAATGATTATTACAAAAGTCTCCTACAAACAACGGAATCATCCATTTATCTTCATACTTGTTTTAATTTAGTTACTGAATTTAACTACTAACTGCAATTCAACAGTGTTTAATCACAAGCTGCACATCAGTTGCAACACAGAATTATTCATATAATTAGTCATAGTAAAATTTGAACAAGTTCACTTGATACAATATCTAAATACAAAACAATATCTAAAAACATTACACTATGCACAAACACAACTATTTTAGGAGTCTCTAGAATTCAAATCAAAGCACAATTAGCAAATTCAAATCAAAGTCAAAGTACAGTTTGCATACATTCAGCATTTAAACTAAAAACAGAAACAAACATGCCCACAAAATGAAATACTAATCAGATAGATACACAACATATATACATAAAAGAAGCAAAACTTTACGATCTCAAAGAGAATAAGTAAAAATATAGATTAGTACACAATTGTAAAAAAACACAAACTCAAGCTCAAATGAAACGAAGTAAAAGTAACATCACCTTAGAGACTGTCTTCCTCTTCTTATCAAGCTTCTCCTTCTTAGCCTTAACACGTTCAGCCTCAGCAAGCAAAGCCATCCTCTTAGCAGTCTTAGCATAAGGATTAAGTCTAAGCATAACATTAAGATTCTTAAGAGGATTCTTCTTAAGAGTAGCCCTCTTAACATCCTTCTTAATAGGCCTCACAACAGATTGAACTTCATCAGAATTAATAATCCTAGTCAAATCAGAATTAACCATTTTTGCCCTAGGTAAAACATATCCTTTCTTCTTCTCAGAACCCTTATCAAATGACCCATAAATAGAATCAAGTTTCTCAAATGCAGATTTAGTCCAAACAACAAACCTACCCAAATGTCCACCAGGTGCAAGTTTCAAAACATTCAACCTTTCAACATTGGTGATTTCAACACCAGGTATGTTTCTAAAAGCTTTCACAGCTTTAGCTCCTTCGGTACCGTAAACAATCAAAGGACCTTTACGAGAGATATAACGACGGTTACGCATCTTACCTTTTCCAGGACGGATGCCAAGGCTGTCCTTAGCCTTTTCAGCGTCGGGAAAAGCTCCGATCTGTTTCAGAACCTTGATCGCCTCCTTTGTTTTCTCAACTCCTTCGGCGGAATCACCAACGACGAGTGGAAGTTCAGGAACGGTTTCGATTCTGTGACCACGAGCAAGGACAAGGGAAGGAATTGAGGAGGCAGCGATGGCGGACACGACGGCGTAACGCTTTTGGTTAACGTTGATCTTACGGTGCCAGCGGCGCCAGATCTTGGTAGGAGCGAACATGCGACCACCACGACACATGTTTCCGAAGGCACCCTGACCGGCACGGTGAGTACCACCACCTGGAACACGAGGAATACGGGAGACGGCACGACCGGTTCCCCAGGATTCGGCGGAGGTTTGGTGACCAGCACTACGGCTGACGGCGTAGGGTTGGCGGCTGTTTTTGGAGATGTTGGAGTGGACGAAGTTGACGATGTCAGGGCGGATTGAGGCGCGCATGACGTCTGGGATGGGGAGAGTTGTTGGTGAATCGGTGGCCATATCGCCTTCTAGGGTTTGGACAGTGACAAGGGGTCTTGCGGCTGCCGATGCCATTTCGGTGAATGGGAAATGGAGGAAGCAGAAGCTAACTAGGGTTTTTTCTATTCAGTGATTTGTTTGTTCAAAATGCCTTTATATGTGTAAATAGGGTTTTACTCATTGGGCTTTCTCTATATGTACTAATTCGATTCATGGATTTGGGTTAACCCTGTTTAGTTGGCCCAAAAAATATATTATTTTAGACCAGTTTTATGGAGGTTGGATTGGACAAGTTTGACAAAATCTTATACATGAATTGGTCTATTATCTTTCTATTGAGTTGAGTTCTAGTATTTTTTTCATTTAACTTGAATCGAACTATTAAGAACGAGTTAAGGGTATACATAAATAATAATCTATTTTTTATTTTACGAAAGAGAAAGTAACAACAATCACAATCTAATTAAATAAAAATATATTTAATACTCGAATGTCTTAAAAATTATAAAATTTCAATCACATCATTCAATTTTTTTTAAACCAACAAGCTCTCACAAAAAAATAAGTCCAACAATTTTCAAATACATAAATAAATTCAACAAACTTCAAATGCATAGGTAAAGTCAACAGTAAATTCAACAAACTTCAAATGCATAGCTAAAGTCAACAGTAAATTCAACAAACTTCAAATGCATATGTAAAGTCAACAGTAAATTCAACAATCTTCGTATACATTATCTTCGTCATCACACATAATCCCCCAACTATTTTTTGAAACTAAAACATCGAGGTGGCCATATATTTAAAATTTTAATAGATAAATAAAAAGTATAATATTGAATTGTATATAAGTATTTTAAGTTGTAAATTTACAAAAATATATTGAAAAAGTATAGTAAATTAAATTTTGGTTGACATTTTAATAATTAAAAATAATTGGAATTTAAGTTGAAAATTTAATTTAATTTTATAAGTACAATAGTTATTTTTTTTAATTTTGTTGATAAATTATTCCCTCTGATTTTTTAATAATAGTCATATAGATTATAATTTGGTCTACAAAAATTGATATATTTGGTTCAGGATTGTCTTAACGATTTTGGATGTTCTAATCTAATCTTAAAAATTAAGCTTGATGAAAAAAATGCAAATTTAATAGTTAAAAAATATCTGGTAAAATAAATTTTAGTTCATATACACATATCAATCTAATGAACATCTACGTG
>JBBPBR010000005.1:41798552-41817906 GCA_037974775.1 Cicer pinnatifidum
ACCAAACTGATTTTATATTTAGAGTTTTTATTATAACAAAAGTATTTTATGAGAACAATATATTTAACTACAAAAATTATGAAAGAAGATATGGTCAAGATTTGTAGAAGATTTGATTAAGATTTATCTACAATAAAATATGAATAGAATCAATTTGAAAAATTTACAAACGCAATCCAAACAATATACAGATCATAATTAAACAAGGATTAAATTGAAACCCATATTTTAACTATAAGTAGATACTCAAGGATAAAGAAGAAAATCCTCAAAAAGCATAAAAGAGTAGTCTTAGACTTCAAAGAGAGAAACGTTTTCTAAGTGTTCTTTTCTTAGAGTGTGAGAGTTATTATGATCATCAGCTTTTTAGAAGCAACTACTCAAGTTCCAATCTTTTGTATCCAATCCGACAATGGTTTATTTCCTTCTTCAATCTTGGGTTGTCAGGTTGTTAGGAGAATAATTGACTTGTAGGTTCAAGGTGGTTAGTTCCTCAAAAGTTTGGAGCTGTTAGGCTGTTTGAGAAGATTGACTTGAAGGGTTAGGTGCTCTATAATTCAAGGTATTTGAATTAGTGAAATAAAACCTTCTGAATGATTCGACTAAATGTAACAGATTTAGTGGTTAATCAAGATAAATCTACGCGTCAAATTATTTATGATTTCATTGCTTGCTGCTCTTGAATCCGATTGCTTCTACTCCACGTAAGTCACTAAAACCAAATTACTTTATTTATTAGTAAATTATAAAATAATTGTCAACTTTGTCAAACATAATTCAACCCCCTTCTCGTGTTTGCACGTTCACATAAATGAATAAACTTATTAGCATATATGTATTAGAATGTATAAAATGTTTAATCTATTAAAAATATAATTTTAGGAATTCCAAAAGGTATTCCAACAACAATTTTCTAAGATATGAAATGGAATGACGAATCACAAAAACTTGTTGATATGTGATTCTTCTTCAACCAATACTCTTATGCTTGAATGCTCTTCATATGGAAATAATAGACTATTCACTTGTGTTAGTATTGAAGACCATAATCTATATCTATGATCAATAAAGATACTCATTATTCTCAAATAAGTCATAAGTGACATTCACTAATTATCAATTAATTAAATATTTAATTAATAAAGTAATTATCAAATTAAAATATATTTAATTTTATTATTTAATTTGATCATTAATTAATTAAATATCTTAATTAATAAATATTTAATACAATTAAATAAAAATATATATCTCCATAATAATATTGAAATATAATAATCAAATAAAAATAATTAATAAAATATTCTAACATCAAATTCTTCACGTGAAGCAGAAGCTTGATGTACCTCAAGCTCCACTTTTTCGACACTTCCAAATGAGATGTTTCACAGGGTCTTGATCAATTGGATATTGCATACCACTATAACACATATACACAATTCATTAATTTAGTGACCAATCCATAATCTTTTGTCTGTATATATAACAAAATAGTTTATAAACTATAGTATTTTCATATAAGAAAAATATTACTATTACTATCAACTTTTATAAAAATAAATAATCTCATTGCAAGAAAATCGAAAATATCGAAGTTTCAAAAAAGTTTAATTTCTCTTTACACATTTTCTTATTTTGAAATTGTTATATATATATATATATATATATATATATATATATATTCCGATAATATTAACAGAAAAAATATGTTTATTTAACTAAACAATCAGTCAACCATTCATTAAGAGTAGATAAGCATACTCCTCAAAAATATCATTGTGTAGCTATGCATATTTATTATTTAATATTTTTTTACTTAATGTATATTTATTGTGTAGTGTTAGAGAGTCAGTAAAATTAAAGTATAAAAAGACGAAATTAGCATCAATAATCCAAAAATTTGTTCCATATCACTGTATCTTCGATTTCGACTCTAAACTATAGAAATATAATAAATATTACTTAAATTATTTTAAGTGTATCAAAATCTTATGAGATATTATTCTTTATAGTTTTCTACGCTTAAATTTTTAAAATAATTATTAAGGGATGAAACCTATTTGCATAGCTAAATAGGTGGATCCAGCATTGCATTAATTAACATCAAACATGTAATGCACTCATCATTAAAAAAATACCAGCTCCAATTTATGGTCGTGAGGCAGGAGGGTGACAATTAACTCAAAGCACTTCTGTGATCTCAATTTGCTTCTCAAAAGAATCCCAACGAGCCCGAAGAAAAAAACAGAAAGTGTTTACAATGAAACTTCCTCTATGACATTTCTACACTCTTTCATGCACCATTTTATTGATCAAAAGTTAATTCAAAAGAACAACAATAACAAATAAATAACTACTAATACAAATTAATTCATAAATGGTATTTCGTTATATATATATATATATATATATATATATATATATATATATATATATTATTCTAATTAAAGTTAAAGTTTTTACCATAATTTTTTTTCTAAATGGTAAATTTTAATTTATATAATATTTGAATTAAAATGATAATATCATATAAATTATTTGAATCCATTACCATTAGTGAAATCATAATCACATAAGCAAGGCTTAAATCCTAATTACTTATCATGTTTCATATAATTAAAGTCTAAATGTATATGAGGTGTGATCCCAATTATAAGAGTTTCACTTGGTAATCTCAAATGACGAAATTCAAATTTCATTTGAGATAGTTGTAAAACTGTCAACTGTATCACTTCAATAAACAATAATAATAATGTCCCTTTTTTTGTCAATTTTTTATTTGATTAAAAAATACAGCAAAATTAAATTTAAATTTGATATTTAAATAAATGAGTCAAGCATTGACAAAAAAATATAATTCATTTACATCACAATATTATTTTATCAAAATTTAGGACAACATGCATCCCTTAGTTTTTTACGACACCATTTCGCTCCCTAAATGTTTAGGTGTTATCACTTTTGTCTATAACTCAGACAAAAATTCAAATCAATCCTTAATTTATTTAAATGTTTGTCATTTGTGAGTTTAGTTTTTAAAATTAATTGTTGTTAGCTCTCTTAAATTGAAGATGTAGAAAATCACGTGACATACAATATGTTACTCAAATTTCTTCTTCATCTTCTTCCCTCATTTTCTTTTTCATCTTATTTCCTTACCAACATCCCTGGTACTTCTTCCCACATCCTAAACCTAACATTCTTTTTTTCTTTCTCAATCTTCTTTTTCTTCTTCCTTAACAACTTTCATGAAGACCCCATAACCAAATTCATACTCAAAAAAGAATAAAAATGCACTACACTCAAGACAAAAGATGTTGTGCGCTTGAAGCGCACCTGGAGTGCATTTCATGCTGAAGCCATTGTCAATCCGCGCCTGAAACGCTTGACGCACAACAAAACACATTAAAACTCATTTTTCTCACTTTTTACGGATCTTTTTGACTATTGGAAAGTTGAGAGACTTGTGCCATAGAAGAGAAACTCAAAGACGACCGTTTCTAACACCATTGGTGTAGTTTTATCAAGAATCGTTCATGAATAATTCTTGTAATTCTTCTTTAATCCCTATATTTTGTATCTCTATCATGAGTAACTAAACCCTATTTGTTATGGATGAGTGTAACATGATGAAACCCTTATTTTTCTGATTTGAGTTCTAGTTATATGAATGAGTTTATTGAATTATTTTTCTCATCTCCGTGTTTAATGCTTTTTATTGCTTAATCAATATTAAAATGTTCTACAATTTTTATTTTGAAACAGAAATAGACTTTACGAAATGCTTGAGATGAGAAATTCATGAATTTGTAGTATAAGGATAGATACAGGTCATGAAATCAATTAAATTAGTTGTAAAAGCAATAGTTTAACAAGAGAATTTCTGTACAATAATGTTTAATTCTAATCTTAAATCAACTAAGGAATTATGGGTTGATTTGAAATTCAAGGTTCTGTCACTAAGACATTAGGGCAAAAATAATAAAGAGAATTTGGTAATAATTCAATAAAGGAATTCAATAACTAGGATCAAATTAGACGTTGAGGTTGGATTCGAAGTGAAAATCTTCCCTGACATTTTTCTTATTATAAAGGATCAATTTTAAATATTAATTCAATCAATTTAGGAACCTTTTGTTCAATTGTAGTAATTAAATATAATTCAATAGTAAAACACAATCCTTGAGTTCGACACTCGGTACTATCGTTTTATTATTACTTGCAATGATTCACTACACTTGCTGAAATGCTATCATGTTTTTGGCGCCGTTGCCAGGGATTGCCATATTACAATTGAATTTAATTTATTTACTTAATTGAAATTTTTTGTTCTACAATAAAAATTTTGCTTTATTTTTTTTTTAATTTTGATTTTTTTCTATTTTAAAACTCTTTAATTTTTACTTAATTAGTTATCTTTCTTTATTCTAAAACTGTCAATTACTCATAATTTGTCACAACTTGTATGCGAAGCCAGTCCTCAGCTGAACGTTTTTTTGATCCCGAAATCGAAAAAACTGCGAAAGCATATCGATAAGAGGTTCGAGAAAGAAGACAAAAGGAAAGACAATTAGTTGTAGAAGAATAGGATTTGGAAGATTTCTTCATATTTTCGGAAATGGCTGATCCACCACCACTTGAACGTACCCTCGACATGTATGGGAATCGAAATAGAAATCGTGCTCGATTGGCTATCCATAACACACCGGTTACAGTTAACAAGTTTGACGTGAGCCCCACTCTATTCCGAGTGTTGAAGGAGATTCGTTTTTCCGGTAAACATAACGAAGATGCCAATAGACACTTCACGAACTTCTTTGAACTATGTGAAACAATGAAGGTGGATGGTTGTTATGAAGAAGGCGTGATGTTGAGACTATTTCCATTTTCATTGATAGTTGATACTAAGGAGTGGCTTAATTATTTTCCTGCCGGTAGCATCACCACATGGGATGACTTTGAAGATAAGTTCTTGGAACAATACTTTCCCCTAGTTGTGTTCGTTAGAAAAAGACAAAAGATTTACAGTTACAAACAGAAAGAAGGAGAATCTCTTTGTGACACTTACAGGAGGTTCAAGAGTTTACTAGCAAGATGCCCCATTCATGCTTATGACGACACTGCTCAAATGCAAATATTTTGTAATGGTTTGAAGCTTAGCACTAGAATTATGTTGGATGCTACATCAGGTGGTTCTTTGAATTACAAAACCACATCAGAAACATGAAAAATTATTGAGATCATGACATCAAATGAACAAATGATTTTGTATGATAGAGGTGGTGGATCAAAAATTGGTATATTGGAATTGAATATTCTGGATGTTGGGTTGGCTCAAGGGAAGCTTCTCTCAAAATAGATAGAAGATGTTATCGCTGCTAAGATAAAGAAAGGGATGGCAGCTCTAAATATACAACCCCAAGTGGCCCCTGTTAAATTATGGAAACATACTGGTTGTGACTTTTGTGGGGGAGCACATAAAAATGGAGCTTGTGAAGCACCAAATGAATATGATACATAACAACTAGAAGAGGTGAACTTTATGGCTAACAATAGGAAGCAAAATAATCACTACTCTAGTACGTACAATCTGGGTTGAGAAATCATCCAAATATTTCATGGACAGATCAACAAGGTGGATCTCAAGGTCAACAAGGAGCTCAACCAAATCAAGCCCCACCTCAAAAAGCTGTTTGGGAGAGTGCTATTAAGAAGTTAGTAACAAGCACAAGTTTTTTCATTGAAGAGTCAAGAGCAATCCAGAAAAATCAGTCAGCCTCAATAAAGAATTTAGAGACCTAAGTGGGTCAACTAGCTCAACAAATAGCACAAAGAACGCCCATAAATTTGCCTAGTGACACAATTTTGAATCCACGAAATAATGTCAACACTGTGACAAAAAGGAGTGACAAGGTAAATGAACCAGTACCACCTAAAGCCAAAATGAGTGGGAGTACTTCAACTTCAACCCACTCAGAGAAAATGGTCACCAAACATCAGTTGAAGAGCACATCACTCTTGAAAATGAGGAAGAACCTGTGGTACAGAAAAAGGAGACACTACCAAAACCATAAATTTGACTTCTATTCCTTGATGTTTTTAAAAAATTACAAATTAACATTCCTTTTGCAGAAGCATTAGAGCAAATGCCGACTTACGCCAAGTTCATGAAGGAGATTATGTTAAAGAAAAGAAAAATTGGTAGTGAAACAGTGATACTTACTAAAGAGTGTAGTGCTATTCTACAAAGAAAACTACCACCTAAGCTCAAGGATCCTGAAAGCTTCTCTATTTCTTGCGCTATTTGAAATAGAACTTTTGGGTAGGCCCTGTGTGATCTTGGGGCTAGTGTAAGTCTTATGCCTCTTTCCATATATAAAAAGCTAGGCATTAGAAGAGTCAAGGACACACAACTAATGTTATAGTTTGTGGATCGCTCAATGAAACACCCATATGGAGTGGTAGAACATGTGTTGGTCAAGGTTGATAATTTCATTTCTCTAGTGGATTTCGTGGTACTAGACATGGAGGGGGACAATGGTATCCCTTTGATCTTGGGAATACCATTTCTAACAACAGGGAGAACTATGATTAATGTGGCGGATGACACCTTATCCTTTAAGGTAAATGAAGAAACAATTACATTCAATATTCTAAAAGTCATAGAGCCTTCAAACGAAAGAGAAGGGTGCAATCAAATTGAGATTTTCAATTCGATAGTCGATGAAGAAGTTGAATATCAAGGATCCATTATGCCGTTAGACAAAGTGTTACGCCTACCCCAAGATGTTTTACTCATGTTAGAAGCATTACCATCCCACTCCTCTCGCTTCCATACTACATGGGAGGAGTTGAAAGGAAATGAAGACGAATATATAGTGAACAAGACAGAGACACCATTGGTTGAACTCAAACAATTGCCACCTCACTTGAAATATGCATCCCTTGGTGAGAAAGATGATGTGTTCTTTGTGTCATATAATACACCTTGACAATGATTGAGGCGCCAAGCTAATGACTATAAAGAAGCGCTTCGTGGGAGGCAACCCATAAGTAGAGGTAAATTTTATTTTTGCAGTCTTATTTTCCATTTGAATTTATTTATTTTTAATTGTGTGTAAATGTGCACTATGATGAAGAATTGTGAACGAATTGAAGCTACTCTTAAACTATTTGTTTCAGATTTTGAAATTTAAACTCTATTGTTGATTACTCCTTGTCTGTTAGTCTCGCATACCAATTTTCTTTTTTAAAAAACTAAATAAACTTTATAGTGGCATGTTTGTCATCATTTAGATAGTTCATACTCTTTCTTATTATCCTAGTCGTGAGCTTTTGAGCCTAACCACTTTAATTCTTTGTTGTGTGATTATCCAGACATGTGTTATCTTATCAGAACTTTCACTAAATCTGACTTGCATTACTTGTAATTTATGCATACACTGAGGCAATTTTATTTGGTCGGTTGAGCGTTTTTTAACTACCCTATGCAAATTTTATCTTTCGTTAGCCCCTTTAAGCCTTACCCTTTCTTTCAGTAACTAGCCACATTACAAGCCTTCAATCACCTTACTTGGAGTTAGGTAGGAAATTTTTTGTCTCATCTTGGTAAAATTCTAATTTTGGGATTGCTCATGGGATAACAGCCTTTTAAGTTTGAGATTGTCATTCTCACAAAAAGAAAAAAAAAATCAACAAAAAAAAGAAAAAAAAATTTGTTTGTAAACTTTGATAAATCATATCTTCTTGGTTCTTTTGTCAATGTTTGAGAATCTCCACATTGAAAAGGTGAAGGAAAATAAAAAGTGGTAGAAAAAATGTGTGCCTAACTCCAAATAGTAAAGCCTACTATCCCAAAATGTTCTACCCTTACCTAAGCCCCATTATAACCCGAAAGTCCTGCAAAAGTGTATGTGTTTGCTGCATTATTATTGCTAACTAGAATTTTTTCAAGCCTATGGTAGTGTGATGCATGTTCTAGGATTTGAGTGATAAATTCATAACCCTTACTAAACACTTGAGAGAAATTTTGGTGAGATTGTGTGAAGAGAGAGTTGAACTTGAGGAATGAATGCTAAAGTATACAAATTGTCTTGTTTTTTATAAGCAACCACGAAGCATGATGAATGTTTTGTAGTAACTGAAACTTTGAGAATTGAGTTTGATTTGATTTAAGAAATTGAGTTTAAGTTTAATTTTAACTGTACAAAATCTGAAATTAATTATGTCTTGGGGACAAGCAATAGATTAAGTTTGGGGTTGTGATGACTCTTCATCATATGCATATTTTTCATTATTTTTAGTCTTATTTATCTTTTATTAATTAGTTAATTTAAAGAGTTATTTGATATATTTTGTTAATTTTATTTCTTTTCTTTAAGGAAATGTTTATGTTCTTATTTTCATGATTAAGTAGAGATTTTTTGGAGTGTTGCGTTGTTACTTTGTTTTAATACAATGCTGAATTTTGGTGAGAAATCAATATGAGCTATGTGGAGTAATTCAGCAATTTCTGAGGTTGTAGATGTCCAAACAAAAGATGTTATTCGCTTGAGGTGCGCCTAAAGCGCATTTCACGCTGAAGGCACTGCCAATCCGTGCGGCGCGCAACAAACCCCATTAAAACTCGTTTTTCTTACTTTTTAGGAATCTTTTTGACTATTGGGAAGTTGGGAGACTTGTGCCCTAGCAGAGAAACTCAAAGACAACCGTTTCTAACACCATTAGATCAACTTTATCAAGTATCTTTCATGAATAATTCTTATAATTCTTCTTTAATCTCTATCTTTTCTTTCTCTGTCATGAGTAACTAAACCCTATTTTTTAGGGATGAGTGTAATAAGATGAAACCCTTATTTTTCTAATTTGAGTTCTATTTATATGAATGAGTGTATTTGATTATTTTTCTCATCTCCGTGCTTAATGTTTTTAATTGATTGATCAACATTAAAATGTTCTTCGATTTGTATTTTGAAACATAAGTGGACTTTACAAAATGCTTGAGATGAGAAACTCATGAATTTGTAGTCTAGGGATAGATACATGTCATGAAACCAATTAAATTAGTTGCAAAGGCAATAGTTTAACAAGAGAATTCTTGTACGGTAATGCTTATTTCTAATCTTAAATCTACTAAGGAATTAGGGGTTACTTTGGAATTAAAGGTTCTGTCACTAAGAAATTAGGGCAAGAATAATAAAGAGAATTTGGTAATAATTCAATAAAGACATTCAATAACTAGGATCAAATTAGACAACGAGGTTGGATTCGAAGTGAAACTTATCTCTGACATTTTTCTTATTATAAAGGATTAATTTTATTATTGTTGTTAATTTTAAATATTATTTCAATCAATTTGAGAACCTTTTGTTCAATTGTAGTGATTAAGTATAATTCAATAGTAAAACGTAATCCTTGAGTTCAACACTCAGAACTATCATTTTATTATTACTTGCAACGATTGAGTACACTTACTGAAACGTTATCAGTAGACCATCTCACCAACATTCTCAAACCCTCATTTTTTTAATTTTTTATTTCAATTTGAGTTTTTAGATTTTGTGGGTTTGCTGTATTTTGTGTGGTTTGCTGCAGTTATGTGTTGTAGTTTGTTGTGGGCTATTATTTTTGTGGTATTTTTATGACTTTGCAAAAGTAGTACTTGCAAATTGGTACCAAATAGGACTTTGGGTGGGGCTTCCAAAGCCATTCTCCTTTCTTAAAGCAAGTCATTCAATGCTAAACATCTTTTGGCACCAGACGTATTTGTCAGGTACCAACAAACTTTTATTCCTTTCACTTAGGTATCCCTTAATCATTTGACATGAAAGTGGCTGGAACTTCATTTTCAAGAGGATTTTTGGTTCCAAGGTTTGGTTAAGATTTTGAGTTTGGTCACTGGTTATAATGTTTATCTAATTAAAGCTTATAATTTTATGTTTACTATAAGTGATGATTTATTCAATGTTCCTTTGGAAAATAGAATGTTTGTTATGGGTGTTCCTCTACGGAGGTCATTATTTTGTTTACCATGTAAGGGAATGGAACTTGATTTGAGTTTTCCACACTTCAATGGATATGATATATATCTTTTTTTGTATTTAATCTTGAAGCAACCCAATCAATAGGTTTCTTTGAATAATTTCAATGTTGGCGTAAGATGGAACCACACTTATTGCATTGGGCTATCGTCAAAGCTTTGAATCCCTATTCTGGTATTGTCTCTAAGATGAAATATTATCGAGATTATGATGGTGGTTGGTGACAATCAATTTTTGACTCATACTTGTTGTGCTTGATTTTTTTTAAAGATATGATACTACTAATGTCTTGCCTTTTCTTCTTTTTGATAATATCAAAAGGAGAGAAGATTCAATTAAGCCTTGTCACGATTGTGTAATCATTGATATCATATTAAAGGGGAGCAATCTTGGTTATTTGTTTATCACTTAATCCTTAGTTTTTCCATCATCAAAAAGGGAGAATATGTGAGTGCTTAAGTATTTATTTCTTAGGCTTAAAGGGTTCTGATTGGATGTCAAAACTAAATAAGCTTAGAATTATTGTACAAGAATGCCTCATTATTATCTCCATGAAAAAAATGTGATTTTAAGTTAAACTATTTTCATATCATTAACTATTTGAAAGCTTTTCTCTGTAAACACGGTGTTTATAAAAATAACTCATGTAATTTGAATTGTACAAAGTGTAATTCGATATACACCTATCTAAAAAAATGGAATTTTGATTCTACAATGTTAAATTCAAATTACACTTGTACATGATTTGAATTATGCATAAAAATTAATGTACTATAAATTACCACTGTTTGTAATTCGAATTACCTATTCAGAAATCACCGTTTAATTTACTCTTTGTGACATGCAATTTGAATTATATGATAAACATTTCATGTTATTGTTTTATCTTGTTTTGCTTTCATATATAAATATTTTTTTCTTCTCATTTTTGGCACATATGGGACAATTTTACTCTTTTCTCTTATCATTTTTCTCATAAAAAAATTTATCTTTGAAAGCTCGTAGAACCATTTTTCTTGGAGAAAGATTCTTGAGTGAGATAAATGTTAGGATAATATTGGAAGGAGAGTTGAGTGTTCAATTGATTATGAGAGTGAGTGATTGGGTTTATCATTATCTACAATCAAGATAAACGGAAAAGAAAGGATATATTTTCACCCTATTTGAGAATAATTGGGATTTTTAGGTTTTTGATTGAATTGCCAAGATTGAAGGAGTTGAATCATCAATAGGTGAAGATTCGAGGTTAAAGGCTTCATAAAGGTTGGATTTGCAGCTGTATCACTTGGATTTTGTGGTGATTCTTGAAATGGGTTTTAAGAATTGAAGAACTCTTAGACTCACAAGGAGTTAAGACATTGTAGAAAAAGATGTTTGTTTATTTCTTTCAAAGGAGTTTATTGTTGTAAACATAACAATTCACATTTCTCGTTAGTGGGAGAAAATCTCATATCAATTGATAGAAAAACTAGATGCATATCTCAAAGCGAGGATGAATGTGATTTAAACAGGATAAATCGTGGTCTTGATTGTCTTATCTTATCTCTTAATATTATATTACCATAGAAATAATTGGATTCTCTTATATTATCTCAAAAGGAGGAAGGAGAACAAGAGTGAACTAGAAATATCAATTTACAAGAAAGAGGTTTGAATTTTAAATTCACCTATTTAAAATTTCCTGTTAAAAAATTAAGAAAATAACTCAAGATTGATCTTGGTTGTGAAAACAAAAAATGGAGAACGTTCTTGGTTTTAGAAACAGAAAACGGATAACGTTCTTAGTTAGTTAAAATCAACACTTTAGCTTATCTATCTAACTTGATAATCAAAATGATGAAAAGTAATTAGAGATAAGGGAAGAAATATCACACAATGATATATCTTGATTCACCCAACTCGGGCTATATCTTAGTTTTACAACGTTCTTGATTTTACACAATTTATATCAACCTTGATCTGTGACAACAAATTCTTTCCACCCAAAAAGGATTCAATCAACCACCTATCAATCTTTAGAGAGGATTTTACAATTTACCTTTTAACCATAAAATGATTTTCTACAAACTACTCAAACTATAAACAACCCTTATAGTCTTGAGTTTACATAATAATAATTTAAAGAGACTGGTAGAATCTGATTATGCTCAACTTGTGTTTAAGAATAGATTCTTTGTAAAAGAATTCTGTAGAATAATTCTAATGTTTGAAGAGAAAACAAAACTAACTCTTTTGAGATTGAGAAGCTTTCAAGTATATAAGTGTATGTAATTGATGGATTTTCTTAGCACTTACAGTTTTGCCTCTTCCTTGAGCTTGGGGTTCCTTTTATAGGCTTCAAAGAGGTTGATGACAACTATTATGACTATTAAAAAGGTGCCCAGGTGTCATGTGCAATTTTGACCAAAGACCAAACTTTTTTAACCATGAATATTCTTTGATCGTTAGCTTCTGATTCTTGATTGTGATGATCCTTTGTTTATGCATACAAACATCTCAGAGATGTGTTTAATGTATTCAGATTTAAATTGCCTTTTGATTCATGCTAAACAGGTTGGAGAATGATGTTTGCATGTTGGATATTAAATGTTTATCATTTTGGAGACCGACGTTACCACACTGGAGAATGATCGTTTGTCACTTTTACTTTGAGTCATGCCTTTTAATATTTGATCTTTTGGAGTGTTTATTTTGCTCATATGAGAGCTTAATATTCCTTGTAGATGAACTGGAAATGTATTTATAATTTGCAGGAGCTTTCCTTGCATTAATAGATGATTTGATCTCGCTTGATGAAAATGACAAAAACGTGGAGAACGTTGTTGGTTTTCCAGATTTTATCAAGAATGTTATTGGTTCAGTTTTGTTCATTTTTTGCTCTTTCTTTAAACTGCTTTTGCAATGCTTAGTACCTAACTTTGGATTCTTACACTCAAAAGCACATATTAAAATAACACATAATTTAGAATCATAATTAGAGCCTTTAATTAGCCTTTATGTGTTTACAATAAAACATTAATTTAGGATTTTGCCTCAACAAACACCTCAAAACTATGGGTTTCATCAAATAAGTAATATAACCATCATTTTTCCTTAGCAACCAATCGTCCTATCGATGGAAAGATCCTGAAAAAAACACAACGGAGAAGTAAAAAAAGTTACTATAGAATTATGATCATAAGTAAGCTTTTGGATGGAAATTAAGTTATTGGAAAATGTGGGAACATGAAACATAGTTTGCGACTAAAATAATAGTTGTTGGTCGATATTTTCATTGCCAACAACGTCAACATGAAATCCATGAACAACGGTGATATAATAAATACTCGAAGGGGAAGTATAAGTGGAAAACAAGGTGGAATCAAATGTCATGCACCAGAGTCAAAAAGCCAAGGATTCTTATGGATAGTACCACAAACAATACAAAATCATGAGCACAAACTCTTACCAATAATTGCATGAGAGCCTGATTCATAAGGCTTACTAAGGGAGGAAAAAATTGTTTCCCCTTTTGTAGACACTTAAGTGTTAGGGACCAATGCAACATGTACTTGGTTTTTGTGTATACCTCAAAAGCCTCCAACTTAACTAAGAACCAACTCTTTCCCATGTAGTTTGAAGCATGTGTCATATGTATGCCATATCCTTTTATAGTGCTCACAATAAAATATGTCATGACCAAATTTAGATGATGATGATGTTGATCCTTGTCTTCCTATTTTATCTGTTGTTAGTGATGACACCTCAATAGGCTTCTAATCAAGCATAGTATGTCGACAAGTCTTTTCACTATGAACAACGTAAAAAACTTCATCAAGAGTGAAAAGTTTTTCCTTACCCAAAATTAGTACCTGAATGGGGTCAAATTCAACATTTAGGCATGCCAAGACATTAAAGATTATATCCCTCTCTATCACAACATTCATGGCGTCAGCATCCTTGCTACACTCCATCTTCAAATTATGATATTAATCCAACTCAAACTATAGACTATTGAGAATCATAAAATATTAAGTGATCGATAGACTTCCTTGCTTGGTGTTGAAGATTTTCCAATTTAAGTCATAACAAGGTGAAATATCTTTTTCATGGAATAACTCTAACAAAAAAATTTCTAAATTTCTCAGGTAGTAGAACGATACATAGAATTTTCGCTAATTTCTAGAGATGTGGAGTTCGACAGCCAAACCGTATATAACATAATTATATTTATCCCATATAGGAAAGTTACAAGGAGATACTAGAGGTGGATTTTCTTCAATATAGTCAGGCATATCACAACCCTTCAACGTTTAATGTATCAACTGAGACCATTGGAAATAAAATTTTTCCATTAAGATAATAATCTATTTTAATAACAATATTGAAGAAAAGGAGTTAGTGCAATCGGCGGAGGTGGTGGAGGTGGAGGTTTTTGGACCTTTGTGATTGTATCTCCATCAATAAATACTTCCATTGAAGAAAAACAAAAGCAAAATGAATGCTGGAATAACTGAAAAAGATAACCATTAAAATATACCCAAGAACAAAGCACCTCAAAACATGACTTTGAACAAAGAAATAAATTGACGACGGGATGATCTGTAAGCTAACAAAAAATGGTGACAAAGGAGGTCTGCAAAGGTGGTGCGTGGTGGTCATGCACCTGAGAAGATGCTGCATGTGAGCATCACGTGCTGGGGTGAATGTGGCATTTGAGCGACAATTGACAGCGACACTTTGTATTTCAGTTGGTTTTTGGTGGCCAAGCTTAATAGTAGGGGAGATGATGATTGAATCAAAATGGAGAGAAACATGTGAAACAATGATGAAGTGAACAAAAACGGAGAGCAAAAACAGCGAGTTGAAGTGAACGTTGACAATTTGAACTAAAAAACTACACCTGCAATAATAAAGTGACAAAAAGTCCCCAATGAAGGCGGAGAACAATGGCGTTTAGGGTTTGCAAAACCTCTAAAATTGAAAGCTTGTGATACCATGTAGAAAATATTTGATATATTAAAATAATGCAAGATAATACAATAACTAATCTATTTAAATAGAGAAATTTTTTGAAGGTTGAAAAAACACAAGAAATAGGGGATTGAATTGTGTTTTACTATTTTTTTAAATTCGTAGATAAACTTGGTAACTAAAAGCACATAATAAATAAGTAAATCACACAAAGATTTATACTATTTTACTATCAAACCGATATTTACGCCCAGTCCCATCACATAGAAGGTTTTTCTCCAATAATTTAAACCGAAGTACAACACTTAACTTCAACAAGTTAAGTCTACTCAACTTCCAGTTTTTAGCTACAAACTGTTGAGGAAAAGAACAAATATCGAGATAAATCAGAATTGAATGAGTTTATGTTTTCCTGAAAAATCTATCTCAAGGGGTTCTTTACAATGTAATACTTTCATATTTTTATTTCTCATCACTTAGATAAATTTTGAATGATTGGAGAATTATGTAATGTTGTTGTGTTGTGTGTAGTTGTTGTGTAAATATTGTGCATCGTTGTATTACATTTTCTCAAGTGAGGAAACATGCCCTTCTTATAGAGCCTTTAGGGTATGACATTTGTACTTCAAAGCAGAAAGACAACTTGTATCTTCATGGACTTCAACATAGAACCATTGAAGAAAAATTTATCAGTTGAGCTCAAGTCAGATCATAATCCTATAAATCACTCTTTGTAACTTGAATAAAAACAATGACACACAACATTTACACAACATCTCTAAAGGCAAATCATACGCTTGATGTAGTCACTAGATCAAATTTATCCGTTTTCTCTATATGCATTGACTTTCTTCAGAGGCAGACAAATCAAACGTTTGATGTAATCATTAGAGATAACTGAGTCAAATGATTGCTTGCATCTCTAGAGACAACTGAGTCATTCACTTGCTTGCAACAAAGCATAACATTATCTTTTACCGTTAGATACATGTATCACCACACTTAGAAATATATAGCATAAAAGCGGAGTTTTGGTGTTCCTTTGTATTAATTTGATCACTAGACATATAATGTAATATCCTACACAAACACTTGATCTTGGATCTGTATACTTAATTAAAACATAAGTATATTAAATTGTTCACACAAAATACATTTTGTTATTTAATGACTCTTCATCATATGCATATTTGTTCATTGTTTTAGTCTTATTTATCTTCAATCATTAGTTAAATGAAGGAGTTATTCGATATATTTTGTTGATTTTTTTTCTTTGAGTTGATAAAATATGTGTTTTTATTTCATTGATTAAGTAGGGATTTATTCGTAATTTTACATTGCGTTTTGTTTTAGCACAGTGCTGAATTTTGGTGAGAAATCAACATAACCTATGTAGAGTATTTCAGCCATATCTGGAGTTGTAGATATCGAATTGGATTCAAACCAAGTGTAAATGAAAGCTAAGATCCATAGCTACAACTTTCATGACGACACCGGAACTAAATTCAGACTCGAAAGAGGAGAAAAATATAGTATAAGTCAGACACCAGATGTTGTGCGCCTGAAGCGCAATAGCCGCGCCTGAAGCGCAACAGCCGCGCCTGAGGCGCATTTCTTGCCTTTCAACACTGTCAGCACACGCCTGAAGTGCGTTTTCTGCTCCTGGACGCGACAAAATTCATGAAAAATGCAATTTTTCACTTTATAATCCTCTTTTTGATTATTGGGAAGTAGGGAGACTTGTGCCCTAGCATAGAAATTCAAAAACGGTCGTTTCTAACACCATTGAAGCAGTTTTATCAAGAATCATCCATGAATCATTCTTGTAATTCTTCTTTAATTCCTATCTTTTGTATCTCTGTTATGAGTAACTAAACCCCATTTGTTAGGGATGAGTGTAACTAGATGAAACCCTTATTTTTCTGATTTGATTTCTAGTTATATGAATGAGTTTATTGAATTATTTTTCTCATCTTTGTGCTTAATGTTTTTTATTGCTTGATCAATATTAAAATGTTCTATGATTTATATTTTGAAACGGAAGTGGACTTTACAGATGTTTGAGATGAAAAGTTCATGAATTTGTAGTCTAGGGATAGAGACAGGTCATAAAATCAATTAAATTAGTTGCAAATGCAATAGTTTAACAAGATAATTATTGTACGGTAATGCTTAATTCTAATCTTAAGTCTACTAAGGAATTAGAGGTTACTTTGGAATTAAAGGTTATGTCACTAAGATATTAGGGCAATAATAATAAAGAGAATTCGGTAATAATTCAATAAAGGAATTGAGTAACTAGGATCAAATTAGACATCAAGGTTGGATTCGAAGTTAAAATTACCCCTAACATTTTTCTCATTATAAAGGATCAATTTTATTACCATTGTTAATTTTAGATATTATTTGAATCAATTTGAGAACATTTTGTCAATTGTAGTAATTAAATATAATTCAATAGTAAAACGCAATCATTGAGTTGGACACTCAGTACTACCATTTTATTATTACTTGCAACGATTCAGTACACTTGTTGAAACACTATCATTATCATCAAAACAAGATAAAAAATTGTTCTTCAAATCATCTTAGTTCTAACAAATTCGACCGAATTAGCTTGCTTAATGGACCACATAATACTACAATATAAAAATAATTACAAATGTTACTATTTCCTGCATATTATTTAAATAAATATATTAGTTAATCTTCCACTAAATATAATTAATTATGTATTTGAACTGTGTTAACCATTCAAATTATTGTACAAATTTATTATAAAATTTGTGTCAAAATAATGCAACTCTAAAATAAATAATTGATTTTTAATTAATTGTTGAAATTTTTTACTTTACTTTTAAAATGAGAATTCATTGAAAAAGAATAACTTCGGTTAGAGCCTAGTCTTTGTTAAAAGTCTAACTAAATAAAAAAAATAATCATAAAATAAGGTAACTATAAACTAAGAGCAAAGGAAAAATGGTGGAGTGAAATATATCCTCTCAACAACATCATTAATACGATAATAGAAATGCCTTAATAGACTTTCGTATTTTGAAGCATTGATATTTTATATTGAAAGTGTGTATAGTGTCCAACACTCGTCGCAGCGTAAATGTAATATTGAAATGACGCATTTATATATAGTTACATATAATTTCTTCTATTTTTTAAATTATTATCAATGTCATTATATAAATGTGTCGTCTCGAGAGATGTTTGTGTTTTTTTAGCTTCCATGGTACAACAATACAAAGCATCATCGTCCAAATAAAATATACCCAAAGTTCAATCTTGGTCAAAAAATCATTCTTTTAACTCCATTTTTTATTGTCGATAAAATCATAAATTAGTTTCATAAGAAAGATAAAATAACAAATCTAATATAATTTTATAGGGTCTGTATGAAAAAATTATTACTGTTACTATCAACTTTACTAAAACATAATTTTGAAAGAGGAGAAAAAACAAAACCAAATTTGGAATTGTGAAGAATCATAACCCAAAAAGAAATACTTCAAATTGCGATTGAATAGCCTGGTATAGTTCTTCGGTAGTAATCTCATCAATTTATTTTTTATTTGATTCTACAAGAGTTATACTATTTAATACGAAAAAAAACATTTGAAAAAACACAAAAATGATAAATTATCAATTTATTAACTTATTAGAGGTTGGTCAAACAATCAACTTCATAATTGATAAAAAACATGAGAGAGAAAATGAAGGAAAAAAACTTATTCTAAACATTCATTTTAATCAGTAGCATTCACTTTCTTACTCTTCAATACTTTCCTTGCTGTGATACAAACCTCATTTCACAACTACAACAAAACTCCATCCATTCATACACTCAAAACCAAATTAAGTTTCTCCCTTCTTCACCATTCCAAATCTGATTTTTTTTCCCTTCTTTCAAAATTAAGTTTCAGATTTTTTGTTTATTTTAATTTCATTTATTTTTTGAAAACTAAATTAAACATGTCAGTTTTATTATAAATATTTTAAGTAATTAAAAAAACAAGTTTAATATTACAGGATTTCTACATCATTTTTATTTCATTGTCACATCATCAAAATTAAGAATCAACTTAAAGATTGGACAAAATGTATGAAATTTCACAAACAAAGAGATTAAAATTGCGTAATTTTTCTTGGAGAAACTAAAATCAGGAATTAAACAAAAGAGAAGGATTAAAATTGCATTTAAATGCTTATTTTATGAAAATCTTTTCATCAAACAATTCAAACCTGGTTATCCTTTTTTGTACTCATAAAGTCATATTTATATATATACCTTATTTATTTATTTATTTTTATGGAAAATGTCAGGGTAATGAGATGGAGCATCAATCTAAAAT